>JANIHZ010000208.1:55116022-55129023 GCA_027478365.1 Erythroxylum rufum | reverse complement strand
AAAGGAAAAGTTCAAAGAAATAAAATTAAGGCAAAAAATACTTGATTACTAATTGTTATAGGAACATTTGAATAACCACTTTACTACTTAAAAGTAAAGTTACATATTATATAAGTTTTTCAAATTTCACGTTTTAGCAAGATTTATATTAACTATTGTTGTTATTAATATTAAAAAAGATGCCATCAAATATCCTCTTTTGTCATATATTATGATTTAGTCCACTTTTGTCATTACTCTAAGGCCATCTCCAACCCATTTCTTCAAAATAGAGAAAACTTTTCTCCTTCTTGGAGATGCTATAACACTTTTCCCTCCAACCTATAACTCTATTTTGCACACTAAAAAAAACTCAAAATATTCTTTTTTACCTTTCTTTTTTTAATTATTAAAATTACTTCATAAAATTAACCCAACTTTATTTATTCGTGTACATTTTTATCCACAATATTATTACTGTTATACTTTTATATTAATAAATAATAAATAATAAAATTTCAATTAAACTATAATTCGTTATTAGATAATACTAAATGAAATAATATATGAGATACATTGTCCTATTTCATATTATTTAAATATATTAAATGATAATATAATTACGTAATATCAAACATCAACTTTTATTGAATTTCATAAATCAAAAACATTTTGACATTAAAAAAGAGACATAATATTCATTATACCAAAAAAGGCACAGATTATTAAAATTTTCGATAATGTATTAATAGCTAGTTATATTTTGCTTATATTTTTTTAATTTAATTATACCGCTTGACTATTAATATTTATGTATGTATGTTTTAATTTATTTTATCTTTTTTGTAATTTATTATTTTATTCGACTATTACTATCAATGAATTTATTGTTTACTTATTTGATGTTTTCTAATAAATTTTTTTAAAATTATTTATTTAAAATATTTATTCATAAGTAAATAGTTATAAATTTATAAACATATAATGAAAATGTTTATAAACATGAGACTAAACCTTAAAATTACTATAAAGTTATAATTACTTAAATAAATATATAATAAAAATATTGAAATATTGTTTAAATAATAAAATAAAGAATGAAAGAATTAAAAAAGAAAGAATGAATTATAAAAAAAGAAAAGGTTGAAAGAGTTTATTTTTCTTCCATTATAGTGTTTTTCTTCCATTTTAGACATGCGTTGGAGTTGGTCTCAGGATTCAGTGGACCTGGAAATAAATAATTAGGTAAAATGGGAAAGAAAGGTGAAACGAACGATTGGTTCATATCAAAAATACAATTTGGATCATACAAGGTCGAATCATTTCAACGGTCAAACGGTCAATCCTATAAAACGACGTAGTAGGTGTAGGTGGCTGGGTTCCACCTGAAAACGTCGTAGAAATCAACAAAAGCTAAGAAAGTAACGAGACAATTTCGATACACGTTCTTAGTTCCTTAAGCACAATAATAAATAATAAATGATAAATAGTAAATAATAAAGCATAACTCATATTAAGCCATTTCTGGTTTATTTCCTAGTTCGTAGAATCATCCGTTCGTCGCCTTCGTTTCCACGCAGTCCCGGTCTTTTTTCTCTTTTCCGAATTCCAAGTCTTTTTTATGCTTTTCCCTTCGTCTCTTTCACGCTTATTGCCTCCTGAGAATTTAGGTGTCGGACTTTTCTCTGTGATTGTTTATTTATAGCGTAGAGAAGTGTGCGTATTGGATTCAAGACTGTGTGTGCGTGCGTGTTTGTGAATAAGTTATGGAGGTGAAGATGAACGGGCCAGACGAAGCTCCGCGTGCCTCAGGTCGAACCGTGGACGGGCCGACTAATCCGATGGTAACGCCTCTGTTAACGGATCTTTATCAGTTCACAATGGCCTATGCGTATTGGAAAGCTGGAAAGAATCAGGAGCGAGCAGTGTGAGTGTCCGTTTTTATTCATGTGTGTGTTTGTTAATTTATTTGTTTTTCTTGTGCTTGTTGATTCTGTTTGGTTGTGAGGACAAAATCTACATAAGGAGGAAGCAAATTGAAAGGAAAGAAATAAGTTCCGTAACACCAGTCAGATTTTCAAGAACTTTTACGTAGACGTTTAAGTAATATTTGGAATTAAATTTCCGATTTGTTTGTTTTAAAATCTCATTCACTTCAATCTTTCGGTTAATACCTTAAACGGCCGTCATCAATTACCTAGTGTTTGGTACTTTGATGTTATAGTACTGTTTGATAGTATTTGAATCTCTGTTGTACTGTGTTCTTGAGATGCTGCAATATGTGCTCTTTATCTATTGCTAAGTGATTATGCATGGAATGCCGTGAGTTTAATAACCTTATCTATTTTCTGTTGCATTCTTCAGGTTTGACTTATATTTTAGGAAGAGTCCCTTTGGCGGTGAGTACACGGTCTTTGCTGGTTTGGAAGAGTGCATAAAATTCATTGCTAATTTTAGACTAAGTGAGGATGAGATATCATTCATTCGTGAAAGCTTGCCTGGTTCTAATGAGGTAAGTGAAACTGTTTAATTTTTATTGATTATGGTGCTGTGATATTCAGATTTTGTTATTCTTCTAAACACTTAAGGTTTTTAAGGTTCATGCTGGAATTTGAAAATTTTATGATTTAGGAAAAGAACTAATTGTAATTGCATAAGCAGCTGGTTTCCACTAATTTTGCTGACTTAGATAAGCTGGTAGATATATTGATTTTATCTATGCACTTTGTATTTTATTCTTTTTAAATAAAAATATTGTTTCACCTTGTTGGTGATGCAGTCTGATTTTGCGATAGAGGTTAATGATGACATTTATTTCTTGTGTTTGTGTCAATTGCATATCCTTGATTTGCAGTTTAAGGTTTTCATTTCTTAGTTGTCCATAATATGGCTAACAAATGTTGTTTCAAGATGATGATTTGTGGTAAATAAAAAATTCTTTGACAAATCTATCAAGCACTTATTATTTTAGTGAAGGATGACCGTTCATAAATTGCTGTTTGTACTTGCTCCCATGTTCAAGTTTTATTATTGCTTACTATATTCTTTTGATA
Organism: Erythroxylum rufum; assembly: GCA_027478365.1. NCBI lineage: Eukaryota > Viridiplantae > Streptophyta > Magnoliopsida > Malpighiales > Erythroxylaceae > Erythroxylum > Erythroxylum rufum. The sequence goes on along the minus strand of JANIHZ010000208.1, from coordinate 55,125,991 downwards.
GGATTGTCAGCAGTTTCACAATTAGTGATTTAGGTGCTTTATAGTGACATTTTCAGAACATTTATAAGATATTTGCGCTGTTTTAATGGTTATGTGTAAATTCTACCAACAAATAATTGTTTGCTAATTGCTGTTTACTGCTAAACTACAGAATGACTTCTTTGATTATCTTAGAGGACTGGACTGCTCTGAGGTTGAAGTATATGCTGTTCCAGAGGGAACAGTTGTCTTCCCGAAGGTGCCACTGATGAGAATAGATGGGCCAATTGCTGTAAGTGCCAGAAAAACTTGAGCTCAAGCCCTACTATGCCTCCCTCTTCCACTCATCCACCACTCCATTTGATCCAAAGAAGACCAACTAGCAGGCGGCAAAATTTTGTTACTATGCATAGTACTTATTTTCATCTATGCATTAATTCTTAGATATCCATGTCTATTTTGTGGTGGATAACTTCCTGTTTGGCTTAAATTTTATGCTTGAGGTGTGTTTTAATGCTTCTCTGCTATTGTTTTAGGTTGTCCAATTGCTGGAAACTCCATTACTCAATCTTGTTAATTATGCATCTTTGGTGGCAACTAATGCAGCAAGGCATCGATTTGTGTCTGGAAAATCGAAACTTCTTCTTGAGTTTGGGCTTCGAAGGGCCCAGGTTGCTATCTAAAATTTTCTTTTCTGCCTTTACCTTTGTTCTGTGAACTGATAGGTTATTCGTATGAGAAAGACTTTCAATCTCTGTGCAGGGACCTGATGGTGCAATAGGGGCATCAAAATACTGCTATATGGGAGGATTTGATGCAACAAGGTAATATCCTCTGTTTTGAGTTCATTTTGGTGGTTGGATTGTTCCATACTTTATTAGCTGATTCTCATGGTAAAATTATATTTTTTGTTCTGAAAATTTTCCCACCCAAACAGCCACTTAACGGCAAATTTTAGTCAAATATGATAAACTTCTTATTTTGCAATGTTGGATTGAGTATTTTGATTTTGCAGTTGTTCATTGACAAATATCTTGGGCTGGAGTATAAGGTTGAAGGTTTCTGCAGTGCAGTCACCAATTAATTATTAAATGCAAAAAGAGAAGATGATAAAAACATTTCAGTAGAACTTTTAGTTTCAGGAGACTGTTTATTTGATATGCATTGAAAGTAATCCCAATGGTAATGACTTAGACTCCAGAACCACTAAGAGAGATATGACCTTTTCTAAGGACATTAGATTTGATGTTTTGGTGGCACCTCAGACTAAGTCTTTGAATAATATGATTAAGAAATACTATGATAAATCTTAATGCTTGAATGTAAGATTATGAAAAAACAAAAACTTTGTAAGGAGTACTTCATTGCTGGGTCAATGTCTTTATGCTAGAATGATATAGCCATATGCAAAGTGCTGAAATTGTTTTTGTAGAAGGCAAAATAAGAGAAAAAGCGAAGGACAAATACAGTTTTATCTTTAAAATGGTGACTGCTAATACTACCAATTCCTGGGTTGGAAATAACTTAAAAATATTAGTTTTTTGGTGTAAATGACCAGATTAGGAATCCATTTTCAGGTGATGTTTATCAACTGCAGTGGAATTACATTAACTATATCCTAAGATATTTGGTTTACTATGTGATCATGATTTTATTGCTCAATACAAGTTACCAGGTAGGAATGAAACAATGGAAATATCATGTCCTGGGAATGCAATGGTCCTATACAACCACACATATGTTAAATGTTCTTTTTTTTTTTTGTGTAACTATTATTTCTCATCTGTGTCTCTGCTTTTTCTTGTCTTTTGACAGCAATGTTGCAGCTGGGAAGTTATTTGGGATACCAATTCGTGGAACCCATTCCCATGCCTTTGTTAGCTCATTTATGGTTGGTAGACATTATAATCCATTCAAAACATTCTGTTTATTGCGAAGTACTTTAAGATGATGTTGTTCCTTATTCCTATTGTTTTCTTCTGGGGCTTGTGGCCAGCACTTGAAATTGCCATTAATTTTTTTTTTAGTATTGTATTTGCTTCAATACTATTGCATGGTTCTCGAGAAATGAGTTGTAGTTACATGAAAACCAGATTTGTGATCCCATTGCACAGAGAATACATTAACAAAAGAATATCTTTTATTATGGTTGATTTTGATTGAAATTGTTCTTTTTACTATTTTATCCACTTATTTACAGAGCCTTGATGAAATCATAGAAAAATCACTTGAGAGTTCTGATGGCTCTACTAGCTGTGAGGATTTTGTCAGTTTAGTTCAAAGATGGTTGAGCAAAATTCAGGTACCACGTGCATAAGTTGCCATTCTTTATACTTGGCTGTTTAGCATAAAAGATGTTGACAACTGAATTTATGTTGTCACCTATAGGCAGAAATGATTAAGCAACTCATGTATATCATGGATGATATTTCATCAATGACTGAATTCAACTTTTTTGTTAACATGTGAAGAATTTTTATTAAGTGGATGTCATTTTCCTTTTCTTAATAACTTGTGAGATTTGGATGGAAAATGTTGGAGAAAGGATATATATTGATGAAAAGTTGTATTAGTGTTCTGTTAGTTGTAATGACGAAGTGCTCTGCTATCATTGCTTTTATCCTGTTGTTGCTATCACCATGTATGCCCGAATCGTTGCTGATAAGGTTTTCAAAGGCAACTAAAGCAACATATATCCTGGAGTTCTGTGGAAATTGAGACTCAAGAGTATATGTTTCTAACTACATCTGTATAATTAGGCAAAGAATGACTTGAACCGGAAATTGCTCCCTGTTTGGCAAGTTGAATTTATATTTTTAAGTTGGTTAAGATATTCTACATGATTGCAGTGGTCAAATTCCTTGGGTGGCACCTTTGGTGAGACCAATCAAAGTGAGCTAGCAGCTTTCACCTCTTATGCCCTGGCATTTCCTAACAGTTTTCTAGCACTCGTAGATACATATGATGTGAGTAAACATCTCAAGTTTTAGCTTATTGTGGTTTACCTCTGTGGATGGGGCCTGTCTACATTGAACTTTTTTGCTTCATTTTCTGGCTTTAGATGCCACAGTTTTGCATTTAATATTAATCATCTTTTGCAAGTTGGTACATTTGTAATGTTTTCTCAATTAGCTAGTTCCTCACAAGGATGATCTCGCATGAAATATGTATGTCATCTATATGCTAGTTGAAGGTCTTCGATCATCAAATGATAATATTCTAGAATTTTTAAACACTAAAATCTCCACAGTGGTGCAATAATTAAGTGTTCTAATCAAGTAGCCACAATGATTCTGTTGTGTTGTTTATTATGTTTGTCTTTTCTCACTTGACTCTTGTTTTGTTAATTTCAATTGATGAAGGAATTTATATCATTAGTCTTTTGACACATAAATTTGGCAGGTTATTAGGAGTGGGATCCCTAACTTCTGTGCTGTTGCCTTAGCACTAAATGATCTGGGGTAAGTATGAAAGTTTATAGATCTGTTCACATTGCTCTTGGGTCCTATATAACAGTATAACTATGGGGATCGAATCACTTTTACCTTTAAATTCCTTCTCACGATTTTTCTTCTGCAAGTATAACTTGAATTTACCATCTTATTGTCTCTTGAGGATCAACTTGGCATGGTAGGCTACACAACCAGGGCAACTTAATTAATTGCATTCAGTTTCCACTGGTTGGTTTATATGGAGCAATTTACAGGTACAAGGCAGTAGGCATTAGGTTGGACTCTGGTGATCTGGCATATTTATCATGTGAAGCACGCAAATTCTTTTGCCACATTGAGAAGGAATTTGGAGTTCTTGGCTTTGGAAAGATGAATATCACTGCCAGCAATGACCTCAATGAGGAAACGATCGATGCTCTGAACAAGCAGGTGATTATTCTAAATCAGAGGTGCTTATAGCAAATGTCGTCGTCCTAAAGCATCTTGTGACCAGAACTTAGGGGATAAATGTAACCCATTCTTCTTTCTTTTGACCATGAGATCGGTTAAGATGAAAATTTCATTCTTCTGTCAACCATCATATCCTACTGAAATTTTAACTGAGAATTGCTCATCTTGTTATATTGGAAGACTCATGTTGCTTCTATGCCAAAGTTGAATGAAGGCCTTGCATTTGCTTTTTCTGTTTCCTAAATGCGCGAGAATTTGCCATATAAGGCTGAGATTGCAGAATCTCATGTCACTAACTGCTGCGGCTGACCTTAAACTGTGTATATTCATCAACCTTTGTATTTTATTCTCCAATCTATAAAGAGAAAGTAGAAAATTAGGAAAATGGTGCTGGACCTTAAAATCTTAGTGATGTCAAGTTTCCTTTTTCTGTACAGGGTCATGAAGTAGATGCATTTGGAATTGGGACCTATCTCGTCACTTGCTATTCTCAAGCTGCTCTGGGTTGTGTCTTTAAGCTCGTTGAAATAAATAATCAACCTCGCATTAAACTTTCTGAAGATGTTTCAAAGGTTTGATCCGAGTGCCAAGGAACTTTTCGAGTTGCATCTTTTACTCGATGTTTTGAGTGTTTTTCTTCTTGTTGGATATTTTACTAGGTGTCTATACCATGTAAAAAGCGGTGTTACAGACTGTATGGTAAAGAAGGCTACCCACTGGTGGACATTATGACTGGAGAAAATGAGCCATCTCCAAAAGTAATGGATTTATTGATGGTTTCTCAGTAAATAAATATATTATACGTGATTCTTTTGAGTCGCTTTCGACAAAGTTCTTTCCATCTGACTAGGTCAACATGAGTACTAATCCTAATTCACTTGTCTGAACTTTCAGGTGGGGGAGCGGATACTCTGTCGGCATCCCTTCAACGAGTCCAAAAGAGCATACGTGGTTCCACAGAAGGTTGAGGAGCTATTGAAGTGTTATTGGCCTGGTAGCTCTGGTAGGGTTACTTATCATATCTAGATTAGAGTATGACCTCTTTTGATAAATTGTATTTAGCATTTACATCACAAGTGGATACGGAAATTATCCTTCTCTACAATTACTATCCCAACTATATCATATTCTTTTTTCTTGTGAGTTTCAAGCATCTTAAATCATACCGTCGTAAGAATCCTACCTTCATGAATAGCTAATCAAACCTGCATCAATAGTATACCAGTGGACTTAACTGGTCTCTGTTTCCTGAAGATAAAACCAGAGAAGAATTGCCTTTCCTCAAGGACACAAGACACCGTTGCATCAAGCAGCTTGAGCAAATGAGACCTGACCACATGAGAAGACTGAACCCTACACCATATAAGGTATCGAATGTTTTTTCCCCCAGATTCCTTTGCGGTTTTAGTGGGACTATAATTGGGATAATCACAACCGATGCTACAACAGGTTAGTGTTAGTGCAAAGTTGTACGACTTCATCCATTTCCTATGGCTTAATGAAGCACCAGTTGGTGAGTTACAGTGAGATTCGACGTGGACAAATTCCATGAATCTGTGCACAAATTGCAGGTCAAGTAAGGATATTCCAAAGGGAGTTCAGAGGAGCTTACAAATACATTATGCACGTAAATAAACAAAGTGTTCTGTTTGGTGATCAGCATTTACTTTCTAAATTTTAATAAAGTAATTGATTTTTTTGACCATTGTCCAAATATCATTTTTATTCATTTTGCAATGTATATCTTGTGTCTGAATGCAATTGGAATATGGAATACTTCCATTCAGCCGTCATTTACGTAATTGGAGTATCTTCACTCATTGATAGTCATTTCTAATAATTTCATTTATATTTAGAAAGTACTTTTAAGAATAAAATTAAAACAATTAATTATCTATGTTTTAGTTAAACCTTTAAATTTGTTCGAAATTGATTCAACTTCACTAATTTTAGTTTTAAAAAAAAAGTAATCCGTGAGGCGGTAGTCCTAATTTGGAAGAATTTGTTCATGTTCTGAAGTTACAATTTAAAGCAAGAAATACAGCCTTGAACCTCTAATAAAAAATTCATGCTGAAAATGGACCTCCGCGCTGAGTACAACCCACAGCATATGAGGACAGGCATGCTGTAACTCATCTATAAAAAGCTATGGTATGTTTCTACAAAGGTAAGGCAAACATTGGATCCATTACAAGCCAAATGACAGGGTCATTATAAAAACTATTCCAAGCGACCACCATAATCGGAGCGTTGTTATGCTGTCTACATGACCGGAAATGGTGGGAGTTGCCACAGGAACTTGCGAATTTCCTCCATCAACAGCCGGTGGAGGAGGTGCAATAGGAGGAACGTCGCACGTACCCAATGTAGCGTTTGCCTGCCCGTGAAGTACAGGACATATGACAGAGTACTTTAGTTAATAACCATTGCTACTTGACTCTACAGAAACATGCGTTAATTGTCTGGCATGATATAAAATGTTTACCTAATGTTAGACCCACATGAACCTAATCTTTAAAATACAGGAGCAAAAGCCTGACTTTGAATAATTACTCTGCAACGTAGGACCTAATAACTTAACTTCTTTTTATTTTAAGTTGCAATTAAGAGAGAACATGATTAGACAGGCAGATGGGCAGATATCATACCCTGCAATATGCAATATTGCCACATCCACAAGTGAGGTGGCCGTTCATTTCATCCACTGCTTCTGGTGCCCCTCCACCATCACTCCTCTAAAAATCAGAAAACGACAAATGTTATCAGTTCAATCCAAAAATCATGCTTCATCTAACTCAATAGTGACTTTTCAAGTTCGAACTCATGCATGATTTGCTTCCATTTAGGCATTGAGAACAAACCCATCTAGTACCTGATAGAAATCAACAGCTATGAAGTTTGGCCAACGCTTGCCAGCTGCTTCATAGCAAGTGTTGGTCATGCTTATTAATGGAGCTGAATTGTCCAAACAAGCTTCGGAGGAATTTGGATTGGTGGGAAAGTAATTCTGAAGAACCAGAGATATAGTAGTTGTGTTCAGCGGAGGTGATTCAGCGCGATTTGGACATGAACCTGCTACCATTCCATCATCTCCATCTGTAACATATACAAAAAAACTATTAAATCTGATCGTTAGGTATCAATATAGACTTTCTTTTAGTAGGTACCAAACAAAGATAATAATTTGCAGAGTTCATATATATAAAACAATGTGTCAGAACAGTGCGGTTAGACATGGATAGTGCAAACTTTTGACTGTGCCTAAGAAATCTTAGGAAGGTAACGTCTCCGTTTCATTTCTTTTGTTGTTTATCCTTTCTGTGCAGGATTAGCTAGGGTTATATAATTTTAATTGTCAGAGACATCTAAGGTACAGCTACCAAATATGACAAGGACTCTAGGGTTTGTGATAGTTAAATGATACCATATATATATATCAGCAAGGCTTGCATAAACTCACATTGATTTTCTACCACATATTTCCAGTTATAAGCAATGCCCTCAGAAGCCTCTTTATCTGACTTTGAAGTAAAAACCACCAGCCGCTGATTCTTCTGGACCATATCATCCACTGTTGGCCAATCTTCACCGCTCTTTGGCATGCTTGACACTGGAAACCAGTATTTGCTTAGACCAGAAGCATTAAAAACCTTTGTCAAGCCTTGTGGGGATGTCACATAATCCTCAATGAAAATGGTGACAATCTCTGATGGATTGGCAGCGAAAAATGATTCGATCTCTTTCAGTACATTAATGGCTGGTTGCTGGATGTGGTTATAATTAGTGAATTGGTCACCATCATAGTGAGAAAATTGAATTCTTTAAAAAGGAAACAATGATAGTAAATGGTACTTACAAATGCAGTGTAGTTATAACAATTTCCACCAAAAGAGTGACACAGCCAAATGTCATTCTCGAAGTCATACATGTCAAGCATGAGCCCTCGCACCCCATTCTACAAGTAAATTCAGCTTAAGCATTATAGTCTAGTGGGTTAACCATTATTCGTCTTAGTAAATTTGAGAGAAAATACTTTAAGGGAAGAACTATAAGAATAATAATAAAAAAAGAAAATCGTCCAACTTGTCACAATTTCCAATTAAAAATTGACTTGGAGTAAGTTTCTGAAATTGAAAAATATGCGACATCCTCTCCCAGACAAAAAAAGAAGAAGAAGACAAATTCATGTCAAAACAAGGTCCAATTACAGAACCATAACACTAAAACTTTGTTAAGATGTCAAGTGCAAAGGCTCTGGAGCAGGTTCTTGTAAGGAATAGCTAAAGCAGAAGTACCATATGTTGAAGATGGGGTCAGCTGGAATGCTTAATTTTAGTTAACTGATCAAATATTATAGGACAGATAAGCCAAAGCTACTATAACCGGGCAAGATTTACCGAAATTGCCTCTCTCCGCAACTCCACCATATGCTTTATCTACAGAAAGACCAGCATGCGCTTTTGGCAAATCATCAAATGATTTAGTCTTTTTTCTTATTTAAGCATAAAGTGGTATCCCACTTCTTAAGACTACAATAAGTTGACATCACAGTCGTTTCATACATCATATTATGAGCACGTCAAAGACTTAGGTAGTAAGATAAACATTTGGTGTACCTGACCTACAATTATCAATCAACTTATGACACCAAATTGAGAAAGAAAAGTTGAAAGGATGCAGCGTTTTACGAAATTATAAAAGTTTCACATGTCAAAGTTCAAAACTTTAGATTTTTTTTTTTTAAAGAGCCACTTTAGCAGAGAAGTTATTGCCAATTAACAGAGGATGCAAAAGATGAACAAAGAAATAGAAGAGCAAGATTCAACATAAAAGTCGACCCGCAGAAGAGCTTTTCTTTTCGCTTCCAAAAGAATTAAAACGTCAAAAGCGTTGCTGCATAGAAGAAGTCTGACCTTAAGTTGATTGGTGACAGAGTCTTCTTGGTTTGTCGGAGACAGCAAAAACGAACCTGTGCCCGATTTAGCACCCATAAGAGCGTAGGAATTGTGAGTGGTTAACCATGAGTATTTGTTGAATGCCAGACCTTTCACCTAACCACATATGCAGTCGTAATAAAACCAATTTGCTTTAGCCATTTCCGCTTATTTGCAGAAAAAGAACAAACACAAATGCTTCAGTTTGCAGACAAAGTAACCCACCTTTGTTGTCGGAATCAATGGCTGTACCCGAGTGCATCTGGGTCGGGTATTCCCATTGGCAGGGCAAGTTTCGCACTGCAATCCTACATCGCAGACATTGTCGGAGGAACAGGTTTCGCCAAGCTGATTCATTGGCAGAAAACAAATAACACAACACATAGACGGAAACAAGCAATATAAACTAAAAACCAAAAAGAGAAAATAACATGGAAACATAAAATCAAAAGGGAAAAAACCTTGAGACCGGAACCTCTGGAAGCGAAGAGACAGAGGGAAATGAGGAGAAGTTGGAGATGAAGACTACTGAAAACGTCCGCGCCCTGCAAAAATGAGAAACAAGAACAAAGATGTGCTCAATGGTATTATATACTTTTGTAGCCTCTGGTTTCAAAGGACAAGATTTAAGATAGAACCCAGTAAAGAAAATTGGAAAAAGATGGGAACTTGGACATGTAGTCATGAAGATTTCGAACATACCTTCATATCGAATCACCCAGGATCATGGTAGACCGAGCTAGCTTTATAGTTTATAGAATTCTATAGCTGTGGGCCTACCTAAGGAAGTTACGGTACATAGTAATGACCAAAGCTGGAAGGTATTTCCTTGTTAGTGACAGAGGCAACGAGTTTGTTTCAACTTCGGTTGGTGTCGTATGTGTGTCTCGTAGCAGCTTTCGGTTTTCGCAAGTTATGTATCTTGTTACAACAACACATAAATTTTAACTAAAAAGCGTTCAAATTAAATTTAATATTTTTAAAATATGTTAAATTTATTTAAATAAATACTACTACAACAATACTCAGCTTAAATTTTGCTGAGACGTAAGATTTAAAGAGGTTTAGTCAAAGTTGCGAATGCCGTACTAGACCTGATTCCGAATTGAGTTCTAGTACGGTATTGTATCCGTACCAATCAATACCGAATACTG
>JANIHZ010000208.1:54896547-54914493 GCA_027478365.1 Erythroxylum rufum | reverse complement strand
AATTCCTGCTTTATGAACAACAGCTGTTATCCTTCCATACACCACAACCACTAGAATCCGCCTTCATTGCCTTCTCCAACCCAAATTGCTTCAACTACATTTCCCTTAATAGAGGCGGCGACAGACCACGATGCGGCAAACCACCTAGCTGCTCCCTCTTACACATCTAGTTTTATAGCCAACCCTAATGTGCCAAATGGGTTTTCCCACCTGCGGGCTGACCCATCAAATGTCTCATTTAATGGGCCCTTAAATGCACCCAATTTTGGGCCTTCCTAATTTAGTTATAACTAAATTTTCAACCCAATTCTAATTACACTCCAGTCTAATCCTAATTTTAAACCCAGCATAAACCCCTCTTACCCTAAGTCTAATTTTAGTAGTAAGCTACCTATTCAATGTCAAATTTACTAAAAGTGGGGGCACATTGCTGCTCACTGTCATTTTTGGTACTCCGAATCTCGCAATCATCCCACTAGATTTGCCACATTATAAATAATCTTACCAAAGGCTTCTCTCCCCTAAATAGTCAATATGCTCATGATCAAACTCCCTTCAATCCCAATACTGCTACTGATTGGTTAATAGATACTAATGAAACTACTCACCCGACTCCACATTCTAATATCTTAAAATCTGTCACACCATATAAAGGATCAAATCAAGTCATTGTTGGTAATGGACACACTCTTCCTATTTCATCCATTGGTATCTTAACCTTTCCCTTTTTTTTTTTCCTAATTTGTCATCTTCATAATATATTGATTGTTTCTCACATTACTATTAATATTTTATTTGTTGCCAAATTTATCGATGATAATTCCTGTGTCATTGAATTTAATCCATCTAGTTTTGTTGTGAAGGATCTCACATCCAAGATATCGCTTCTCGTGGGCCCCATTTATAAAAATCTCTACCCAGTGAAGATTCCAATGCACTTCACCAATCCTGTTGCTCTCACCGCTGCCTCAACTTCAATAAATATGTGGCATCAATGTCTTGGTCATCCATGTCGGTCCATATCTAGATTAGGTCATGTTTTGAAATTTAAAAATATTATCCATCCATATACTTCTTGTCTTTAATGCAAACGTATTTTTCTTTAATTTAATTTCTTCTATCTTTCCGCATTTCTGTTAAACTTTTACAACTAATTCATTGTGATATTTGGAGTCCCTCCCCACTCTTTTCCACTATGGTTATCGATGTTTCATTATCTTTGTGGATGATTTTAGTCACTTTACTTGGATTTTTCCTCTCACCCATAAAAATTGTGCCTTGCTTCATTTTCAATCCTTTAAAACCACCATTGAAAATCTATTTTCAACTACCATACAAACCTTTTAATGCAATGGAGCACCTGAACTCACAAAAGGTGCCTTTACTCAATATCTTATTTTCAATGAAATCACTTTTCGCATCTCTTATCCTTGTATACCCCAACAAAATGGTCTTATTGAACGAAAAATTTGTCACATTACTGAAACTAATCTTATCCTTCTTCTTCGTGCCTCTCTTTCCAAGTTTTTCTGGTATGAAACATTCATCACTATTGTTTATCTTATCAATCTCTTACCTACTCCTATTTTTCACCATAAATGTCCTCATAAAGTACTCTACTGCACCAAACCTGACCTTATTCTTTTTTGTGTTTTTGGTTGTGCTTGTTTTATAGGCTCCATCCGTACAAACAAACTTACGCCAAAGTTTGTACAATATATTTTTTTTGTTATGCATCCTAATATAATGGTTATCAATGCTTTGATCCCATCACCTCTAAGCTTTATTTTTCTCGTCAGGTCCACTTTCTTGAACATTTCTTTCCCTACAACAATTACCTATGTCATCCTCCACCTCACATTCCTCCTCTCCTATTTGTTTACCTATACCTCTTCCCCCTCTACCCTATACTTCCTCTTCCACCCTACCACAATCACATCATGTCCTCTTCCTCATCCCGTAATCACACGTACCCGAGATCATATGCATACCCCTCATCACTTTTCTAAGTACATCACTTACACTGTCACCACTCCAAATACTCATTTATCTCACATTCTTTACTTAAGTTAACAAATTTCCTAACTAGCGCCAAGTTATGCTTAAAGAGTTCAATGCTCTTCTTCATAACTATACTACTACTTTCATTCCTGTTATCAAACCCACCACTATCTGAATCATCATTGCCTTAGTTATATCCTTTAATTGGCCTATTCGCCAACTTGATATTAATAATGTCTTTCTTCATGGTTGCTTACAGGAACCTTTTTACATGTCTTACCTCCTGGCTTCACAGATCTACACTATCCTTATTATTTTTGTAGACTCTATAAAGCCTTATATAGTCTCAAACAAGCCCCTCGAGCCTGATTTCATCGCCTAAGTCAAAAACTCCTTAAACTCCATTTTAAACCCTCAAAGTCTGACACCTCTCGCTTCATTCATAAAACTAACTCTTACATAACCTTTTTATTAGTTTATGTGGATGATAGCTTGGTAATCGGTTCCTCACCCTCCTTTATCAAAACTTTTATCCAAGAACTTAACTCTGCCTTCTCTATAAAAGACTTAGGTGCACTTCATCATTTTCTTGGTCTCGAAGCTCACACTGCTTCTAAAGGTCTTCTTCTTACCCAAACCTAATGCACCAAAAATCTCCTTCTTAAAATTGACTTTGATAAAAGTACACCAATTCATACACCCATCACTCCATCTCTTCCCTTGTCTAAAAATCATATTGTTCTCTTTTTTTATCTTACTAAATATTGTAGCATTGTTGGTTCTCTTCAAGACCTTTGTCTCACCCTTTTTGACATTTAATTTGTTTTCAGTAGGGTCTTCCAATTTCTACAACGTCCTACTAACATTCACTGGATGCAGTGAAATGGATTTTACTATATCTCTGCTTCACACCCTCTTATGGCATTCATTTTACCAAATCTTCAAACCTTTCTTTACACGCCTATTGTGATACTGATTGAGCCAGTTGTCTTGATAATCGATGTTTTATATCTGGTTATTGTATATTTCTAGGGCTTAATCTTATCTCCTAGAGTGCCAAGAAGCAACTTACTATTGTTCGATCCAGTACTGAAGTTAAGTACCGTAGCATTGCTCTTGCTTCTACAGAATTATGTTGGATTACTGTTCTTTTTGCTGAATAGGGTTTTGTTAATCTTTCTTCTGCCCTGTAGTATGATAATCTAGGTGTTACCATTTTAGCCTCATATTCAGTTTCTCATGCTACTTTTTCTGTAATATCAACGCTTATAGATGCATCCTATACCCAACTGACTGTTTCCACCCGAAATGTAAGCCAATCCAGTAATTATCTTTTTCATTTGTTAAATCTCTTGTTTAGCGTTGTTGTCCCATTTCAGGTTTTAGCACAAGACGTAATTTAATCCTTACCAGTGATCGATTGCAAGTGTAGAAATTGTTAAGTGCAAATGGTCTATTTGTGATTGCACTTGGGTGAGACTTAATGAGAATGTGCAGAAATTGTTAACCAAAATTCTTTAATGACTTTCCAGTAATTGAGCAGGATATGCAGTTTGTCATAATTTATTATTTAATTTTGAATGGTAATTCAACAAATAATTTATATAAAGATCGTGAAGATTTGTTAACTGAACACTAGTAATATTAGTTACTAATTATTCTGTCATTGTTCAAAGGAAATACTTTATTTGGTTTGTAAAACATTAAATTTGAAATGCCGATAAAGGATTTACATCAATCAAGAAACATCCCATTCAAACAGCCTAATGTCGTTAGCAGCGATGGTCAAAGGCAATAGCATCCCATTCTGTGGAGGGGGAGTTAGCTTGCGTAGCGTGATTGCTTGAATGGTGCACCCAATTCATCCATTCCATTGCCACTGCCCGTCAACTTCATGCTTTGATCGAGGGCTTATGTTTGGATTAAGTATGGTCAAGCTCAAATTCTATAGAAGGGTCCAGTGCTCTGTGTCCATGGATCCTCTAGAAATGAGTGTGGCAATTCCGCGAAGGAGAAGGACAAGACCATACCCTGATACCCACCTCTCATTATTACTGAAAAAAAAAGAAAAGAAAAGGATCAATAGCTTGTTACAATGTCATTGTTATTGTTGCCTGTGATGTTGTCTTCTCCAAGCGAAATTGAAGCATATAACAATAATGCGGTGTTACTGGCAAAACTATTCTGGAGATTCTGACTTATGCTTGGGAGATTGGACCCATAAAAATCTGGAAAAGAAGATACAGGAGGATCTTGTCGGGATATTACATGTTTTCTTTTTTTTATTTTGTAAATTTTATGCCAAGTTTAATCACAACCACTTCGGGAAATTAATAATTATAGATCTGTCTGCTTTTGCTAATTTTAGTTTTTTTCTCCTTTTTTTTTAATATACTATACATTAAGTATCCCAATTTTTATTAGGCTAATCTTAAGTCGTTAAGATTTACTCTAAAAATTTTAGAGAAGGTAAATCTAGAATTTTAAAATTTCTTAGGTTCTTTATATTTCTGTGTATAAGGAGTCGTCACATATTAATTGGTCAGCTGATTGATTAATAGCCCTGTTCAGCATCAGGTTTCTAACAGCTTCGGGTTTCAGATTTATAAATTATAAAGAGACGATAATTTATTCTTTCCATCTTATTTAAATTTGGTGTTACTAAAATGGACTGAATAAATTATACAAGGATACGCTCTTGCGTTAAAATTTTGATGTCTATCCGTTACGCACAACTAGACAAACTGGGGCACAAACCAAGCCGAAATTTCAGTCTGCTCTGGATTTGATTGGCGATAACAAATTGCAAGCGCAATGGGTTATTAGATAGTAACATCCAAACTCCTAATAGCTACTTTTTAGATGATTGGAGTTGCATATTGAAGTCCTGTATTTTTTCCATAATTGAATAAAAAATCTCAATCAAGAGACAAAAGAGCACTTGAACTGCCAAGTTACCGAACTGTGACAAGCACCTACAACAACAAGTGAGATCACTAACTAGAATATATTCCTAGACGCGTTGCCAACTTTTGATACACCGAAAGTAAGGACCGTAGGGTTACCCTCACTTGCATATTTTCAAAACAGAGAGTAATCATGAGAACTTGGCTTTTCTCTCAAGTAAAACTGCCAGATCAAAGAAGATGTCTCTTTCCAAAATTTACTCTTGTTCATAATCATGGTTCGGAGACTTGGTATAAGGTATCAAAGCATCATGGGTTAAGAACTTTCTACTAATTGTTTCATTTAATTTAAATTATTATACATACTTAAAGGATTGTTTGATAAGTATTTTAAGAATAATAATTATAAATGTTGTTGTACTTCAATGAAAGGAAGATGGATTTGGCATGTATGTACAGTCTAATTATATACAGGGCCACTTGAGCCACCAATTCCCATGACTCTCTGTCTCAGCTAACGTCAGTTGTATAGGAAATTAAATCTCTACTTCTGTCTCCTACTCATTTACAATATGAATAAAGGAACAAGAAATGCACTCAAATCATTATCAAAATTGAACTGAATCTCAAAATCTCTTGATGCGACCTGGAAAGAAAAAGAACCCCGAGAATATCTCACAAGTTGCTTGATTTCCGTTCCCTGTTTAAGCTCCAGTCACCTCACATTCACCCAGCTCACAGAACACGACCAATTGCACGTCTGATCACTCGCCAACCGCCGGACTCTGTCCGCCGGCGACGTCAACGAATCAAGCCTTGATTCCACTGCCCTAATGGACCATGACTCAGACGTCGTGGGCGACGGTTGGCCACAAACCCAGTCTGGAAAATCAAAAGGACCTGTTGGAGACGATGAGCAAGATCGTTGACGAGGCTTTAATGAGACAACAGAGTGATCCTTTGTTGTTGTAGAAACAAAAGGATGTTCCAATAACATCTCAGCAGTCCATCTTTTCCTAGGATCCTTAACAAAACACTTTGACAAGAAATCCTTCCCCAGTTCGGACATCTCTACCGGGATTGTCGGCAATTCATCCCCTACCCCGATACGGATTAGTAAAGCCATCACGTTGGTCTCCGGCTTGCAGTTCCACGCCGGTTTGCCTGTAAACATTTCAACTACAGCACATCCAAGTGCCCAGATGTCTCCCGCTGTTCCGTACTCGTTGTCGTTGACTGATTCCGGCGACATGTACAATGGCGTTCCTCGAATTTCCGCTCTACTCTGTTTTTGCCCTGTTCTCCTCGCCAATCCAAAGTCTGCAATCTTCACTTCATCGTCGCCTAACAGTAAGAGATTATGAAGTTTAATGTCACAGTGAGCAAACCCATTCGCGTGAATGTGACGTAGACCCTTTAGTATGGAGTTTGTATATCGTTTGACATCTGACTCTGGCAAGAAACCGCCTGCTTGTTTGACTCGATTTGCTAAACTACCACCTGATGCGTACTCCAACAGCAAGTTGTAAAATCTCCCGCCATTTTCGAAGCTGCAACAATCGCCAAAACTCTTGATAATATATGGACAAGAGCCAAGTTCATTCAAAATCTCCTTCTCGTTCTCGACCAAAGAAGAGTCCCAAACGCTGCACGATTTCACCGCCATCATCGGAAGACATTGATGATCAGAGCCTTTCTTGGGTATCGCAAGACTGACGGTGGAGGTACTGCCGCAACCAATCGTCTCACCTCGAATCCACTCCATTGGAGCGACCGGCACCAGAAAAAAGTGTCAGTTTTGAAGGATTCGATTCGGTTTCTTGAAGAACAAAAGAGAAGTGTGTGAGCAGAGGATACAACGAACGAACTAGTGACGAGAAAGGACAGTGGGTTTTATAAGTGATGAGTGGGGGGTTTTTTTAAAGGGCTAACGATATTTCTTTTTTGGAAATTAATAATCAGATATGAGAGCTTGAATGAAAACTCACGGCGGGAGTAATTAATGCACGTGATAGGCATGGATATTAATTTTTATATGATAAGTGGAATCCTGATTTAAGTAGAATTAGTATTAACCATTTGAGTAGGATTACCGATTACTACAGTATACTCGATGTAATAAACTAAAATAAGTCATAATCAAATAGCATATTAACTAATCAAGGTTGAGACCGACGCTTACAAAACGTGCAACTACGCGACGCCAAGAAAAAAGAAAGATCGCTCTCTCGCCAAAGATGAAGCAAGCAGGTACAAATTAATGTTATTATGAATGACTTGGAAAGAAAGATAAATGTAATTTCACTTCTTTGGGCCTCTGTAACCCTAAACGTGATTGTCCTGCAAGAGCATGCCAAAGCAGTAGCTTTCTTGCGACGCGAAACGTCCCAAAAGGCGTGTCTTACATGCACTTGCCAACCCCCCGAAAGGCACATCAACTTGAAAGCTACTACTATTCAACTTTTATTCAACATGGACCAACTCACTTTCGTCGTGAGAACTTACTTAATACTTTACAATCATATGCTATTAACAAAATTTCTACTCCTTAGGCCTCCTTGTTTTTTGTTTTTCCTCTTCACCAAAAAAAAAACAAAATTTCTACTAGTTGGGGTTCCTATTTGTTGAATTTTACAAGTTAACTTTTCTAAAATTGATAAATTTAGCCTAACTCCACTCAACAAATACCTTCATGCATTTATAAACCAATTTATATTATTTACTATAAGAAAACCGTTTTAACATTCCACAAAAAATAAACAGTGCATCTAGTACGTAACTGGGACAAATAAACTAGAAGTGAAGAACACAAGGAGTTACCTAGAAATGCGTGCAAAAGAAAAACCCAAAGCATTAACGTGTTTGAACTTTGTGAAGTACAAGGTTGGTCAATCAATTGGCAGCAGCATGTTCTGCAGCTGCGTCATAACAAATTTACAATAACAATATAAAAAATATTTACAATAAATGATTGTCATAATAAATTCGACCTTCGATATGCAGACATAACAGGAACTGTGACAGATTTACGAAATAATTATATTGCCTACATTCCACCTTTTAATAAATTTTAAAGTTTTCTATAAAAATCGATGTCTGAATGAATAACCTCCCTGGATGTCCTGATCAATTTGGATAAATTACAGAAGTTTTCAAAATCAAGAAATGGAGCCTTGGGGGATGTGTTCATCAGCCTGTAATGTGTTCAGCGTTGTATTTTAGCCTTAGACAGTCCCCAATTGCGAGAGAAACCACGTTTTATTGGGCAGCCTGACCTTAGCCATCACATGTTGTCATGTTCCCCTCAACAATTTAATACTAAATTTACTCCGTTAGCTCCTGCCTACGTCACTCACCCCTCCGCTCTTCTTCAATCGACGTCTCTGCCCCTTTTGACCCCACCAAATCGTGTGCCTTCTTAATTGCTAATCTAGAGTATAAAGCATTACACTTGTATTAATTGTATTCTTGATAATTTAATATTTGCAATTTAAAACATAGTGACTGTTTATTTTCTTAATGAAAAAAGAAAATTACATTATTGATTTTAGTTAACATGGTTTGGCCGAGCACCGAAACTTGACCTCTCACATGCTCCTAACCATAACATTAGGTAAAAGGATTGGTTGATGATAAAAAAAGTAGACAAAGTTGAACCTGCAACTCTAGCTAACAAAGCTAGTTGAATAACTCACACAAGTAGACAGCATGAGGGTCACTTCACCCAATTGCCTAAACGATTGTCGTAACTGTCAAGCGATTGTTAAGCATTTCACATGAGGTATGCGCTAAGTTTAACTTTCCATAAAGTAATTGATTGGGATATATATAAAGGGTTTTTAGCCGTTTTCGAATAATATTTGACAATTCCTTTGCTTGAAAGGATTAGGTTTGATGGGCGAGTTTAACTTACTATTTGGTGAGTGTTTGCTGAATTTAATGGTCACGTGTGTCTGGACCTTGCCATCTTGTAGGTTTTGCGTTTAATGTACTCGACATTAGAAGTGCCTCTCACCTTTCTTCCCTAACCGCCCAAAATCTTTGTTTCTTGCACTATAGTTAGCAATCATATGGTAGAAATATTAAATAAAAAGCTTGCGAAACACACCAAAATCCAATTATACTTGCTTTCAATTTTAATGCATAATTTATAGTTGTTGAATAGGAATTCTATACCTTTATATTCAACAAATGCTCCAACTCGGTTTCGAGTGCATATTACAAGAAAAATATGGGGTCTAATTTGGGTAAAGATTCCACGGCAGAGAACATTAATTAGAATACGTTAAACGGCAAATACCTCTACAACAATGCGTCATATGGCGTTCTAAACCGCCGCCAAAACGTCCACTATCCTTGGGAAGAAAGCATCAAAATTTCTGTGTTAAAAATGATATTTTAATTTTATTCCATTTTAACCACACATTTATATAAATTTATATACTGTTGTTTTGGGAAGGAAGGGCGGAGATCTTCCTTGTCGGTTCATGGAATAAGTAACTCACGTGAGTTGTGCTATACATAGAATGGAACCAAACACTAGGCTGAAGTCAGACGGTGCGAATGTGTCCTGTCAAATATGTGTAACGTGAACGAAAGGGTCCAAATAATAATAATAATATTGTATACTATATATAAAAGCAAAGTAACCACCAAATCATCGGCTGTTTGTAGTGCACCAAATACGGTATTGGGCTTTACAGAGGTCAGTTTCCAGGCCTTTGGTGGGTCTTTCAATGGGAGATTTGCAAGTGATGTGAAAGTGACTCACCACTCCACCAGCCAGCCAGCGATTGTTCTATTTCTTCCACCACTCTTCCTTCGTATTAAAGACAACTTCTTTTTAAACCTCTGAATAGCTTAAAGATGTTTTTTTATAATTAGAATTCTCCTAAGATATCTTATATATATATATAAAAAAAGAAGAAGATAACTTAGTTTTAGTGGCTTTGGAATCTACACGTACATATTTCAAATGATTAGATAGCTCAATCTCGCCAAAGTATAAAGTAGAAAATTAGGAGAATATTTGTTTTTCTTCTTAAGGAATTCTAATCTATAAAATTGATAAAAAGAACGAACACACTCAATCATTAGCCCTTTTTTAGAGTTCAAAACTACTTCCTTCGTTTCTATCTTTATTTTTGGCCATTGTGAGTTATTGGTGTTTCCTTTAAATTATTGACGGGGTTTAATAAATCTTTATGAGAATAAGAAATCATTACAAGTTTGAATGCTTTGAAATCGAATAACACTAATAATTTCAGAAGTACTTTATTTAAGTTATTTAAAAAATTGTCTAAAATAGGTTTTGGTATTGACCGATACTATTACAAAACTGTAATGTAATCGAATTGGATAACAATAAGATATTTATACTATTAAATTAAGGTGAAGTAACTGCTTTGGAAGTTACAGTTCGTGAGAAGAATAGAAACTATAGACTGCTAACCTAAAATCGCACTAGAAAACTTTACCTCATATAGGAAAGGACATTGACGTGGGCGGCAACAGAGTTTTGTAATATGGCAGGGATTACTTTGAAATTTAGATGCAAACTTGACACCAAATAGAAAGAACCTAAAGCAAAACCTAGGGAGGAAATGGAAAATTGCAATCAATATTGTGACACGATTTGAGTACATCAAGTGTTTTACTTTCTTTGGATGTTTATTGAATTTCCTTGTTTATGTAGCTTTAAAGGATTTGTCTCTTTATTGTTGATACACATCGAAGTCTTGTCTCCCTTTTGAATAATCTTAAATGTTATAAAATATATTGGTTTTGGAGAAAAGTGGGAAATTTTAGCACATAAGGCTTAAAGGTTTGGAGTAATGCACTATAAAGAATTAGCATTATGGTGGTTGATATGTTTTTTAGGTGTCCTTTATCGATTTAAATTTATTTTTGATGAGGAATGTTAGGTGTTTGGCAGATGTGATTAAGTTATTGGCTAGAGAAGAGGAAGGAAGAATTTAAAGAAAGAAGCAGAGGAAGATGACTACATACTTAAAAATTGTCAAAACATTGTACAAGCGGTCTCTCTTTAAGGTTTCAATCTCATTGAGGTACATATGCTCATTATATTTGGTGTTGCGAAGGTTTTCCTAAATGCTGAACTTATACCAAAGTCATGTCTACTCCTTTGCATGATAATATTACTTAGGAATGTTTAAGCAAGACTCATCCTTCCTGCATATGATCGTTGATCAACAAAACTTTGTTTTTGATTGCCTCATGACTCTTGTAGTGTTTAACTCGCACACTCAAGTAAGAATACTACGAAAGTACTAAATAATCGTAGGTGACAATAAACA
This sequence comes from Erythroxylum rufum, assembly GCA_027478365.1. Taxonomy (NCBI): domain Eukaryota; kingdom Viridiplantae; phylum Streptophyta; class Magnoliopsida; order Malpighiales; family Erythroxylaceae; genus Erythroxylum; species Erythroxylum rufum. Next base: position 54,903,269 of record JANIHZ010000208.1, on the reverse strand, counting down.
CATAAGAGCTATAGTAAAAACCAAACTTTATTACTTCCCCAAAAGTATACAAAGGAATTCTCTCTCTCAATGTGTTCCCTTCCTCTCTATCTCTCCTTTTTAAAAGCAAGACTCATATAAGCTATTTATAGGCACCTATGGCTTTACAATTCAGAATTATAATCAAACTAAATTATATCTTATCCTAGTCAGATTACATCATACTAACTAATTGGATGACATCAACTCAAACAGTTCTCTATTTAATAGGATTTAGCTACATCACAACTAATAAGATAAGAAATTACATTTAATTAGGAATGATACATCCATATCTATAATGAACTCCATTATCTTCAGATGATCCTCTCACGTAGTCTTTATCTTTTAAAGCTAATTTACATCTATTATGATCTTATATGTCATATCACCTAAGATCTCTCCTTGATCTCTATCCATTGATGATGAGTTATCCAAGCCGAAAGCCTTTTACAGCGCACTGGTCTGGTCCAATGCTTACCTATGTCAAGTCCATTAGTTATGGTCCATCTATTTAAGCCCACATTAAGTTTTTAGAGCTCTCACATGTCTCCCTCATGCATGTGATCCAACTAACCTTCAACTCAAGGTTCATCTCAATCTATCTTTTGGTTTCACATTCGAATCTTACATCTCATCAAAGATTTATGCTAATGTGCACCAATACATACCAACTTGTTGACAATGCCCATTTTTCTTACCTACTTATAAGTATTTGCGTTGTCCCATCACCTTGAGTATCAAACATTGGTCAAGGCTTACCAATACCTGCATGATTTCACTATTAGGACTTAAGGGTCTAACAAACCAACCCTACTAAAAGAATTTGACACCCTTGTCAAAATAATCTATAGGTACTACTCTAAATATAGTTTCCTTAAAGAATCCTTAGTCATTGGCATATTTCCCACGTACCATATTCCCTATTTATCTATCCTTGCTTTTGTTCAAACGGTCTTTCACAAGGCTTATTGCACCTAACAAAAAATAATTATTAAGGTAAACTTCTTCTATAGAGTCATCTCCTCCTTCTCCTTGATCTTTTGCAACCATATAATTCATTTGCTCCTCACCCACCTTCCGTCTTGGGCATTCACAAGCAAATGACCCTTCACAAATGAAATAAGCAATATCCTATTTTATTTGTTTCTTGGACTTACACTAAGAATATTCACATACTATCTTCTTTCCTTTCTCCAAGCTATACTTTGTCCCACCATTCTTTTTTTTCTCGTTACTAGTTTGAATTGGTGGTGGCATTTGGAGATCTAATAAGGCTTCTGCAGCCACTATTGCACTTAGGAGGTCTTTCACATTTTGCCTCCGAGCTCCATTTATGCCCAACCTTACAAGTTGCTTATGAAGTTGAACAACTTGTCTACCTTAGATATGTTCTATATGTTCAACATCAAAGATGTGAATTTCATCACATACTCCTACACCGAGCTATCTAGCTTTAACCTCTTTAAAGCTTCCCTCGCGAGCCATAAAGTGTTGTTAGGGAAGAATTGATTCGTTAGCTCCTTCTTCATCTTCTCCCAAGTGTCAATGAGAAGTCTACCCAAACTGACATTGTTGGAAGTTCTCATTCTCCATAGCAACTTTGCATCCTCCACCATATATATAGTCATGATTAACACCTTCTCCGAATCAAACACCTTCTCCAAATTAGACACATTTGTCATAGCAAAGTATTACTCCATATCTCGCAAGAAATTTTCAAGTTCTTTGGCATTCCGCTTGCCATCAAAAACTTGGGGCTCTAGCAATTTCACCAAAGTGCTTTCAGCATGTCCAGCATCCTGCGTTACAACAAGATGCCTTAGGATCATGATCTCTAATCTATAATCCTCTTGCGCATTTATTAAGTCTGCTATTTGATGTTGCAACTGTTGGATCTGTGCCTCAAAAATCTCTAACTGAGATGACTATGAATTGACCTCTTCCTCCTTTTGAGGAATTGGCTTTATGAGTGCCTCTACTCTGTTGACACGTTCTGTTAAATTTTTGCCTCCTACTATATTGATATTTTGGTTCTAATTCTAGTTGTACAAAGGTTTTCTTAGACACAGAACTTATACCAAAGTTACGCATACTCCTTTGTATAACAATCTCACTGAAGTTAGTTTAAGCAAGACTCAGCCTTCCCGCACATGATCGTTGACCAATAAAATTTTGTTCTTAAACCCCTCATGACCCTCGTAGTGTTTAACTCAAACACTTAAGTAAGAATACTATGAAACTATTAAATAATCATAGGCAACAATAAACATGCAAAAGTTACGATGAAAACCAACCTTTATTATTTTCCCAAAAGTATACAAAGGAATACTCTCTCTCAATGTATTCCCTTCTTCTTTATCTTTCCTCTTTAGGAACAAGACTCAAATAAGTTATTTATAGGCACCTATGCCTCTACAATTCAGAATTCTAATTAAACTGAACTAACTAGATCACATATGATACTAATCATATTATATCACACTAACCAATTGGATGACACCCCATCCAAATAGATATCTATCTAATAGGATTTAGCTACATCAAAATATCAAAATAAGAGATTACATTTAATTAGTATTAATGATACATCCATATCTATAAAGAACTTCATTATCTTCAGATAATCCTTCCATATAGTCTTTATCTTTTAGAGCCGATGTGTATCATATTATAAATTCTAGAGGGGGAGGTTTGCACATTATTATAAATTCTTGAATGCCTTTGTAATTATCCGATGTGGGATTCCTGACACAAGGATGAACAAGTTCAGGCGCTTTAGAAGTCTGCTGATTGGTTTGTTCTCTTATATCTATTAAAAGTTGCACGCCATCATAAATTTTCCATTAAAGTTCCCTTTATGTCATTAGGGCAGTGGGAGACATCATCGGAATATATTTTGTCTGGGTCTAACATTAAAAGTCAAGTAATATGCTTCTTGCGCATCAAGCTTTGCAAGGATAGCAAAGTAAAGTAGCTGGTTTGAAAGACTGTATGGATTAGAAGTAGGATGCACTTTTAAAATTGGTTAGCTTAAATTACATGCTTAGGCACTTCTAGCTATTGCATTATTTCATATTGTCATTCGCTTATTGTCATTGTGTGTTCATGCAATTCCATTCTCAGGCTATAAATATTCAAGTCCACAGCTTGACCATATTCTAACGGAATTTTGATAAGACCACTTCCCAACAAGAAGAAAACGAGCTTGACTTTAGTAATGATGGTGATGGCTTCCTCAATTAGAAGCTAGTGTGAATAGAATTGGGCCACCAGAGTTGCTAATGGATGACCATTGAGATTCAGGATCAGGAACAGATACTTAAACCAATAACGGCATATTCATCCAGTTATGACAAAGGTGTAGACTACTAAAGGGAAATGCGTTTCTACTCTGCTTTCCTAATGTGCCAATGGATTCTTCCTATACTGAAAATTGCAAATTGAAACAGTTCTGCGGTGGCTTATTTTGCCTGAAATAGTTTGGCCTAATAAGAAAAAAGAATCTCCGTAACCGAATTTTTTGGTCGAACGCAGCTAGAATCTTATAGAAGCTAATCTCATAATTTTGTTTGAACTTTTAACCAAAAGGAGGAAAAAAAAAAAAAGGACTATTCTTTTAAAGCCTTAGAAATGTGGACCAAGAAATCACGGGCTCCTTTCCTTCGCATGTAAACGTGCTTTTGGTTTTTCCGGGAGAAGGAATTCATAGAATCGGTAATTCAACAAAGAATAACTATGTTCTTTTTTTGTTCAAAATTTTTTCATTTCAATTTTTATTTAATAATTAATAATTATGGACCAGGTTTTATTTCCTGTTATGGATGAACTGAACGAAAGAATAAGTAACATGGCTGAAGATAATGCTTCAATTGCAATGCTTTCTCGTACTCGTGGACAGGCAAGCGAGATGATTACTTAATTACTATACCAATGGCATTTTTCTTATTCGGACCTCATTTCCTTGTCATTACAAGTTTCTTTTGTTACATTTCATTGCCATCACATAACTAAATCTTGCAAAAGTCTATTACATTAATTTTACAGATCATCTTGCTAGTTTTGTAGCAAACTTACCTCTTTTTACATACATATAATTTGTTCAAAGTTATATACAAATCTGTTGAAGAGTGTTATTCTTCATCAACTTTTAGCCAGCTTCACCAACAACTTTGGGAAAGGAAATGGCAGTTTTTGCATCCAGGCTAGGTGAACAAAGGCAAGAAATCTCTCAAGTAAAGATAAAGGGGAAGTTCGCTGGTGCAGTTGGAAATTACAATGCTCATCTAGTTGCATATCCGAATATCAATTGGCCTCAAGTTACAAAAGAATTTGTTGAATCTCTTGGACTGTGTTTTAATCCCTATGTTACGCAGGTTCATAATCTGGCCTATCTTTTCGATTTGCAATATTCATTTCTAAATTTTATTAGGAAGCATATGATTATTCTTTTGACTGCAAGACTTTGTTCACATTTTCCAGATTGAGCCGCATGACTATATGGCGAGACTTTTTAATGCAATAAGCGTATTTAACACAATACTGATTGATTTCAATAGAGATATATGGGGCTATATATCCTTAGCTTATTTTAAACAGGTACGTGTTCTGAGATTGAATTGACTCTTCAATGGTTTTTATATAACACAAGTAACTTACTGCTTGTTCATAATGCCACGCAGATAACGAAGGCTGGTGAAATCGGATCCTCAACTATGCCTCACAAAGTTAATCCTATTGATTTTGAGAATAGTGAAGGAAATCTTGGCAAAGCCAATGCAACTTTGTCTCATCTTGGTGATAAGTTACCTATTTCACGTTGGCAGGTAAAGCTTGGTCTATTTTATTTTCATTTTTAATTCACTTCTACAAACCCTTTTGGTAATTTTATTAATTTTAAGTTCTTCTCTTAGTTGAATGGAAGTCATGTTGAGAACCTACTTATTGAAAATGTTCCCTTTTATTGTCCATATAGATCAGCCGAGAGTCTAACCACCCGAATGTATTGACTGACTGGACCATGATGCTATTATATTGTTGTATGAATTTTAGATTATCTTTGCTTTCCTAATTTCATGCATTTATTGTTGAGATCGTCAGTACCCAGCTGTGATGCAACTTTTTGCGGGCAATTTTAGCTTCTTATTTTACTTTCTGTTTCCAGCGTGATTTGACTGATTCAACTGTTCTAAGGACCACGGGTGAAGGATTGGGACATTCTCTTCTTGCCTACAAAAGCGCATTGCAAGGAATATCAAAGCTCCAGGTATGCAATTAGCTCTATCTTCTGCAAGGTCTGTGAAACTGCCATTGAATATGAGAATTCAGGAGCAGCTGGATGCCAAGTCAATGTAGCTCCTTTATTTTGTTGTTGATTTTATAGATTATGGGTTGTCTTGGATATGTAATTTAAAGTATAGACATACAAATCTTAACTAATTTTTTAGGGGCACTTCAGTAATTGAAATATGTTAACAGAATTAATTACTTTATGACTTCGTTTTCTCTTATATATAATTTAGGTGAATGTAACACGCTTGAGTGAAGACTTGAACCAATCGTGGGAGGTGCTTGCTGAACCAATACAAACTGTATGTTCCTTTTGTTTTCAAATCTTTTGATATACTTCTTTAAGTATCTGAATGTTTTTAGCTTGCATTTAGCCTCTTTTATTCTTATGTTAAGTGTTACCCATCTCACCATTTGACTGACTAGCGCAGATCATGCGACGATATGGTGTTCCGGAGCCCTATGAGAAACTAAAGGAACTCACCAGGGGGAGAGCTGTTACCAGGGAAAGTATCAGAGACTTTATTGAATGCCTAGAATTACCCAAAGAAATAAAGGATTATCTTTTGGAGTTGACACCTGACAAATACGTTGGAGCAGCTATTGAATTAGTTAAAACAGTTGAGAGATGACATTGAATTTGGTGAATGAAGTGAGAGCCTTATATGCTAACTGGAAAGTTATCCAATCCAATGGCTCTGCTATTTAACCGGATGATGTCATGCAAGACATTTACTCACTTCATTTCTGCATTGAAAGGTGACATATCCTTGTTAGAGATTGTATCTTTTTCTTTACCAGCTTGCGTTGGAGGCTGAAGGTTGCAACTATGAGCAATACTTGCCACAGTTTGGCGATAGATTAGAAATGTTTCAGTAATTTGATTCCTACACAATTAATCAAAAATGTGTTGAATTGTGAGAAAATTTTTATCGAAGTCTTTGTTGACAAATTTATACGACAACAATACTACAAGCTATTTTTGCTTCTCTAATACTATTCCCAGCAAATTGTTTATTTAATTTGCTCCTGGTCAATGCAACACTATATTTTACTTCAAGTTTAACGGCAATCGAAAATGATCGTAAGATAAGAAATCATCGCAGGAATATTTACATTGTCAACCTCAAAAAGCGTTTCATCACCTACCAAGTAATATTTACACTCATTAGTATTCCTAGTCAAGCGCCCATAAAATAAAGAACGAAAGGAGTCATTTTGTGCGAGTTCTAGATGTCATTATACAATTTATCACAAAACAATGAACAGAATAAGTTTGTTCTGAATTTAAAAAATAGAAAGGGCGGAAAACCCCAAAGTATTGACATTTCATAGCCGAAGTGCAGACTCTAAAAGTTGAGGGAAAAAAAGTTAATTAGAAAAAAGAGACATTATGACCTGTGTCTCGACTTCTT
>JANIHZ010000208.1:54845965-54856442 GCA_027478365.1 Erythroxylum rufum | reverse complement strand
ATAATAACTAGTATAGATAGTAAATATTATTAGGTTGTGTAAATATGAACATTTATTAAAAAAAGATTTAAATGAATCTGTGTTTTTGTTTGGGCTTACCAAAATTTCTAGTTGTCTATATTTTGATTTATTAGACTTGCATTTAAAGTCAGGGAATTTAAATTTTACGTTAGACTTTGACTATGATTTGATGAAGACGAATTTTGTACACTAAATAGAATAAGTAAATGATAATAAGTACCCAATTTTGAACAAAGTTGTTAGAAAATATTTTTTTACTCTGCTTTCTCTCAACCACTTACCTTTTTACGCTTACTAATTTTCTCCTTTTGGCCAGATCCTCTATTGATTCCCTCCCTCAGACCACTATCCTCTATCTCTATCTCAGCATTCTTCTCCTCAAAAGGCCTTGTTAGGCTGGGAGAATGGAAAATAAGGGAGTCCCATCTCCCTCAAACTTGTCCTCTGTGGATTTCTTTACTCTCCCATCCTCTCACTGTGAAACGACACCTACTCCAAACTTGAAGCCTATGGTCGGAGCTTAGAGAACACATCCCCAGATCCAGTGCAACAGAGGCACTCTATAGCATTTTCAGAATGTGATAAAGGAGGGTGTTTTAATGTCCCCAGTAGAGCTCCTCCAATTTGGAGCCAACGTTTAGGCAACAATGTTAGTAGGCATTTTTTGGAAGAAGCGACTAGCATTTCTGGTGGTTCAAGCATATGCATTGGCGAGGTGGGGAAGAAAGGGCTTGAGAAGGTGATGCTCAGTGATGATGACTCATTCCTTTTTAAGTCCAATTCTGAGGGAAGCATCAACAAAATTTTGGAACAAGGGTCGTGGCATGTGAGTGGCCAGCTGTTGTTTCTCCAACATTGATAGCTAGGCGTCGAGTTTCACTAAGGTAACTTCGAAACTATACCCCTTTAGGTTCATTTCCATGATGTCCCACTTGAGTTCTAGACGGTTGTTGGATTGAGTTACTTAGCCAATGCTCTAGGAAAACCCATTAGTATGGATGCTCAGACAGCTCACATGGAGAGGGTTGTGTTTTACGAAGCTTTGTTTTGAAGCGAGGAGAGACTCTTCTCTCCTGAACAATTGCCTATCTTGAAATTAGGAGAGAATGGTGAGTTGATTAAGTTCACAATAAAGATCTCTTATCTTTGGAAGACAAATATTACTGGAAAAGCTTGGAAACCGACCGAAAATATGTTCAAAACTGACAGTCACAATAAGTTAATGAGGATTGTTGTATCTGAGAAAAATATAGGGGAAGTAATGGAGAATATAGAGCATTCAGATAATCCCTGCTCAATTGTAGATAAGCATATTTTAGATAATATGGAATTGAAGTTGTTAATAAGTTTACATAAGCAGTCTATAGAGTAGCTCACACCTCCTTATGGAGAAGCTCAAGTTGATCTAGACAAGGAGCTAGCTCCTATGGCTTCTCTATAAGTGCAGAATGGGGAAATGGAACATGATTCAATCCATATATTATCAACTGTAGAAAAGGATGTATAACTTGCTTATAAAATGACAATGAGGGGGGAAGAAAAAAGTGAGATAACTGTCAAGTTTTCTACTACACCTGAGACATTGATTATTAACACTGGTGATCAATTCAATTATCCAAATGTTGTAATTCTAGTCCATTATTCGAAGAAACATAAGCAAGAAACGATGTAGATGGTAGGTACCCAAATAAGATAGATAATATAAGGAGTATGGGAGTTGATCCTAAAGAGTTGGTATGTGAAATTGTTGACTGCCCTAGGGAAAACAAATCAGATAGCTCAGAAGCAATTTCTCCTTAAACTGATAGTCAACAACAAGCGAAGGAAGTAGAAATCATTGCGGAGCATCAGCGACAAATGTGATCAGTCATCAAATCGGAGACCAATCCAAGTGCCACATTAGTTGCCCAAACAACTTGCTTAAAAAGGAGATCTTTTAGGAAAAGAGCTAAAAAAAACTCATAAGGGAATCTTCCCCCAATGATTCTAGTCTAGAATGTTAGAAGGTTAAATGACCCTCTTAAACAAGCAATGGTTAAGGACGTGGTTTTGGAGAAAAAAAACCCCTAATAATCGAGCTTTTAGAAACTAAAATAAAATCAGCACACTTGGATTCGATCTTGATGCTTTTAGGAACAAATTGGAAGGCATTTTCAAATCATTCTTTGCATTTCAATGGTCGGATCATATGATTCTACAATACCAACCAAATCACAGATAATGTAATGACAGGAAATGAGCAACTTATCCATTTGCATTACAAATTGAAAGGGGCAACCGTGGGGTTTGATCTTTCAATTATTTATGCCTCCAATTTTTAGTTTCAACGAGCCAATCTATGACAAGGATTGCAGTCTTTGGCCTCAATAATTCATAATCCTTAGCTTTTGCTTGGAGATTATAATTGCATTCTCAGTGATACCAAAGTTAAGGGGGGAAGAGGGTTTCATACTACTAGAGGCCGAGAATTAGTAGACTTTTATATCAAAGTTAATGTCACTGATAGGAGTTATATAAGTTGCCTTTTCACTTGGTCTAATAAGCAGCAAGGCCACTTACTGATTCGGAAAAAGCTAGATAGAGCAATAGTAAACCATAGTTGGCTAGCCCACTATATTCAATCCTTTGCTGAATTCGAGGAAAACTCCTTTTCCAATCACTCCTATATTAACATCAACAATATTTGTACGGTACAAACACCTGGGGCTCCTTTTAGATTCTTTAATGGACTCACTCTGCTGGAAGGGTTTATGGATTTGGTGGGTTCTTGTTGGAATTACACTGTAGAGGGTTATAAATCTTTTCAACTAATACAAAAGATGAGAAAGGTTAAGCACTCTCTTAAAGCTTTCCTAAAAGCTAATTAGAGAAAAACTAAGGTTACTTATCAGATGCTGACTAAGGCTCAAAACGTTTGTTACCTATCTCCTCACAATAATCTACTAAAGTAAGCATACAGTAACCATCATGCAAATGTTGAAATTAAGACCTGTGGTTTTTCCATTGATTAAACATGTGCTAGGCAATGGAGACAATATTTGGGTATGATTTGATAATTAGACAATTCATAGCCCTCTCATCTAAAGAACTAAACTATCTAGGCTCCTGAACAAGATTCCTATTATCTCTAAAGTTTCTTCCTTACTGTATCAAACGTAATGGATTGGCAACTTCAGAGGATTCGATTTATTGGAGCACTTGCTTCCTCAGATTAATGATATCAGCAGGTAGGATTCTGTCACTTGAGTCCCAGAAGCATTAGGTAATTTTATCAACAAGTCTTTCTATAAAGCTTTGAAGGAAAGTGCGAGGAATGTCCCTTGGTTCAATCTTCTTTAGAAACATTCTCTTAATCACAAAGCCTCTATTTTCACTTGGCTAGTCATTAAAAATAGACTTCGCACAAAAAATAGGTGGTTTGGAATTTACGACCCTATTTGTGCTCTTTGTAAGGAGCTAGAAGAAAGTAGAGAGCATTTATTCTTTCAATGCAGTTACTCTAAAGTTGTTTGGGGCAGAATTTTACATTTGTTGCCATATGCCTTCTCAAATTCCGATTGGAATTCATCACTCAATTAGATCATTTGTACAACCTAATTGAGGTTGAACGATGCTTCCTTGTACAAAATGACCTTTACAACTATTATCATCACTCAATTGGATCATTTGTACAACTTAATTAAGGTTGAGTGATGCCTTGTACAAAACGACCTTTACAACTATGATCTATTCTATATGGAAGGAAAAAATAGTAGAATTTGCAGGAATGAAGAAGTTCACAAGTACTGTTTAGCTAATGAAATCGTCAATTAGATCCAGGCCATTATGACAACTTGCATTATCCATTAACATCAAGACTAGATGGAATATATAATGCCTTCTATTAACTTATTTCCTTAAGTTTTGATCTGTTTTAAGCTTGGACTGTAGTTGTTATTCTTCTTTTGGTGAACTCATTGTAATGTGGACATACCTTTGCTATTGTTTATTAATTATTTTTAAACTTAAAAAAATTCCTAAAATGAAGACCAATTTTATAATAGACAAACATTATCTTATTTCATTTTTTTTAACCATTTTCGTAGAAATTATGGTAAAAGAAAAAACATATCGGTGGGTAGTAATAACAACAATTTCATTTCAAATTTAATATAATTGTAAGTTTAAAAATAATTAATTAAGATTTGATTATTCACGTTCTAAGCTTATAAAACACTTTTACCTCCACTTTCTTTTCAATTTTGGATTGGGCAACTGAACCTATATGCAATGTCACTCTATTTCTTTGACTTTACACCAGATATCCAAGAAGGCGTGAGAAAGTATCGCATTGGTCCAATCTCAACCAAATTTGTGAACCTGTGAGCAAGAATAAAGAAGTCCTTGTTATTGGACAAACCAAATTTGGAGCTTGTAAGCACAAGTCCTTGATCGGATGAGAGTCGTTCACCATAAATATTCTCACGAAGTTCTATGAAGAATTTAGGCAACGTTGGCATTTATGGAAGTAGCAGTCGCTCTAGTAGTTAGCAGAGTTGAATTCTGAGAGCATCGTATTGAAGCACACGCCCATGCACAAAGATAGGCCAACACTTTGTTTCTAGGCCTTTTACGTTTCTTTCATACATTTGTGGACCGTGTGCAACAGCTCCTTTTGTTGATGACTTATCACACAGTACGTAATTACGTGATTAAAAGTTGCGACAATCTGAAAAGCTGCAACTCCATATATTGGCTACTTGTTTGGGCATTTTTGGCTATGGCGGTGCATCATTTTAGAAGATGGAATTCTGTATATTGTCTTTGTGTGTGAGAGACGGGACCATTTACCAAGACCGAAGAGGGATATAGTTATGACAAGTAAAATACAATATCACAGCAAACGGCTTCGTACAGTCTGCCAATATTTTTTCATTCTCAACTAGTAATGGGTCTCCAAGGCAAAGAATTAACATTCTACTTCACCAATCCTTTGTTTTTGGATGTCTCTAGTTAGTTCTATTTGAAGATCAGGCCCTGCATGTGCAGCCTCCCATTCTTTACTGTCTAGTGTCTAGATAAGGGGGTGATTAAATGATGTTCGGCTAAGTAAAGGAGAGAGCGTTCCAAGCAACAATCATAAACATGGGCACTTTATATCTACAAAACGGGTTGGAGAGTTAACGCAGTAATTGCACGTTGTCGTAGTAATTATAGCTAATGTTGTCGGGAGTACAACTATAAGGAACTACACTTAACTAGTGGTTAGAACTTGGATAACAGTCAAAGTTCAGCACTACATTATATTACAAGAAGTAAAAATCCTCGCCATCCAGGAAAACTAGAAGGTACCTTTCAAAACTAAAGTCAAACACAGGCAAAGCTAGCTAGAGGGCACTCAGGCCTAAGGGATCTACTGGTACACACATGATGAGCTTGTGTACTTTGCACGCAGAGGTAGGGGTCACATCACCACCAGCTTTCTCCTAATCTACATTGAAAAATGTGCCACGATGTAGCAACCGGCAATGAGAGAGCCAGCGTCGGTGTATGCGGAATAGTAGGTCCTTGATGATCCCCAATGCGTCCACTCCCAGCAACTGACAGGCCGGAACCATTCTCCGGCCACTGGCTGTCGGAGGCCCCTTATGAAACAAGAGAAACAGCCCTGTTGCTTTGCTTGGAGGGATCTTAGTGAAATCCAGGCAGGGCTGGTTGCTCTTCTGACATATGTCATGTGACTGTGGGGTTTATTATGGGTCTTTTTGTGCAAAAAATGTAAAATTTAAGTAAAGAAAAGCAAGCACTTTGCACAGTTGCTCGAGAAGAATGAAAAAGTAGTTAAAAGAAAGTCTCTCAATTCAAAGTGGTTCATGCACCAGCACCCTTTCATCTGAACCATCTCCTCTGTGGGCCTACTCCCATGAAAGGTCTATTTACCATTGATCATTCATAGATGTGATTGGGATTTTCATGAGCTGTAAGATCAGATGGCTGTGAAAGTTTACCCGAGTGTTAACCCCACATAATGGGCTGTCGCTCTCAAAAATCATAAATACATCACAAATCGGTGGAGACTCTTTTGTATGGACTCCTTGCATGAATAAAATATTTAACACAAGTTGCTATATAAAGCTTCGCTGTAACCCTACGGAAACGGTGATGGGTTTCCCAGACAATCCTGCAGAAACTTTTCAATCTCTATAACCACACTTTCTATAGCTTTTCTTCTTTCTTACAGCCTCTCCATACCTCTATTTGCTAGTCTAGCTCTTCAAAGCCCATTCCTACACATCTCCGACTCCACACTTACAATTTATGCTCTTTTCCTGATATCTTGGCCGACAAGTTTTAAGTGTTTTGTAAGAATCATGGACGTTGACATGATGAAGTCGTCAACAGGAAATGAACAAATGGACATGCTGACAATGATGATGCAGATGGATCAAAAGCTTCCTGATTTCTGCCAAACTTTTCACAACTCCAGCACTTCTACAGTCCAAGATATGCAATTCGCCAATGGAAATCCAACTAGCATTGTGCCCACATCATCCGTCTACCATAACCCACAAACTCTGGTAAATCCACCTCCTTCTCTGCCATTTGTTGGCACACCAATCCAAGAACCTATAACACCACCTCTCCAGTCGAGCATGGTCGCTCGCAAGTTCAAATATGGAGCTTCATTCTCAACTGCAAACTCATTCTTATCTTCACTGGATAAGAACTCCACTGCAGCGATCAGAGAGATGATTTTTCGTATAGCAGCAATGCAACCAATCTATATAGACCCGGAATCCATAAAGCCTCCAAAGAGAAGAAATGTAAAGATATCTAAGGATCCTCAAAGTGTTGCTGCTAGGCATAGAAGAGAAAGGATCAGCGAGAGGATAAGAATTCTGCAGAGACTAGTTCCAGGAGGTACCAAAATGGATACAGCTTCTATGTTAGATGAGGCCATACATTACTTGAAATTCTTGAAGAAACAAGTGCAAAGCTTAGAACAGGTTGGGGCTAATAGGTCGATGGGTGCTTTTGGCCTTTCAGGAATTACAATGCCTAATATGGGTTACTCTTCTTTGTTGAAAAATTGTCAACCTGCAACAAATATGGTGGGTTCACTGCAGATGCTTAGATGAGATTTGAGAGATAGGGATGGGGTTGTCTGTGCTGATGCTGGTGGCTTTTTTGGGTGTTTTAGATTAGGATTAGGGTTATATAATCTTGTTTTATTGTGATTATGCCAAAGAATGCTATTTTACTAGTTACTTTGTTCAAAAGTTTTAGAGCAAATCTCTCCTTTCAGCACTTAATTCTCTTGAAGACCCCATAAAAAAGGGAAGAAGAAGCTTATATAGTTAATTATGTGTATATCGAAGCTTAATTATGTCAAATAATATTTTTCTTTCTACTTACCATAAAATAATAATAACAATGTTCTTTCGTAGCCTTGTGCTTAGAACGTGTACGGAATTTCATCGCTTGCGATAAAAGTTGCATCCAAGGTACCAAGTACTTCTGTTTCCTGTTCGATGATCTTGTCTTTTGAACTCTTTACGACGTCGAATAACTCTTTGACTTGCAGACCTTTGGCACTATTCTGAACTTATTTTGGAGCTACTCTACTCCATTAGGTAACCCTAATTTTAAGTCAGCAGTAGAATCTAGACTTTTGAGCCCTAGATCATGCATGATAATCCCAAAAACCATAGAAGAACACGCTCTCACAATTCTATATCTTGATAGGAGGCCTCCTACGATGTCCTTGAAACTGAATCTGAAAGTCTAAGACCTTCTTTTCTTACTATATGGGGTGGTGAGCCTTGAAGTTTTTGCGTGAAAAAAATATCACGAATTAGAATTGTTCAAGGAATGAGGTTGCCTCGCAAGACAATTACAGTAGTCATAGAAAGATTAGTGCTCGCTATCATCCCATGTCCTCGTCAGTGAAAAATACAAAGAAAAGAAGAGTTCTATGTCTAGCTACAGCAAGAATCAGAATCTGTTGATAGATAATAGAAAAGAATCCAAAAATCTGTAAGCCCTATCTAAATGTAATGCTTATATTAAGGATATGTTACATGTCCAAGAAGAAGAAAAGTCTTTTGAAGTAGCTTAGGTGATTTGGAATACTGAGAATAACTTTCATGAAAAGTTAAAATTAAATTAATTTATTGTACATTTAACCAATTTTGACATCCAATTAGATCTTCTCTATTTTAGTGCTCTTAATTTGTAGTAATACATTTTCTAGACAAAGTTATAATTTGGAAGTTGAAAAATGATTTCAATCTACAAGGAGTTTCAAAAGATCCGAGAACGAGTGTGATTATTAATTTATGCTAGCCATTTTATGGGAAGCAAATAAGAAAATACAAAGGAAATGAACCCCTTATTCTATTTCCTATCGGTTTTTAATAGTTTGTCAGGTCACTAATTGAAGAGGAATGGGCAGGTAGGTTGCCTCCCAAGGGAGGGTCGAATTATAGTAGTGTTCATGTCTCAAGGATCATGCCTCACTGAAGTTCAATCCTTACCAAATAGAACGAAAATGGGTTCTAAATAAAACTAAAGAACTGGAGAAAAAGAAAAAAGAAAAAGGAAATGGTCAAACTCCATCTAGCAAAAATATGAATAGACCCATGTGTGATATCCCACAAAGGACCCAACCTAAACCACAAGCTTTGATCCTTAGACTCGGGGGAGAAGGAGAACCCTCTTAAGCTGAATTTAGGAAATTTCATGTATCCCATCCTAGCAAGTGCATTGTATGTATGGGCTTCCGCTGACACATTCCATCATTTACGTCACATCTATTACCCTCGCACCCATGATCTTTTCTTAGGATAAGCTCTCATGTTCTTGTGACAGAGTAATTTAAAGGGTGTGAGGATTCCTAGAATTTACTCTCTCTTGCATTTGGTTTGGAGCCTTTCCTATTAGTTCTTTAATTAAAAGGGTTTGGAGGATTCCTCGAGTATAAATTATCATGAAAATCATGTATTTGTTCAAATACTGGGAACTAGGTTAGATATGCTTGAGAGACTTCAATAACCACGTAGAGTTGAACTCATTCATTTGATTTACACTCAAATATTATTCGTTGAGAAAAGTCGATCGGATTAGAGCAGGTTCACAGTCAAATAGGATTAAAGGAGTAGTAATGAATATACAAAATTTACGTGAAAAATCTTAAATAAATTAAGGTAAAAATTACAGGCAAAAAGAAAAAATTCACTAAGAAAAATAGGAATTACAACTTCTCTTTATTTTACTAGAAAAACACTAAACTCTATCACAAAATAGAAAAAACACTCTCTGCAAAGATTAGGGATTTTTTTTGAGAAAGGATGATATGCAAATGAGCTGGGAAGACCTATTCATAGGCCACCCTCACGTGGTTTAGACAACTAACAATTAGTTGTTCGAGCCACAAAAATTACAGCTGTAATTGTTGAATTTTCAACAGCATTAATTGTTGTAGTTGTTTAAGCCTTAATTGTTGACCACCAATATTATCAATTAAAGAAAACATCTAAGCCTTTTTTTTAATCCAAATTTAATTTGCACTTAAGCTTTCATATTTTAGGACGAAAGGATTAGTAGCTGTACAAGTAGCAATACGTATGATTAATTAGGTACACTAGATTCAGGACAATAAATGTAAATTGGTCAAACAAACTCCAAACAAAAATTTGAGGATTTTCTTTTTCTTCAAGTGTCTTATACTTTTACATGGTATAGAATATTGGAAATGGTTGGTCGGTTGGTCGGTTTAGATGTGGGAAGGAGTGCTTAGTTTATAGGAACAGGTGGAGGATGTGGATCTATCTATCTTCTTGGCTCAAGCTTCCCCCCATGTTCACGTCCCTTGTCCAAGGTGAGTTGAATTGTATTTTGTACGTACATATCATCTAAAGACAAATCTTATCATTATAAAAATACCCTATCATTCTTTTGCTCTGACATTTTTGTGAAATAGTCATGTTAAATTGAAAATATTATTTAATTTTGACTCATTAAGTTATTAAATAATTTATCTTGTATACATAATTTATGAATTATTACATTCAAAGGTTTATTCAATAATCACATAAAAAGTAGTGATTACGAATTTCCCATAATAAAAAATTAACATTGTGAAAAAAGTTATCACATAAAAAGTGATGGTTACGAATTTTCCATTATAAAAAATAATATTGTGAAATGAGTTAAACTTTTTATGCTTACATTGTTCTCATTTTCAAAAACTATAATTTTATTTACTACCGTACAAGTATAACAATTGAAGTTTTTCATAAATTTTGAATTATATTTTCTTATGTTTTAGTTAATGGTTTAAGAACTGGACTTAAAGTTAAACTAAAAAGATAAAAGGTTTAAGGTTTAAAAGATTATTATTATAAAATCAAAAATTAAAGAATTTGAAATATGATCGAAAGAATTGTCTTTATTCATAAAAGAATTTAAAGTTTAA
>JANIHZ010000208.1:54812121-54823237 GCA_027478365.1 Erythroxylum rufum | reverse complement strand
ATTGACTTTTTAAAATATTTCTTCTTAAAAAAGATCTTAAAAAAAATTTTACCGACAAAACTTCTATTATAAGCCCAATCAATAAGAGGCTAAATTGCATTTAACTAATTTGATACTACTTCAGTTATTTTGCTTTTCTGTTTGCTCCAACGTGAAGTATGAGAAACGTGGATCATGAAAGGTACAAGTATCAGCGAGGCACATCTGGTTTTTCTTTCAAGACACTCTTGGGATCCTATTCTGTGGTCTTACTTTCCAAAAAGAAATTTTTGGCGTAACTACAGCGAGAATATACAAACTCTCCACGTCTAAGCAATTAGCCAATGGCAACGGTCCCTGGACATGGATTTTCTTTTCTTTTCTTGTACATTTCCTTTTTGTTTTCGTGTCGTTGTAAACTCTCTCTTATATATATTTTCCAACTAAAAAGTTGAGTTGGAATACACAAGACTATAAAAATTGATCAAGAATGTATAGTAAAATGTCAATCCGATATATAACAAGATAGGTAACTTAGTATCATATTAATCTACTTTTTATGTTACAATACTGAGCTTCTATTAGATCATACTTTCTTGTCTAACAACAAGCCCTATATATAATGCACGGATCTGAAGTTGAGATATGACACAGCTAAGTCACGAATGTTCTTCCTTTTTCTATTCCCTCAATGCTGGCGATGAGTTCTCACAAGTTCTCAGGCAATTATGTGGTTTTGAGACCTGACGAAGTCACCTACGTCAATCTCTTTCGCATGTTTTTGAACCATGAAATAGAGAAAAGGGCATGTGTAGAGTCCCTAGAAGGGAAATACGATAGCCTACATCATGGATGGATCATTTTCAGTTCTCTTCTAGTGCAAAAATTCCTTCAATCTATGGCCAAGCCAATGTTTCTGTACGGATCATGTTTGAATACGTGGTTGAATCTTGTATCCTGTAATCGTAATATTTTTGTGCTCTTGTTAAATGCTATTCGAGGTTAGTGCTCACTGGTCTGTCATAAGCTATACTACTTCCATTCTTGCCAGAATGTCTTGATGTTTATATACACGAAACTTACGAACTTGATGATCTTTGTACGTATAGGTAAGGTGACATTGCCTGTCAAAGAATCTGAAAATTTTCGGTCTATCATGGGACATATAGACAGCCGTGTAGACTTGGACAAGAACATTAAACCTGGAGATTGCAGATACTACAGTGCACTCAGTGCTATGGCTGCCAAGATTGCATACGAGAATAAGGCCATTGTCGAAAATGTTGTCACAAATCACTGGAAGGTTAAATCACTAGAAAGTAGAAACATTACAAAATTTCATAGGTTTTAATGCTGGAACTCCAATTCGAACTGATTTAATGAGATGTTTCTCCTCGCATTTACGTTAACATCATCAAGTTATGAACTCATATATAAGTCTCTAATATGATGCAGATGGAATTACTCGTATATGACAACTTTTGGAATGGTGCGAAACACACTCTATTTCAAGCATCCCCTTACGTGAACATGTAGTAACATCTGACTATGTTATAAGCTACTCCTTGATATTCTTATCCTCGTCACTGTAAAATTTTCTTTTTAGATTTTCAAAGAAAGCGTTCGACGCAAGCCTTCATGTTTCACGACAAAACTGGAGACCAAGACTTAATTGTAGTGGCCTTTAGAGGCACTGAAGCCTTTAATGCTGACGATTGGTGTACTGATATGGATATCTCCTGGTACAAGTTTCCTCAAATGGGAAAAATTCATGGAGGGTTTATGAAAGCGTTGGGGCTAATAATTAATGAAGGTTGGCCACCCGAGATTGAACAAGAAACCGACAGACCGATAGCTTACTACTCTATCAGGGAAGAACTGAGAAAACGCTTGAAAGAAAACAGGAGGACAAAGTTCATTTTAACAGGCCATAGCATGGGTGGTGCGCTCGCAATTCTCTTCCCAGGCGTTCTAGCCTTGCATGGTGAGGCAGAGTTATTAGAAAGATTAGAGGGTGTCTACACATTTGGACAGCCGAGGGTTGGGGATACGGAATTCTTGAGATTCATGAAAAACTTGTTGCAAACCTACGGTTTTAAGTACCTAAGGTTTGTTTATTGCAATGATGTTGTTACTAGGCTACTGACAGACAACGATTCTACATTTCTGTTCAAGCACTTCGGGACTTGTCTCTACTTTAACAGCTGCTATAAAGGAAAGGTATGATAGGTAGGAGAGGTATTGAACTATTGAGCTCATGAACTTTGGGACTGACTGTCATTTTTGATGCAGATAGTACCAGAGGAACCATATAAGAATTACTTCACAACATTTTCTGCAATTCCCATGTTTTTTACTGCGATTTGGGAGCTGATAAGAAGCTTCATTATACCCTATATAAAAGGGCCAGAGTATAGAGAAGGTTGGGTGCTCAAGCTTATTAGATTGTATGGACTCCTCTTCCCTGGTTTGTCGGCTCACAACCCTCAAGACTACACTAATATAACACGGTTAGGACAAGTATCGTTGTACCTCCGAGCTCAAGATCCGTATTTCAGGAGTGCCTCCGATTTGGATGTAAGAAAAAGTTGATCATTGACTACAATTGACAAGGAAACATATGACATATGCTGTTCTCGAGTTGTCCAACACTTCGATTTAACACAAGATGATTGATCACTTACCATTGCAAAATCTTTGCGGCAAAGGTGCTGCCTATATCATTTTAAGTGTACAGTCACAATGTATTACAAGAAAATTCGGTGATTTGTTTAATCGTTTATGATCTTTTTGCTGATTGATCAAAATATAATTACTTTTGAGTCCATCCTCACCACATTGCTTTACTGATTAATACATGATACACTCACTTTACTTAAATGAAAAACTAAAATCAATAATTATGAAATAGAAATGACAATTTTCTACAGTCACAAATAGCATAATAATTATTTTACTTTCAAAAGTTCTTAAAAAAAAGTAAATAAATAAATAAAAATGTAAAAGAATTGAAAGTCCAAAATAAATATTCCACAAGAAGTTGGAGCAATAGAGTTAGAATGGGGTAGCAGAAACCTGGGCTGGTCTCATCTGGCTAAGAATAGTCCTGTGGTCGGGCTGTGGGTTGTTAAGAGCAAGCCCATCATAGTATTAACTCAGTAGCTGGTCACTTCTAAAACAGGGCATCAACTTCGGTAGTGGCTGGTGGAGGTCGAAGCGAGACAGAGGAGGCGCGTGCGAGCGAAGGAACGAGAGGTTTAGAGGAAGGTGAGGAGAGGTCAGAGAGGGATTTGAGAGGGAGGGAGAGAGGTGAGTCCTGAAATTTAAGGTTTTCTTTTGAAACTTTCGATTCCATCGAAAAAGGTCAGCGAGCGGGTAAATTCATGGTTAAAATCACATGTTTCCAAAAAGATTTAATCTTTCTTCTTTTCTCTTGTAAAGATCCAAATTTTGGTGAAAGATCCAAATTTTGGTTCGTGTAAATTGAGGAATTAACGTACGGTGAATTAGATTTTGGTATTAGATGAAGATGATGATGACGATGACGATGACGTTTGTTTGTGAGAAAGAGGTGTGCTTGTCATGTGCAGGGAGCGACGAGGAAGAGGAAGAGGAGTGTGAGAGTTTTAGAGAGAGAGAGAGAGAAGAGGGTTGTTAGCCATCAGAGAGGTTCGAGAGCGATTTGCTCTCCTTCACCTGGTTTTTTGAGGGTTTGGGTTTCTCCATCTCCGTTTCTCTGATTCCCCTTTTGTCTACTGCACAAATTGCTCTTAATTCCTCATGGAGCGAAAGCTTGTGGTTAGTTTTTCGTTGTTGCACTTTGCAAATCATTGATGAAGTTTGATTTTTCTATGTGGGTTTGATTGATTGATATGTTCTTGTGTGATTGTGCATTGTAGGTTCTTGGCATTCCTTGGGAAGTGGATACAGAAGGTTTAAGAGAATATATGAGCAAATTTGGGGAATTAGAGGATTGTATTGTCATGAAGGTTGGCCATTTTCACTTTATACCCTTAAGAACTCCAGCTTTTGCATTAATTGGTTTGATGAATATTCATGTTGGACGATTGTGCTTTACTGTAATGATTTGTTGGATAGCATTGCAGCTTATACATGTATATATATATATATGTATATATTGTGGATATCGACATAGCACCTTATATTTGTGGACTCCAGGCTTGTATTTTTAAGTTGTGCTTGAATTTACATTGCAGCTTTTGTATGCATGTTGTTGAATTTTTGTTTTTTATGTTTTATACATGCAGACGACTTGCTTACATTTGAATTTGCTTTTATAACGTTTGATTTTTGGTTTTAATATTCTTCTTCACCCGGCTTTCGGTGGGCTTGGCTTTACAGCTTGAAATTTTGACGCTGCACTTTAGGGAGTATCTTGTTCTAATTATCGCAGGAGGCGATTTGGTTTAGTGGATGAAATGTTTCACTTGGAAAGTGTTTATTGCACAGTAGCATATGGAAACCATTGACGGTGAATGCTATAAAAATTAATAACTTGTGAAGGCCTTATATTTACCATGGACAAAGTGATATTGAAACCATTATAAGCATGTTTACTAACATTTTTCATCTACCAAACCTTTAAAAAGAGGGACTTTCTTTCTGGAGCTAAGTAATGCTTTGGTTCTAGTTTCTTAGCAGTTTGATTGCTTGAAATTAAATTATTTGTTGTTCTGGTGTTGGGATCAACAATTCGTCTTGGCTTAGTGGAGTGCTGCCGTTCCTACCTAATGCATTTGTTAGTGCTTACCGCAATTAGCAGCATTTTAGGCAAGATAGAAGTGGATATTGAGATGTTTAAGATCTTAAGGTTGATATATCCTACTGGGATTTAAAGCTCATTTGTGACGGAGTTATGATAATCTAAAATATTTAGATTGTTGCAGGCAACAGTTGTACAGCTTGGTTGTTGCACGTCATAATTGTGGATTATTGATATTAATACAGGGGATAAATTCATTGTTTTTCATTGCATTTTCAGGAGCGGTCATCTGGTCGATCTCGTGGTTTTGGATATGTGACATTTGTGTCAGAGGAAGATGCCAAGGTTATTATCAGCTCTTTTGTGAAATGGAGCTTGTTTCCTAAGTTGAAATGCTTGTGACATTTTTGTTTTCACAGAATGCACTATCAAGCGAACACTTTCTTGGAAAAAGAATGTTGGAAGTAAAAGTAGCTACTCCAAAGGTTTGATTTCAAAATTCTGAACTAAATTTACAACCTTCTATCTTTGTCTTTTTAGAATTTATGGATATTTCAAATGCCGATACAATGTAGCAGCACTTGTATACCAGTTACTTGTTTCATTTGGCAGGAAGAAATGAGAGCCCCTGCAAAAAAAGTGACCAGGATATTTGTTGCCAGGATAGCACCAGCTGTGACTGAAGCAACTTTTCGTAGGTAAAGGATCATGACATGGCCAGGGAGATCTTCTGATTGTTTTAACTTTTTCTTGTTTTTATCATTGTATATTATTTATTAAGTCAAATGTGGAATAGGCATAATTGTATATACACTTCTTGTTTGCAGTCATTTTGAGAAATATGGCGAGATAATAGATCTATATATGCCAAAGGTCATCTCTAAATCTATTTCTCTATTTCATTTCACACTGCTTGCTTACACCAATAAACAGTTGTGGTTTTTCTCCCCTGTTATTTTAACAGAGTATTTGTTAACTGATGCTGTGCACAGGATCATAACTCAAAAACACATCGTGGGATAGGATTTATCACATTTGCAAATGCAGGTGAGACCACTAATATCATTGTTGTGCATGCTCTGATGTCATTCCTACACGCATCCTTTGCTTTGTTTTCCATATTGTGTACAGTCCTTTGGCTTTTGATGGTTGCTAATCCCCCTCCCTTATCCCCCCTAAACAGAATTAAAAGAAAGAATGGTTGCTTTCCCAACTTTTTCTTTGGAAATTGCATTTGTTTTCAAATATTGTCATTTTTATGTTGCAATTCATAGGAATAATCCTTTTCCATGCTGCAGATTCTGTGGACAATTTGATGGCTGAATCACATGAATTAGAAGGTTCTACTGTAGTTGTTGATCGAGCAACACCAAAGGCATGTTCTAACATATCTACCTAGTTTTATATCCGTGATTGAATGCTCTTCCTCTTAAATTATAACTTAAATTGCATTTGTTAGTTCCAGGATATGTATATTGCAATAGCACTTGATAAGTTCTACATTCAGAGGTGAAGTTAATGTCAACTCTGTACTGTCAGGAAGATGATTTCAGGCCCGTAGGAAGAATGTCTCATGGTGGTTATGGTGCATACAATGCATATATTTCTGCAGCAACTAGATATGCAGCACTAGGAGCTCCTACCTTATATGACCATCCAGGCTCATTTTACGGAAGTTGGTGCAATTACAAATTATGTTCTTGATTGTTCATTCTATTAATGATTTCTATATTTATTTCTCTTCTCATTGGGTAGGAGGAGAACCTGCTAGAGGGATGGGCAAAAAGATCTTTGTTGGCAGGCTTCCACAGGAAGCAACTGCAGAAGACTTGCGCCAGTATTTTGGTAGATTTGGCCATATATTAGATGTTTATGTTCCAAAGGTATGTTGCAGTTGCTTTACTGTAATGTTGAGTCATAATTCTGAGTCAGCCTGATGAACATTGAAAATACTCCACAAGAGTAGGACCCAAAGAGGAGTGGTCATAGAGGTTTTGGGTTTGTAACATTTGCTGAAGAAGGTGTAGCAGATCGTGTGTCTCGAAGATCCCATGAGATATGTGGGCATCAGGTAGTCCATGAAACTTCTGTTTACCTAACCTTGCCATAACACAAAATCATACAAAAATCTGTCAAGGGTTTTCTTTTTTCGGTGGATGATTTTTATGATCTAAACTTTCGATCCAGGTTGCTATAGATTCAGCCACACCTCTTGATGATGCTGGCCCTAGTGGAGCGTTTATGATGAATGGCCCTGAACCTTTTGGGGGCTATGGTGGTCCTATGCGCAACTTTGGTAGGATGTATGGAAGCCTGCCTTTTGATGATGTAAGTATAGCAACGAATAAAGAGAAAATTGAAAAATAGCTCAAGTTTCCTTACAGCTCTTCACTTATTTTCTTCGTATAGAAAAGATAGATGTTATAGTAGTGGATAACAGAATGTGTCTCGCATAGCATATTGTTAAATAACTCGTTATTTGCCATGCAGTGGGGTTATGGCATTGGGAGTGCTAGACCTTCGAGAGCAGATTGGAGGTATAGACCGTATTAGCCACGTGCACGTGGCCTCCAACAATGATCAATTGGCCCTACGATTGTAACTGGTTTACAAGGAGATGAGGGCAAGTGCTAGGTTTAGGACCGGAATAATTTGAACTGTTTAATGTTAACAAACTGTCTTCTCTGCTGAACTTCTGGTGTACTGTAGTATCATTGTGGTCCTGCTCAACATGAGAAGGAATCCAAAGATTACATGTGGGTTTGTGCTGGAGCCTTACCATTTCGGCTAGTGTATTTGTTCTTCGTGCTATAAATGACGAACAGGACATTTGGAGTCCTGCACTGTGTCATTTACCAACTTTGCTATATTGATGCATGTCATTTGCAACTACAGACACAAAACTTTAGTAAACAATTCGAAAAAAAGAAAAAGAAGTGTAACAAGAAGCAAAAAGACAACGTAGCTACTGGTGACATTAAATGTGCTAGGTGTCTCCTTGCATTATAAATTTTGGTCAGGCTGGAATCTTGTCCGTAATGATCGCTCTAGTAAGTGTTGCGTTGAAGGCCTTGTGCCTGTAACCAGCCAGCAGTTCAGGCTTCCCAGAGACAAACATTTCAATAGTGTTTTTGAAGTTGTGGTCTTGTATCTTATTGATTGGTTTTCTAAATTAAACAATTCGGGATGATTTTATCTGGATTAATACAGCTCAAAGAATTTGCACGTGTAGCAAATTTCTGAATACAGAGGTGTCGAAAAATACGGTTCTATACAAAACTTGAACTTGGGCTACTAGATAGAGCCGCCAGGTAGGGAGAACAGAGCAGCAGGATATGGCCTGAACATCATAAAGCATCGCTGAGAAAACAGCTGCTTAACGAACGGAACTGAGCAAGCTTGTGGAGAAATGGAAACTTTTGGGACGTCTTCGGAATTTGGTGATCTTTAGGGACCAATATCGAGCTTCTCATCTCCTCGGCTCTCATCTCAGCACTTCTCAATTTGTTCAATATCTTATCCATGGATGATGATCTCTTCTTTTCAAGTTTCATCTAAGCATTAGAAAATAAGTTCCAAATATATGAGAAGGGGAGTCCATAAACATGAGAGTCTAGTTGGAACCAAGATAAAATAAAAGGAGCTTTCAAACGCTGTTCAACAACTAAATGTTACAGTGCTACATGAATATAACCAACCTCGAGTTTTCTTACTGCTGCTTCTGCTTTCGCCTTCTGTAAGTTTTCCCATGCAGTAATCTTGGCTTCCTCTCTTTGTAACCTGCAGTCGAAATGACCACAAAAGGTCAAAGTTTCATAGAGTATGTTCGGATTGTGAGGGTAAGCTTCAGTGGACATAAAAAAACTTTACATATGGTAGGATTGCAATGTCTTTGGTCAAAACATTCTTGGACATTTTAACTTCTTTAAAGCGATTATCATGCGTCTCAGAGTTGACAAGAATCTTTTTGCGGTACAATAGATACTAGGCTTCCTCTACCTCTTAAGTCACAAGACTTACTTATGGGAATTTTCATTATCTATCAAAAAACTGAAAATAGACTTCCATTGATGAAGAATGAGGCTATGACTTGTGGTTATATAGGTTAAATCCAATTCCTTCCCCAAGGTCATATGGCTGCTTGTGTTTGGAGTTTAGTTCATAACCTTTCCTGTATCACGGAATAGATCAGGAAAATACTTCCTATCCTTAAAAGATGGTCCATAAATTTGTGCTGTTCAATCCATTTGTTTGATGAAAACTACAAACTGAAAGTCCTGGGAAGGCTGTCCAAAATAAAATGCAGAGATTAACACATACATGGAAAAGTCTGATGCTGCATCTGAAATATCCCAAGATGACTTCCTAGCTTGTCTGCAATTTTCCTTGTAGGCCTTTAAACCTGCTGATCCTTTATTGCTTATGCAAGAAGGTCTTTTTGACCATCTATTAATCATGGTGGATCTTTTGTCGACACGCACTTCCCTCACTTCCATTTTAGATGTATTGTCCTTCTGAGACTCCAGTTCTGGAGGGTTAGTAGGTGGAGATGAGGATCCTGTTGTAGATGAGTGATTGGTGCCTTCAGGACTCATCTGAGTTGCCATGTCCCTTCTTGAAATGTCACGCGTTATCAGACTTTGTTCATTATTCACGTCGTCAAGTTTCTCATCTGTAAATTCGATTCAACAAGTGAGCAGCTAACATCAGAATAAAATTGTTATGTTAAAGCTGGAATCTTGAAATATGTACAGAACTCAGAAACAAGGAATGGACAAAAAGGCATCATAATGAGCTAGTTGGTTCTTCTCAAGACTATCCTGTGGAAACTCCAAGATATAGACTAACTTTCACATTCCTTAGCTCCAAAAGAGAGGGATAAGAGAAGAATTGAGAATATTTCGTTTATTATATACATCAACTCATGCTTTGTATTTTCTTCTCACCTGTAAATGCTCATGAAATATATTTTCAAGGCTTAACACGTCAAGTGATTTAACTCCACCAAAATGGTTATTAGTTCACTATCAATCTTTAATCTCTACAGAAGCCATACCTTGAGAGCTAGGCAACGAACATTCGCTCACCACGTCTGACCAAGGCAGACTAGCCACAGTAGCATGTCCATCATTTCCAACTCCTCCATAACGGATAGCAACTCCGTTGGGCATCAAAACTCCAGTCGAAAACGGAGTTTTCATGAAATTCTTCAAAGAAGCGCCATCAAAAATCTGCAAAGAAGGCGAGCAATTGGAATATTGTCCAACCCCAGGAGGCACAATAGGCCCACTTTTCGACTTGGGACGTCTTTGAAGCCGAGATTGAGAGGTAGCAACATCGTACCCAAAAACAGGACTGCAGATCCACCTTTCAGCGTCATCCCACTTGGAAGGCAATGCCCTGCCACTATAAAATGGCCTCAGAACACCGATATGCCTCCTGTCGCCGCGTGATTGACGTGGTACCCTCTCTGAGCACCACCCTTTATCCTGATAGCTTGATACACCTGGACTGGGAAATGTACCTAAACTCTCAGAAGAAATTAGATTCTGCTTCATCCCTGCAACAAATAACACTAATCTTGAAGTGGGACTTTTTGCCAACTTGATTATGAGCTGCAAGAGTATACAAACTTGTGGTTTAGTTGGCAAATAACAGGAAGACTCCTGTTTCCGAGTCCATGGTTACCGTTCAATGTGTGTACCAGATAGATTTCTTTGGTTCTAAGATATAGATATGTCCTGGGGACTATTTGAGAATGGACAAAAGTTGTGTAGGGAGAGGCAATGATACTTTCCAAGAACTGACAAAAAATGAGTGTGGGACGGTGCTTTCTGCAATAAGGGGGCAACGATGTAGACGAATTGCATTGATAGTGATCTGATGGGTCAATCTTTGTTGAACGGATAGATAGTAGAAGGTGTTCTACCACCTTTTGAACGGTGAGAGCTCTCTGGAGAAAGACAAAGTAACAGGTAATTCTTGTTCCTTCATTTTGCTTGAATGCTCGTGTTACAGACAAGAAGATAACAGTCACATGAACCTTTTTTTAAAATCTAAATTATTGTTGGTTTTTGTTGAATTAGGCCTGGCCTGCATTCAACATTCGCCCTTATTTTTGGCTCAAAGAGTACAATTATTGCAGACTTTGCCTCGTAGCAGGAAATTGACCTTTGTTAAGTCACTGTGCACACCAGCCGTCCTTTAGGGTATGTCTGGATGTGGGTGGAGGGATGAAAGGGAATGCAATAGAATGGAATGGCCCAAATGACTCAGGCCATTGTTTGAGAGTCTATTTTGAAACAAGATTGAAATGACAATTGATGGTTTTGGAAGCCATCATTTGTCATTCAAAATCTAATATTTTGTGACCTCTCAAATTGGAGGGTCAGGGATGGAATGACATGGCTTACC
>JANIHZ010000208.1:54753192-54764166 GCA_027478365.1 Erythroxylum rufum | reverse complement strand
TGTAGTCAAGTGTTCTGTATTTGTGAAAGGGCCCCAAATGGCCATTTAGGAATTTTGTAAATTCCACTGTATTATTGAAAAGGGCTTATGCCATATTTGATTATGGTCTTCTGCATATTGTGCTTTGTGATTAAAAACAAAAAAAAATGTATCGACTTCTGAGTGATCGAGTGTTTAGCACGCCACTCTCGCGGGACAAGGACTCGGATATCCCCAACGATATCGGGTTCGGGTCATTGCGGGAGTGGGGTGCTACATTTACATTCATCAAGAGACATTTACATGAGTCTTTACATTCATCAAGAGGCATTAAAGCTTTTAATTTTAATATAAGAGCCCCTTAATCATTGAAATAATCTTTGGGGAACATTTTGGGAAGTATTCTAATCATAATTGGATTTTTAAAAATTAGTTTTGATCATATTTTTGGGTTGATTGGTTGACCTATATGGGTTAGTAGTCGACCAATATAGGTTAAAGTTGTTAAATTTATTGAGAGCCTGTTATAACATCGGTAAATGCACTAGTTAACCAGTTTGTCATATTGGTCGACTAGTTTAGGTTATTGGTCGATGCACTAATTGACCAATCTATTATATTGATCAACTAGTATATGTTACTGGTCAACTAGTGTCCAACGGCTAGTAAATCTCGTGCCATAAATGTATAATGGTTTACCAGCACGTCAAATATACCCATTATAATGGCTAATTCTTGGCTCTGATAACTATTTTGAGTCCTAAAAACTAAAAATAGGTGTTTTCTCATTGGTTTTGGTATCAAGAAGGTTTTGGGTGTTGTATGCACATATTTCAAAGAGTTTTTCAATCATTTGATGACCATTGTGTCATATTTGTGTGAGAGAGTAATTTTAAAGTTATCAAGTGAATAAGTGAGATATTTTTTAGTTTCCTCTTCACCTTGGAAGAAGATTGTAAAAAGGGTTCCTCATTACCGAGAAAGAATAATTATAGTGGAATTCTAAGAAGAGTCTTAGGAGTGAATATAAGTAAGGGTTATTTGTCGAACCACTATAAATCGGTTTGCATTCTCTCCTCCCTATCGTCTTTAAATTATTGTTCAATTGTTTGATTAATTTATATTAAGCAATTTTCTCATACTCATTTATATTTAATGTTGTTAATCGAGTATATTGGTTAGAAAAATTGATGAATTTTGTAAACACTTAATTCACCCTCTTTTGGGTGCCACTAGGAACTAATAGTTTTAAACAATTTTTTAATGATAACAAAACATAATTATTGATAAGAAGTAATATAAGAAAAAGATGTAGTCGTAAACTCAGTAAGATAATTTATGAAGCTGATAAAGATAAGTTGAAATTTGCATTTGTTAAAGTGAAGATCAATTCAAGAACAAAAGAAGATGAAGGCACGTGAAATACATTATATATTTTAAAATGTTAATTATATTCTGATTTAGTCAAGCATAAATATTTTGCATTACTTCATTATATGAGTCTTTTCATTTATTAATAGGCATTAAATCTTTTGGTTTTAAAATAAAAACATCTTGATCTTTAAAATACTATTTTAGGGACATTTTGGAATTTTTTAAATTATAATTTCATTAGAGAAATCAAGTTTGACTATTTTATTTCATTATAATCATGTTTTTAAGGAGATTGGTTGACCAATATAGTATAATGGTTGATCAACGTAAGTTAAATATGCAAAAAGTGAGTTTGTTGATATGGTCAACCAATGTCGCTACAAAGAATATATTAGTCATCTAATATTGTTAAGGGGTTGACTAATATGTAATGGCTAATAAATTTTATGCATTGAATGCACATTAGTCGACCAAGGTAAGTTAAACTTATAATATGGTTATTTTTTGATAAATTGGTAAATCATTGTAGGTGTGTGTTCAATGAATATCCCTCTAAATGATACATTGGTCAACCTATATGCTTAAGTGGTCAACCAATGTTTCAACAACTAGTGAATATATACATTCAATGCACACTAATCGACTAATATGCTACATTGTTTGACAAATGCTCTGCAACTAACCATTGTAACGACTAGTTTTTGGCTCCAATAATTAATAGGGATTCTAAAATTCTATAACTATATGTTTTCTCATTGGTTCTTATATAAAGAAGTATTTGAGTGTCTTTTACACATATTTCTATCATTGTCTCATATTTATATTAGCAAGCCTCTTTGAAGTTATCAAATTAATAAAATAAGATATTTTAAATTGTAATCTTTAGTTGTAGTACTATATTATTGTACTTGGGAAATTTCAAGTGGTATTAAACTTCTTCTTTATTGTGAAGAGAGATTGTAAAAGGTTTTCTCATTATTGATAAAAGATTATATAAAAGTTATTATTGACTTTAGAAGAAGAATTATAGTACAATTAAAAAGGGTTTTGAGAGTGGACGTAGCCAAAGGTTATTTGCTAAATCTTTGCAAAATGGTTTGCATTCTCTATTCCCTTTTCTCTTTAAATTATTATTCAATTTTTGATTGATTTATATTAAACAATTTCTTTAACCTTATATACATGATTGTTGTTAAATTAAATTGATTAGTTAGAAATTTTCATTAAGTTTTATAAATACCCAATTTGTCCCTCCTTTTGGTGATATTAAGTACTAATAGAAATAAAATATGGCCATTATAATAACCAGTAACAAAAGTATTGGTAAACAATGTTGGAATATTAGATGATAGACTGATAAACTTATAGTACACATTATCAAAAGATAATAGTTGGCTACAATACTATATTGGTTGACCTATCTATCCAAAACCTTAATATTGGTCACTTAAATCGCCATATTGGAGGATCACATATCTTAAAACAAGTTTTTCAAAGCTTTTCAAGTTCTTTCAAACATCAAATGCATTATGCTAACAAAATTTTGATCCAAAACTATTTTAAAAGTTCTCCTAAATTATTTTGACATCAATAGGGTTATCTTAAAAACCTTTCCAAAATTTTCTCTTGACTATAACAATATCTATGTAATATGATCAAAGTGCAAATGATCATGTAATGATTGAACCCATAATTTATTAAAAAATGTAAGATAACTTTATCAGAAGAATTATAATGATTTATTTAGATATTGTTATGTCAATTCCTTCTTATTATAGTTATTCACTTTAATTTCTTTAAAGCTCTATTAAGTTGCGTATGTGCTTTCTTTTGTTCATTTTCTTTATCCTTTGATTGATTAATTAATTAAATTAGTTCCTTTACTCTTTTCATCCAACGTTATGAGTATCATTCCATACCAGTCAGAGTATGATACTTAAAATGTTGGTACTATACAGGTTACAGATATCGGGTGGTATCGGTTTGTACCGATTGGTACTTAAAATTCTAATAACAATTTAGAACCAAATTGAAAATTTTAAAAGTTAGGGACTAAATTTAAAAAAAACTTAAACTAAAACCAAATCATCTATTCTCTCCACCACACACCCATGGATTCCTCCACCACTCGCTGTCACAACTCTCCACTGTTTTGCTTATTGATCTTTGCTCTCCATACATCGCCTATGCATCCATTGACTCTAGTTAGCTAATCCACGATGCAAGATCTAGAATCCAAATTCATCTGCATCAGGTAAGTTCTTGCATCATGGATTAGCTAACTAGAGTCAATGGATGCACAGGCGATAACCTGACCCAACCTATGACCCGACCTAACCCGACCCGACTCGACCCATATTACTCATTAACTTGGTTGCAATTTTTTTTATTTTAGGTGGTTTTTTTGCTTTAGATGCCAATTGCATTGTGTTTTGATTGTGTCTTGTGTGTATTTTAAATGGTTTATAAAATATGTATTGGGCAATTCAAGCTTGGAAGTTGGAATTAGTTGTGCGAATTGTATATAGTTCAATAAAATTTAGGCATCGTGAATTCATGAAGAAATGAGATCAAAATAATATTGTATATGGATTATGATGAAGAACATTTAGGCATTGTGAATCGCATATCGTTCATGAACATGTCATATCATTTGTTATATTGATAATCATAAAAATGAGATCAACATTAATTTATTAAATTGTTAATTAATTTATATGAAACATACAATTTACTAATTATTGTTTGTATATAAAAGTAACATATGATTAATCATTTAAATATAAGATTTAATATATAACTAAATCATTTAATATATGTCATTAAGTTAAGAAAATTAAATGTTTGCATTTTTATATTATTTATTGTTTGCATTAGAAAATATTAATCCTATCTTATAGGTAGCAAATACACATTCATCATCTTATCATATGAATAGTTAAATACATAGTAGAAAATAGTATGTGAATTTAAGGGAGAATAGTCATTACTCAACATAAGGTGAAATTGTAAGTGTTTAAATCATTTTTTATATGTGTTTTATTATAAAGAAAAGACATTTTTTCAATGTGTGTTACTATTAAAAAAAGTACGATAGAGTTTATCAAGAATCTAGATATGCTTATAATTGAATATTGAATTTTTGTAGTTATATAATGATATTGTATACAATAATTGTATTTTTAATATAAATTTATTAATTTAATTTTGACATATGTCTTCATTTATGTTTTTAGATAAATGTAAGGGAGGTCAAATACTCTTGATAAATTAGTCGTTTCATGAAGATTTAATGATCCAGCTTGAACTCATGCTAAATTGGTTCTTAGAATGAGAATCATACCATTTATGTGCATTGCAACAAGCATTTGAAAGGTGAAGTAATCACCATATCAGAGAAGCGTAACTGTGATCAAAGGTTAAGTAGGGTCTTGTAAAAAAGTGAGTAATGACATGAAATGACAAATGAAGACTTCGCTTGAAGCATATCAACATGAAAAAGATATAAGACAAAGGCTAAACTACGAGTTAGTTATGGAATATTTTTTCGATGGTCAAGATGATAGTGGGGATGTTAAAGGTGGTGGTGTTCCTACCCAACAAGAAGGAAATGTTGCACCTGATGTGAGGAAAAGAAGAAGACATGTGATAAGTGCTTGATTGACTATATATTTACTCCTTAAAGTTTAGTGATTAATGTCGTGTTGTGCTTAAGAAACTTATTTTGGTTCATATTTTAATTTAGGTACAAGTTGGAGGAATAAGAAAAAATTTGAGCTAAAACATATCCTTTGATTCATCCTATTGATGTTCAATCTAATTTACCTTTGTGGAACAAGAAGGAGATGAATCACGGTGAAGATGAGACAAAGAATAAAGGAAATGAAGTTATTGCAACTTACACAACTATGTATGGGACCATGTCACTGGAAGCGTGTAGGAGCTCGAAGATAACATTTCAGCCACCTCTACAACTTAGATGATTGTTTCTGGACTTACACGTTTATGTAAGTGAGCTATAGGGTCATGTAAGTTGCTATGTGGCTTACTATAAACATATAATTTCATGATTCTTGCACTTTTAACACACATAATCACCTACGAGCCTATATAGCTAACCATGTATTATGACTGCTAATTTTGACTATAAAAGGGCATTTAAGAGGCCAAAGGAGGCATAAAGAGTTTAGAAACAAAAAAGGGAGGCAGATTCCTTACCTTTTAGAGAGCTATGAGGAGCTAAACTTCATCCTTACGATTCAAAGGGCATATTAAGGTTGACAAACATGTTTGGGCATTTTTTAATCTATTAGTTTTGTTCTCACTTTCTTTTAGTAATTGATTATATTATTCTATGATTAATGATCTGGGATTTATTTATAAATGATTTAGATATCTCAAGTAGATTATTTATGTATAAACATATTGCCAAAATCTATATTGTAATACATAATCTTTGTAACTTTAATTGACTTGTGGTAAACTAATGGTTGTGCATCATTAGGAATAACATAACATAGGTTAAATAACTTGAGCTTATGTATTTTTTACTTAAATTAACCTACTTTTCTTATTTTGTAATGCAATTGTTACATTAATTCTAGATATCGTATTTTAGGGTGCCTAATAGCTAGACCTAATTAAATGTTTGTTTTAATTAGATACAATATAAGGGAACACTATAATTAATAGAGCATGTTTGTAATCTACAATTAATAGTTTCAAGGAGAGGTTTGAGAACAACATAACGATTGATTATGCACATTCGCGTGAAGGTCGACATTGAACCATGAATTAGATTCAAAACCCATTGGTTAATTTTACTAATTTTATATTGTTTGATTTGATTAACATTTAATAATTTAGTTTTACATTATTTTTAAAATTTTATTCAACCAAAACTTCATTAACCCTGAACACTAGTTTATTCATTACAAAAGTAAATACACTCTCTCTAGATCTTATCCTTACTGACCACTATTACAAATTTAGTTGTACAGAGTTAGGTTTTATTTTCTAATGTGTTTGACACACATTAAGAATTTAATGATCTAACTTGGGCTTATACTAGATTGGTTCTTAAAATGAAGAACCATACTATTTGTATGTATGACAACAAGTATTTAAAAGGTGAGGGAATCATCAAATTAATGAAGCATTTAGCTAAAATCAAAGGTGAAGTAGACCCTTATAGAAAAAGTGAGTCATAATGTGAAATGACAAATAAAGGCTTTACTTAAAGAGTATTAGTACGAAAAGGATAAAATACAAAGACTAAACCACGAAATTGGTTGTAAAAGTTCTTTTTTCCGAAATTGGTTGTAAAAGTTCTTTTTTCCGAAATTGGTTGTAGAAGTTGTTTTTCCGATGGTCAGGATGATAGTGGGGATGTTGAAGGTGGTGGTATTCCCAACAAATAAGAAGGGAATGTTGCACCTTAAGTGAGAAAAAAAAAGAGAGAAGACATAAGTCTAATTGTTTTCACCACGAACAACTTGTGGAGTTTAACCCTCAATATGTAGTGCCTTATAATCTAAAGAAACGACTCAAACTATGGACATGGAAATGAGTAGATGGTGGTATATTTCAGGTGTATCATTCAATGTTGCTCAGTCTTATTATTAGCAACCTATGGTAGATGTTATTGGCTCTTACGATATAAGATATACGGATCCTTCAATTGATGACTATAGAGGTAAACTTCTGATAAGCTTTGTTTATAAAATAAATAGTTATTTGGAAGAAATAAGAATGACTTGAGTAACTTATAGATGTCCAATTATGTGCAATCATTGGACAAATAGAAGATATGAACTTATTATCAATACTTTAGTTTATTATGCTAAGGAGATAATGTTTTTGAAGTATATTGATGCATCTAGCCTTATTAGAAATATTGATACACTGTTTCAAATATTTGATGAAGCTATAAATGAAGTTGGGCCAGAAAATATTGTTCAATTCATTACTGACAATGATTTTGCTTAAAGAGCAGCTGGGAAGAGATTGCAAAGTGTTGAGCAAGATTTACCTAATGTAAAACCCTTAATATCTGTAAGTACATAGATCATAAACTTGTAACAATTGAGGTATTGATCCCACGAGGAATTAGCTAAAATTAAATGAACCTAACTATGTCTAAGGTTTAAAAATGTGATTTAAATGTAAACAAAAATAATTAGAAAATTAAGCAATCAAATATGAGCTAAGTGGAAATAAAATTCAGAAATTAACACAATCAAATCAAGTTGAGCACTTAACGACTTAATAGTTGAGTTGTCACAATAAAACAAGAATGATCAATTATGAAAGTGTAGGATTCATTTTATCATCATTTTGCTACCTTAATTATTTTTATTCAATTAGCCTAGATTTTCGAAAGGTTTATTACTCTCTCTCAAGACCTAATCATTTAACCCCAATTAATAATCCCTACTTGGTTTCAAAATTCCAGATTTTCAATCTCTCGATTAATTTTGTCGAAGTATAGGCAAACACAAATATTACAACACCTAAAACATTTTATTGAAATAAAAAATAATCAAGTCACAAAATAAGTCAAGAACAAATCCTAATTTGCAATGAGAACATCATCAACATGTACAAAATTCTCAATCCCAGTTCATACATCAAGATAAAGGAAATTAACAAAAGAAAAAGAAAGAAAACTTGATTGGATTAGTCTAGAGTTAGCTGGATAGCTGCTGCTTCTCTTTCTCCCTTCTTGCTCTTCCTTGCTTCTTTCTCAATTTGGTAAGATAGAGGCTTCCCTTTTTGGAGTCTTTTTGTTCCTTTATATCTTAGGGATAATTTAAGGCTTAGTTAGGTCATTTTGTTCTAAAAATACCCTCCAAATATTAAAACAAATGGAGAATCTCGTGTCTAGCGAGTCTCTATCACAATGGTGACAGGGGTGTCACTAGGATAAAACTCCTCTATCATGACCTTGTCACTCTAGTCATGATCTTAACCCCTAGGGAGGAGTCTTTTGTCACGACCATAACACTCATGTCACGATCGTGACCCTGTCTTTTAGCCCAAGCATACTCTAAACACTCATACCACGATCGTGACCCTGCCTTTTAGCCTAAGCATACTCTAACTTCCTTCAATCTTCATTTATCTGGGTTCATTCACTAACAAACACATCAAAACACCTTAAGAACATAAGTTTAAGGTTAAACATTTAAGGTTAAACATCATGCCCTATACCACATAATACTTAAAAGCATAAACAAACAATCACATTAACATAATTATAAGCCTAAATATGCAATAATCATCTAATCAACACATATAAACCCTCTAAAACACCTTCTAAAACATAATATAGACTATAACTATCACAAAGTATGTATAATTATTTTTTTTAGACTCCTTGAGCTACACATTGCATTAATATGATGTTAGAACAAATAAGAGATTTTAGATCTTTTTTTATCATTAATGAGATTATGTAGAAAGCAAAGAAATTGACCAAGTTTATATATAATCGTGCATTGGTCCTAAATTTGATGAAGAAGGATCTCACTAATGGTAAGGATTTTGTATCATCCTACTATAACAAGTTTTGCGACTAATTTCTTATCACTTTCGTTTTTTGTTTTGATGAAGAATGAGTTAAAGTAAATGTTTACAAGTATAAGTGAGTCACATCACGGTATGCTAGCTCTAATGATGGAGTTGAGATTTATAGAATTATATTTGAACATCATAGATTTTGGTCCCACTAGTAATCTGTAATCCGAGTTTGCGAGCCTTTAGTGAAAGTACTTCATCTACCTGATAGTGATGAGAAAGCAACAATAAATTATTTTTATGATGCCATAGAAAGGGCGAAGGAAGCAATCAAGGCCAACTTAAAAAATAGGCCTTCTTTATATACGCCTTATCTTGTAGTCTTCAATGACAGATAAGGAAGACAAATTTATTCTTCGTTTTTTGTTGTTGGGAAATTTTTGAATCCTAGTGTATATTTTAGACTAAATTTTACACAAAAAAAAGTTGAAGTTAATAGGAGAATATTATTAATTATTACAACAATTGTTGCCCATGAGAAGATGTAAGATCTTCTCAGCTCACAAATGGAGGTTTATAAGGATACTTTTGATATTTTTGAGGTGCCCATTACTATTCGTCAAAAATACAAATTTAATCAAGGTATATATTTTTTTCACATTTGTTAATTGTTACAAATTAATTATCATTTTATTTTTGTTTATGATATTACTTTTGTTGTTTTACAGTTACTTGGTGGGACCAATTCAGGAGTAGTATTCCAGAATTACAAAGATCTGTTATTCGAAATCTGAATCAATACGTGAGTGCAATAGGGTGAGAAAGGAATTGAAACACATTTGAATTCATCCATTCTAAGAAAAGGAATATATTGAAACATAAAAGATTAAACGACTTGATTTTTATTCGATACAACTTAACACTTGGGGAAAGTTGTGTTATTATCATTGCTAAGTTGAATATAATTTCTTGTAATTTCTTAATGATCTAATTTTATTTGTTTACTAGGACTCTTAATAGAACAAGTAGTTCTATGGATCTAATTTAACTTGACCATATCGATCTTTTAGTATATTGAGTTTCTGAGGAACCGAGTTTAATGGATGAGAGTGACTTGGAAAATATCTTAGATGGAAAAGTATTGACATATCATTTGATGCGATGAATTTAAATGATAGTGATAATGAGACTCCTCTCAATGATGATGATTTTGTATCAAATGAGAATTGAAGCCGATGCAATTTGAGCAGATATTTAATTGAATGAAGTTGTAGGTTTTTATTTCTCCTCTTATTTTAATTTCACTTATGTTTGATGTATATGTTAAATTCTATATATGCATTCTATATATGCAGTATATATATAATTGTAAATGTTTTGTTTCAGGTTTCACTTCTAATTGGTTATTTTCTCAACACGAACTCTTGTTGTAAATTGTAATACTTAGAGAGTTATGGATATTTATTATTCTTTTTATTTGATGTTTCTATGTAATATTATCTATTATAGGATAAAATTGTAACATTTTAAGTACTTTATATTGTCCTTAATTTTATATTTGTATGATCTTTTTTATATTAATTGTGGTTTATATTTGTATGTCAAATATGGGAAAGTAATATTAATAGCAATTAATAGATTGTTGTTATTTCAAATTTCTATTATTATATTTGTAAGACAAAGATAATGTAAAATTACAAATTATATGTCACAATATATTTAAGGACTATTTTGTAGTTTTAAAAAAATTTATAGACTATTTTATAAATTTAAAAAATTATCCGAAACAGTTTTTGATATTAATCGATACTGGTGCAGTATCGTATCATAACCAAATCTGATACTAATATCGATACGACAATATAATATTCATAACATTGTTTTCAACCTCAGATTGTACTTGATCTTTAAAAGTTAACTTATCAAAATCATCAAGGATAAAAGCATTAGTGGTAATATTTGTTATCATCAAAATCATGAGTTGGAAATTCATTTGGTCTAACAATTTTATTTTATTTTATTTCATTTCATTTCATTAATTATCAATAATATATTTATGATTCAAATATAATAGTAAATCAAGTATTTCATTAAATTTTTAGT
>JANIHZ010000208.1:54724519-54737328 GCA_027478365.1 Erythroxylum rufum | reverse complement strand
TAAAAACTCATAATTTACTTTAAAATGATATCCACGACTGATAATAGAAACCAAAAGATTTTGGTTTTCAAAATCTAATAAAATACAAAAATATATTTAAGAAAAAGGAGATGACTCTCTCTTTATGTTAAATGTCCATAATTCACATCTCCGTTCAAAATAATCTTTATGTTATATGACTGAGCAGGAGAGAACTTTCTTCCACTTGGTTTGTACTCTCTCAGTAGCCCCATCACAATCACCTCAATAGACAGTAATTCAATTTGCGCCTTTCTTCCCATTGCTTTTCTTTTATTGAGGACTGATACTGATCGTATAGTGAAAAAGTAAAAGGCAAAAAGTTAAAGAAAATGAAAGGAAAAACAAGGAACAAAACGACACTTTTCGAGAAGCTAAACGACGGGACTAAAATGGATGTCCCGCTGTCCCACACCAGCAGCGTACCATTGACACGGAGCTCCCACTCCCTCCTTCCGTCCTCCTCAGTTGCTGAACGTGGGACCCCCATCAACGTCTCTCTTTGTTCTAAAAAGAGCGCACACGTGCACTTAAGGCGCCTCATTTCAAAAGCTGGTTCATGGCTCCATTAATAACAACATTTCTAAAGCTGGTTTGGCTCCATTAATCACAACCTACTCTCAATCCACTCCTTTACCAAAAATAATTAATTATTATTACATTAAAAACAGGACAAACAGATTATTAATATTTAATGCATAAACAACTGATGTGACATCTTCAATTTAAATATGTAGTACATACCTAGTATAGGAATTTATAAGATATACTATAAATAATAAAAAATAGAGAAAATTTACTTGCGGAGAATACCAACAATCTCGGATATAAAATTCTGGAACCCCGTTTACTAGTATCCTTTTTGGTGGTTATTTTGTTGTACGCTCCTTTTCGTAGTACAATATGAACTCGTCTGCCTGTGTAATTTTTTTTTCCCTTAAGATATAAGATTTCTAAAAATACATGTAAACAGGTAAGAATCTGGAGGGCTTTTCTACTTTTATTACCGGGCAACCGATTCCGCCAGTTTCCCGATTCTATGCACCAGCTCTGGCGACAGTTTCTTGACCGTTTTCCTTTCCTTCTCGGGTCGGAAATCGAATCCTAATGCATCCGACACCTCCTCGGAGCTCCATCCAGATTTCCGGAGCGAGTCTGAGAACCGATCTGCTTTCAATAGCAGAGCATCCAAAACCGCTTGGTTGTCCAACAACACCATCTCTCCTTCGAAAAAACCCGAAGCCGATACTTGAACCATTTCGGATATATCCGATTCGCTCCACCCGCCTTCCCTCAAAACCGATCCGATTTGCTCTATATACTCATCCACCCATTTCGGTACTTCGGATCTAGCTCGCATGTCAATAAACCGCTCTGGTGAGTTCCTTCTCCGACGGTTCACTGCAGCATCGCTCCAGAACTCGACCCATCGCGGCGTTCTTACTATCCCCGTATCCAAGCTCCTACGTGAAAAATTCGACGACGTACCGGCTGACTTCTCGCTCACGGATCTTTGCTTCTGTAATAGTATGGGGTCAGATTCGGAGCTCCGAAAGGGAGACTCGCGGTCAAAAAAATCAGATAGATCCAGACCGCAACAGAAGATTCGATTCTCGTCGACGAAAAATATGGGGTTACCAGCTAGAGAAGGGTTACAAGGAATGTAACAATGGTTGAAAATAGGAATCAACAATGGAGCTCTCTTTAACGCATTTCTCGCAACACGCAATGCTTTTTCTGGATCAGACGGTCTGAGGCCCCAAGACTTAGACCAAAGTGCTTTACGTGCGATTTGGAATGAGATAGCAGCGATTGGAAGATCAAGAGATGCTCGGAGATGGAGGCGAGCGCCGCTGGAGCGCCAGTCTGGAAATCCGGCGCCGACGGGCAATCCGGCGGAGAGGACAGCTCGGAGATCAGGAGGAAAGGCGAAACCGAACTCGGCCTCGGCTCGGGCGAACTCGGCGTCGGATAAGCCGGGTTGAACTTGGACACCTGAGCTGCGTAAATGGGTCATGACTTTATCGGCAAGTGAAGAGAAGGAGAGTAGGCCGTTGCGGACTGGGATAGTGGAGATGGTCGACGGCGCGGCTGCTCTCGCCGAGAGGCGGCGGAGGCCGGCTATATGTGCCGGGTTTAGACCAGTCATTCTCCGGTCAACATCGACCATTGTGAGTTAACTGCTGTTTACGAGCGGAGACTTGTTATTTCTGATGAGTGAAATGGAGAAAAGGTGAATAAGACAGCAAGAGTTGAGCAGAGCAAACTTTATAGAGACTAGACTGGCTTTTCATGTAAAGTGGATGATATTTATAGCAGGGGAAGAGTGGAGCCCACTTGTTTATATTTTGGATTTTGTATCTTAATTAACCCTGCAATGTTAATCTAATTACTTATAACGAAGGCTTATCTCAAACGATTGAAAAAGGATTATTGCGGAATTTGCAGTGAGAGACCGAGGCAACGGCTCTTAAAAGAGGGAAAAAAGTTGGTTAAACAGGCGGTGTAATCTTTTTTGCTCGCTCTAAAAACTGTGAAATTAGGAAACAGCTTAATTTGGGGTGAGGACGGAGTTTCTCCTTCTCTTAAACTGTTTAGCTTTTAGATCATACCCAACTTTTGGTCATGTTCTGAGCAATCTGTGGACCTTAAGAAATCATGTGATTGTTGAAAGAAGAGATAAAGATAAGCACACAATCATAATGGTGCCTTGTTGTATGCTAACGTTAACTCACCTCTTTCATTTGTTTAAGCAAAGATGCACAAAGTTTGGGGTAAAGCTAATCATTGGTTATATATCCACACAACTAAGTCCTAGTCAGTATCATTTTATTTCTCTCCATTGCTTAGCGAGAGCCTTGTCAAGGAATTGAACGTAAGACCGTAAATGGCACCCTGACCACCCCTAAGAGTTAATTATAATTCAAGTATAATAATTAAAGTTGTTGTGAGGACAATGTACAAACTAATCGTATAATTGTGGCAACCACCAAAGAATCTACTTAAATTTATTCCATGTGTTAAGTTTAACTCCGAATATTTGTTTTATATGAGAAAGTTCTAAACAGTAAAGGTGAGGCTAGGCCGGATTTAATTTTTCTTTCGGAGTCTTACAAAGAAATTTAAATCTTGAATGGCGTTCCATAACCCAATTCTGGCAAAAGAAAGTTAGGCCAGCCTAACCCTTTTTAGTTTTAACTGGATTATTGTATACTGATATTACCCAAAAATTAAATGGGATTTTAATATTGTCCTTGGGACATTTAGTCTTTCGACCAGTCGAAGGCCAAAACTCTTGCACTAATCGCATAATCTCTCTGTACTTCCCCCGCCGTCTCTTACTTGCCCCGATCTCATTTGCGGGCAACTTTTTGGCAACCATCGTCGGCCAATGTAAATATAAGCTGGTCGCTTTCGAAATTGGTCACAGACTCACAGCTCACAACCCTTTGTGTTTCGTGAAAAGCAAATGAGAAACAACGGCCAAATTTGAGCTCTTATTGACTCAATTGACTGAGTTGATCATTTAATGTACATATCAGATTTATTTACGTATTCATTAATGGATATTTATTGTCATTA
The DNA here is from genome assembly GCA_027478365.1 of Erythroxylum rufum. Taxonomy (NCBI): domain Eukaryota; kingdom Viridiplantae; phylum Streptophyta; class Magnoliopsida; order Malpighiales; family Erythroxylaceae; genus Erythroxylum; species Erythroxylum rufum. The sequence goes on along the minus strand of JANIHZ010000208.1, from coordinate 54,733,728 downwards.
GACAATCACAGCAATGGCTGGCTTGTGTTCAAAGGGGTATTAATTACGTGCATGGCAAACCATTAACAAATGAATCCAATCTTGTTGGTTTTGAAAAGAAAAATAAAAGAATCTTACGTAAATAACCGGTATACATTGTTTAACATTAGTTCATCTCGAAGTTTACGATTGTTGTTTCTTGTAGTTGTAACATCTAACAGAATTTTAACGGTTAGTTTTTCAGACTATCGCTCGAATCCATAAAATCTCAGGGGATTATATTGCTTGAGATTAAGAAGAGGTTTAATTAGATTTCCTTGACTTGGACTTTACCATTCTATTCAAAGACAAAGGGCCAGTACTAGCTAGCTACATCTTGGTTTGGAACTTATACACCACTCGTACCTCTCTCAAAAAAGTCTACCTTGTTGGACTTTTTAAGTGCCAATGGGGTCTATACAACACATTAATCAAGCTGTGCATAGTACGTTTTTTCCAATCAATATAGCAAGTTCTCCATGTGAAAAAGATGGTAGCTTCGTAAATGTGTGGAAAAAAATTGATGGGACCAACAAGCTAAGAAGGGTCCCTGACTCCACATCACAGCTACAAAGGTGGATTAGATCCGCAGGCTTGTTAGGATTCCAATTCTTTGGACCCAACTAGCAATGTCACTGATCTCCTACAATAAGCTACTAAAGTCTAGGAAATGTCACCCACGGTTGTGATAATGTGGAACCAATTTGGTTTGGAGGATTGGAAGCTAATGGAGGATGCCGTTGTATTGTATTCAGAATCAATTGGCAACGTGGGGCCAAGTGATGAATCAACCAAATCGATCCCCGTGGACACGGTAATGACATGGCTTGCCTAATCTGTCTCCGTTTATCTTCAATCATTTGTCGGAATCAATGATTAGATAGTTCATAACACTCCCAATTTGGTATTAGACACGTTCATTAATGGCATATTTATCAATGAAACACCTTGTCGAAATGTCTAATGACTTGTAGATTTTCCATATTAATTGACCTGGTGAATCAGGAAAGCCATACACGTAGGGAATGGATGGTTATAAATGGAACAGAAGTCACATGGGTTTCGGATTGTCTAGCAATAATGAATTACACGATACAAAATTTCTCAACTAATTTGTACAAAAGGGGTTATAGATTCGAATAAAAGAAATTATAATTCATTTAAGACTAATTAATAGTCAAGATATATTGAATTTATAAAGTCAATTAAATTAAATAGGTCATATAATTTTAAATTATCAACTTATTAAGTAATTTAACTAAAACATATAATTTATAAATTATTATATGTAATTAATAATTTATTCAATATGTATTTGAAAAATAATAATTTTAGATTCTATAAAATATTATTCATGATTAATCTTTAACTGAACAAATATTTTTGTTACAACTAAAAATAAATTGTTGCATAAATCAGTAATTATATTTCTTTGTAATCCATAATTCCATTTTAGTACCATATTATAGTCTGAAATGAATAACGTTATTTTAAGATACAACGTACGGTTTCGGAAAACACAATTCCAAGCAGTGAACATGATTATATTATAGAGGGACAAAAATGTAGTAATTAATTAGCCTCGTTAAACAGCTTTTAAGAAAGTGACCATCGGGTTAAATTATAAATAATTCGATGATCATGAGTTGAATGTATAAAGGGTTAAAAGGATTAAAGTAAATTTTCGAGGATAATGATTTGCTTAATAGATATTATAATCGGTACCTTTGGCATAAAAAGAGGCAAAAGATGTACTTACTGAGTTTTAAATTCACTGATAAGCATAACAACTCGTGTCCATTAATCATCAGAACCGTAAATGAATCATGTAACCCTAAAAAGCCAAGACTTATATCCTGTATGAAATATAGAACTTATGTTTGAGGAATATAGTCTAGTTCTTATACGTTATTAGCATATTTAAGGAGCAGGACTATGTCGTGTTTAATAGAAGTGATTAACCCCACAACATACTTACTCAGTCGTCAACGGAGTGTTCGCATCCTCCACACCTACCGCGAAGGAAACAGACCGACAGATATATTGGCAAACTTAGCCCTGAATTTGTTAATGCGATTCAAACTTCATGCTTGTTGCAAACAATGTATCTTAAGCCCCACCTTTCACCGTGTGATTGAGATCTCCCATACCTATTTCTTTTATTCGGGGAAAGCTGACAACGAAGTTTGAACTAATCAATATATAAAGGATTGTTACTTAGCTAACCCATGTTAGCGGCAACAAAAGTCTAGCAGATCGTCAGCCGATGGCTTAAGTAATGAGGAACCAATTGGGATTATGTTGCGCATAATGTGTTGAAACAACAAGGCAGTGCAGGGGCCCAGTAAAATCGACCAAATGTTTTCCCAGGAGGTGGTAATAGGCAACCATGCATTGCTTCTTTGTCTTTCTCAACCCTCCCGTACGTATTATGCTTTGCTTTTCCTAGTCAATCTATAAATTCATTACAATAAGAAAGCTTTTACAGATAAGATAACCCATTTATTGGTATTGGGTAGGAAAAGTACAAGGAAAGGAGAAATTCTTAGAAATATTCATTAATGTCGAGTCTTACCCCGTCCCTGTGCGAAAACAGTTAATTAAATTATCACCAAAGGCACAACTTAAAAGTACAGAATAGAAAAAGGCTACAAAATCTATATATGGAAATAATTATATCGAAGTTGATTGATACCAGCATTGGCACTCATATATTGCCTTTTAGGGGTGCATCAATTGATCATGGCATTTCTCAAAAAATCTCTAATACTTGAAATTCTAAATTTATCAAACATATATCTGAGTTATATATGGGCGGAAAAGAGATTGTGGGATATGGACACTTATTGTGGAACCAGAACTAGAAGATAACAGTGCGATGCGATCTTCCATATGCACGAAAATCTAAGGAACAGGAGCACAATATTCTTGTGTAAAAATTTAAAACTTGGTCTATAAAGTATCCATATAGAGATCGCGTAGCCATTTTGTAGCCTATAGTGGAAAATGCATAGCAGCATATTCTTGTCCCTTCTAAAATCTAAAAATGCTTTGGTCGATCTAGCTAGACCTCTAATTAAACAGCAGCATATTCTTTCTTCGCGTAAGTGTTCAAATTAAAGAAGCAGATACCTTTTTCTCGCAAGCGAACAGATTTCCGGAAAATAAAGAGAGATCCTACACATGTTTTTAAAATACAGGACAGGACTCATTTTACCACTTTTTATAATATATCATATCAATTCAATATTAACAGTAGCATCAGGATGACGTTGAAGAATGAACGGAACGAATCCAATTTGATTTCATACTTTAATTTAGGATCTAGCCTTTAGCATAGACTGGAATTAAAGAGAGGGATATAATTTGAACTGTTGACAGGTGATTATGATGATAATTAAAAAAATGGAAAGTCACAATTATATGGGAATGCATGCTATAAAAATAAATGCATTTTTGTAGGGTAAGGACCGATCTTACCTACTTCTTCTACTATTTTATAGACTCTCGCATTAAAGGAGATGGATCTAATAGGCTTTGTTAAATACGAGAGAGAATGATACACCATTGCATGTGCTTCATCCACTCTCCTAAACAAATACGTTTTATTATGTGCGTTCGGTTATTCTTGGTAGGAATCATCATGCACGGGCCCTTTAAAGCCTACTCTAAGTGGGATTTAAAGAATTGATGGATTGGGATTCACTACATAATTTGTTACATTGATGTCACCAATTTAAACATTGATTTGGTTGGGTTAAAAGGGTTTTATGATGTGCTTAATTTTTAATAATTGATTGAAAATTCCAATTCTTAGAATTTTAAAAATTATAATAATTTTAAAATTTTAACATTAAGAGTTCATATATTTGTGTTAATTACTTATGTGATAAATAAAAAATTCTTAATTATCTAAGAGAATAGTCTTACATCACATATTATATCTTGACAACTATATATTATATGTTTGAACAAGTTCAATTTAATATTTATCTATATGTATTATGGAATGGAAGACTTTTATCTTCTATAGATATCTTAATTTCTGTATATGGTTGCTAAAAGGAATGTGTTTCCTCTCAATCAATCTCTGAAATAAAGTATACATGTACTAATTTCCTTCACTATGAATAATTATTCAAACCCAACTTGACCATTAAAGAAAAGTTCATAGTCTATAAACAATAGCATTATAGCTATAGAATTGTAGTGGTATTGGTAGTGAGAATAGGGCAATGGATGATTCTTAAAATTACATAGTAAAAGAAGCAAGCTTTCGTTGGCGATGAATCGATATACACGTGAGAACATGGGGACTCTCCACGGTCGCTATCGGAACACTAATAAGAGAACATCTTGCGAGTGGATGCCTAGACCATCCATGATATTTCAATGGTGTAATCTTGAAGCTAATGTTTTTTGTCTGACTAGTCATTTAGCACTACCCACGTGAGATTTAAAAGTAGGTTCGCGTCCCCTCGTGCACAGGGTTCACTTTTCTATATGTTCTCATCTCATGATTCTTTCCCTTTCTCTTTGGACGGATTGATGCATAGGCTAAGTAAAGAATGGGAATGAGGCTAAAGCTACATAGAAATAGATAGACGGGCCTCTCTTTCTAAGACTAAGAATAATGAGAAGCGTGCGTGCAATAAGAATAGAATAAAGTGCTGTTTTAGAAGTTTGTTTTTATGGCCTTTACTTTGCAAAGAGTACTTGGAACAGACACCTTGCACTACAAGGATTTCAAGAGGACTTGAAAAGTTCTTCAATGGTCTTATCATCATGAAGATTAAAGGAAGTTGGTGACTGTCAAAATTCTTCAACTTGGATTCTTCCACACTTGCTTTGGATAAACTTAAAGCTGAGATGAAGAAACAAGTTGAAAATTTCCCATCAATTGAAGTGAAAGCTCACTTGCCACCTTGTACATGGAATAATTTTCTTATCCATCATATACAGGGACTGAGGATTATGAAACTAGAAGGCTTGTTTTTAACGTTGAATAGCATAGAATGAGAGGGTAGTTTAATCTTTTGCATTTGTTATGTATTTTTGTATTTTAAATTATTAAAAAAATTGAAAAATAAATTGTTTACCCTTTTTAAATGAAAATTTGATCAATAACATTAATAAAATAATCATAATAAACTAAACTGATCGTTGCAACAACTAGTTTTTATAAACTTTTGACTAATTATCCATATACCTTCGGTTAGGCTATTTGAAACTCTCTCGAAGCTTTCAAAGCTCTTCTTAGAGTGCTAAAGATTATTTTCACAACTCACATATAACCTATTTATACCTAAAATCAACTCAAATACTTGTTAAGCAAACTAAATAACACTATAAGAAAATTACCGATTGCTACGAACTATTACTGATGGAAATAATACCGTAGAAAATTAGAGACAAAAAAACAAATTCCGTCGGTGAAATTGTCGTAAGAAATGATAATTTGCAATGAACAAAATATTCGTCGATAAAGATGGAGGAAAATTATGCTGATAATTTTTGCGATGGAATATGGCGATGGAATAGGAATCACCGTCGGTAAAAAAGACGCGAATGATAGGCGGCAAAATAAGTGTCGTCGTTTACCGACGGAAATATATTCCATCAGTAAAATTGAAAGTTAAACATTGTCGTTTGCTTCAACTGCAACATTTTTAATAAAACGTAAAAGACGTCATTTGGTGCTAAGGTTTGTTGGGATAAATTAGCGACAACATTTATTGACGGATTAATTTTCTGTAGGTAAATTCAAACGATGTCGGCAGTGTTCTTAAATTTATTGTAAAACAACGTCATTTGATAATTATAAAAACCTAACACCTGAAGCCCCCCGTACTATTCTCTGGGTTTTCGTTTCTTTCGTTTTCTCCTCCACGATTAAAGTTTTCGGTTGTTTCATTTTCAATTCTTTCATTTTTCGATGGCTTCGATGGCCTTGCATCTGTTGTTTTTGTCCTCGTTGTCTTCCTATTCGATGGCTTTTGTTGTCTTCTTCCATCGCCCTACATTGTCGTCGTCTTTGTTTAATCATCGGTTGAGGTAAGTGGTCCATCTAATTTTATGGTGACATTGTTGTATTTGGGTTTTGTGTACTACTTTGATTGTATAGGCTTTTGTTTCTTGCGTCATTATGCAGTTGGGATGGTGATTTGTGTTTTGTGTTTTTTACTGGTGACATTGTGATGGTGATTTCCTTTAATCATCTTCGTTTGTTTGTGGAGGAGATTGAATTTGAGAGATTTATGGAAATGGAATTTTAGAGCTCGAGTTTTTGTTTTTGATTTAGTGTTGAAATGTAATATTAGTTCTAAATTGTCATTTTACATATACTTAATATTAGGTGTTGCATCACTCATTTATGCTAATATGAGAATATATAGCATGATTATGAGTTAATTTGTTAAATTTTTATGTTTTTAAATCATGACGAGATGATCTAAGTCTATAAACTACTAGAAGAAAACACTTAACTAAAGTTACAATAAGAAGATTATTTATTTCAAAGCTTTTGATTCTATCAATTGGAACTTTATTATAGCTTTTAGGATTTCCTATCTATTTTTTTTATATAAAAGTGAGAAATTGGAGATGTACAACATATCATTTAAGGATGATATTTTGTTTTCATGTATAGTTAACCATCTTTTCTCCTCCTCGTCGCTCAGCCATTGCATGTCATCATCGTCATCTTCCTTTAATTGTCGGAAGAGTTAACATTTTATTCTTTGATTGTTTTTTACGACGTCGTTAAGTTTTGTTTGTTACTGTGTTTTGTGTACTGCTTTGATTGTCATTGTCTTCTTTTCTTTATTTTGGTTATCTTCTTTGGCCGTCAGCTGACTCTAGCTTTGTCATCTTCTTCTTTCACGTGCTTCGGTAACTTCTTTTACGTGTCGGTTGAGGTAATTGCGTTTTGTTATTTACTAGGTTTTTGTGTGCTTGGTTTAATTTGGATATTTATTTATGGTTTGAACCTCCCATTTGAACTTGTTGCATTTTTAACATAACTGGCATGCACCAATTGAAACTTGTTTGTGGTATGAACTTCAGTTTGTGGCTTTAAATTTTAAGTATTGTTAATCTAAATTTAAGTATTATTAATCTAAATTTTATGTATTATTAGTCTAAATTATTAGCTTTAAATTTTCAGTATTGTTAATCTCTATCACTAATACATTTTCTTATTGGTTGTATTTGGTTGTTACATTCTTAAAGTTGGGTTTATCAATGAATTAATATAGGATGAGTTTGAATTATAATTCCAAATATCTAAATTTTGTCAATGGGTTATTTCATTGAAGCTCTCTGAATTGATTAGGTTCTCTTTACTTTTCATGTGCGAATCTTTACACACATCTTTTTTAATATACTAATAATTTTCTTTTAAACATATTAGATAAATTTTAAATGTTACAATAATTTATTAATCAAATTATTTATACTTTTATCTTTACTTATTATATTTGTTACTAGTACATAACTAATTTAGGTTAAATATCAAACTTCTAACATTTATTTTAAATTTCAATAACAATATCTAAATCATTCAATTAAAAATTCCAACTTTATAAAATTAAGTAATTCATTTTATGTTATTAATAATATATTTCGTATGATTTAAATTTATTAATTTTAATTAATAACTTATTAAAACATTGAATACTATACAAATTTAAGAATAAATGCATTTAAATTCTATGAAATGTTACTAATAGATTCACTTACATCAGTAACTGCGGGGTTCCCGTACCAAAGCAAGTAGTTGTTGCTTTTCCTTTTCACGTCCTTAAGTGCGTCTTTGAAATCTCTTCTAACAGATATGATTAGTAACTAAAAAAAAGATCTGCAGTTAATAAGTAATTTTGCGATATTCAAGAATACAAACAAGATAGTTGCCAAAAATATTATAGAGCAACTCAAAATCTATACATTTATTAATTAACTTTTGATCTTAACCCATAAACCTTAACCTATAACCCGTGATGCAGCTCCCGTGAGGCTTATCGGTGAAAAATTTCATAAGCCTAAGAGTCACAACGAGAACTTGTTTTCTTGATTCACAGGTGTAAATAATGTCACGTACCATAGTTTTGAAATCAATTGTAAGTGATTAATTCAATTGGTCAATACTTAGGGGATGTTATGTAAAGTTTAGATGTTCTGTAAACTTTGGGGAACATGAAGGATACTAACTATGGAATCACTGTTTGAAATTAACAGTTTTGCATAAATGAGTAATGTTGATAGATCTTGGATGTATAGACGATTAACAGCTAATGGTTTCATTAATCTTGAGTTTGTTGAGGTAGTTGAAGCTTTTATTCATTATGCATATTCTCAACTTCCAGATATGGATGACCCAAAGATCAGATGTTCATATAAAAAGTGCAAACACATTCGTTTCCTTCCTATTAATGAAGTGAATAGGTATTTGCTGACAAAAGGGTTTGTTCCAAATTATTTTGAGTGGACACGACATTGGGAACCATTGATTTGTAGCACTTCAAGGGGTAATGAAGTACAATCGTCAATGAACTTAAATGAGTTTGAAGGGAGATTGGATTTAGAACAAATAATATGGATGCAACTGAAAATCCTTACATGCAAATGGTTTATGATGCAGACACCTAAAAAGATCGAGTACTCTATACTGTCAAGTGAAACATTAATGTTTGAACAGGACTCAGATGATGTTGAAACTCCTAAAAAGTGACCAACTCCAAATTTAGTTCCTACGATATTGAATGGTGACAATTATCTTCTTTTTTGTTTGTTAAGGGTTCAAATTTGAAAGTGAGTACAAGTCTTATGTTTACTCTTCTGGATAATTTTGTCCTTTCTCGTAAAGTTGGATTAGTAATTACATTTTCAGTATTTAATAACTTATCGGTTAAGTTATGTAATTTGATCTAGATAAAGATAATAAAGTAGCCCAATAAATGATCTAAATTAATCGGTCGAAGTCCGAATAAAAAATGAATCCTAATCAGTGTAGACCATAACGGCCTCGTGATGCGGAATCTTGATATGGAAGCTATATATAAAGGTTAAGATCTCCTACTGGTGATGCTGTCGCCTGCAACCAAATATAAAAGATTTTCACTTCCGTTAAAACAAATTAATGTAGTAGCGGTAAGCGGATATCGTTCCCACGAGGAATTTTGCGATTATGAAAA
>JANIHZ010000208.1:54689772-54711848 GCA_027478365.1 Erythroxylum rufum | reverse complement strand
GTTAGAGACTTTTGTATTAAGTTAGTATCTACTTTTGGATAGTTCATTGAGCATACGATCATCGAGCATTCTGATGTCTTTTGTTTAAGCATGAATTGTATGACACTTGTAAACTTTGATGGTATGAAATCTGTCTGACTGATTTTTCTTGTGAATGAGAATGTATGATTGATGAATGCAATGCTTCCGCATTTACATTCTTTCGTCAGTCCCAACGAGTCATCCAGGGTTCAGCCTCAGGAGTCGGGACTCGGGCCCTACGGTCTTCGGTTGTGTTTCTGTTTTGGATAGTTGGGCTCCAGGAACGGGGTCCGGCATCAATGGCTGGGCTCCGGGAACGGGGTCCAGCAACATACCTTTTGATTTGGAACGTTTTGGTGTAGGCTTATAGTTAGCATCTTCATATGCCTCGTCAACTCAGCTAACTGCATAGCCAATTCTTGATTCGAGCTCACTTTATGAACTCCAGCTCTTCTTCCCCTCATGCTTTTTTGTTGAGAATTTGCCCCCAACATTTCGAAGATCTCATATGTTTTTGCAGTCGTCTTCTCTCCTACAGCTCCTCCTGCTGCATTGTCCACCTTATAATGACATTGTTGTGTCAATCCACCATAAAAGAACTGGTTCTGCATATGGAGTGGAAAATGATGGTGTGGACACTGAATGAGCAGGAGTTTGAAGCATTCCCATGCCTCATGGATTGGCTCTCCCTCCATCTGAGTGAAGGTAGCTATCTTTATCTACAGTAGTTTTTTTATTGTATCGGCCAAAATTCTCGCTAATTGATCTTTACGGGGCTTCCTCTATCAATCAATCTTTATCCATAAACTCTAGGCATATTTCTTCATATTTTGACTTCTATGAAGTTTATCTGCAACTCAAAAGTCTTCTGGTGGGAATAAAACTTTATCATAAACTTGTTGTACACCTCTTCCCACGTAGTCAGTGAACTGGGTGAAAGGGTCATTAGCCATGCCTTGGCACAATCCTTCAATGTGTATGGGAATCACTTCATCTTGAGTTGATCTTCATTTAGGCCATCTAACGGAAATGTCTGGAGAGTAGTATAGAATTTTCGAATGAAGTTTAAAGGGTGGGTCTTCGTTGGGAACCCCATAGAAAGAGGGCAACACGTTGTAGTGGATACTCTTCAACTCATAGTTTCTCACTGCCACTCCCAGACGAGTGCATGAAGAAGTAGTACCAATTACCGGTTTGGTATACTCCTTCATTACTAGTTGCCTTTCACGCATCTCTTGATCTTCTGGTTTGAATCCCTCGAGATTGTCTTCAAAGTCCCTTGGAAGTTCTCTTATCTGATGTATGTTGTCAATAAAGGGAGCAAGTTCACCTTCCTGAGACCTACTTCCTGGCATAAACCAAATAAAAACAACAGTGAATTAATAAGAAAATTATTAAAATAACTCAATGAAATAACACGACAAAACTGTATGCATAAATAGAAAAAACAATCACTGAAACAATGAAAATTAATTCAAGTTCAAAACACTAAACACCTCCTCGGAAATAGCGCCAAAAACTTATTATGTCCAAAAAGTTCTAAAAAGACCTAAGCTATCCTACTCACAAGTATACGAGATAGTTATAGCTGATAACCCAAGGTCATCTCCCACGAAGGTGAAATTGGTCAACTTAAACTAAGTTTGAATTAAAAAAAATAAAAACAAGGCATTCCTAAATATTCCATCCCGATTGTTGAGTGAAATATTTTAAGGAAAATTGTGAAATTAAATTGAAAATAGACAGAATCAATTGGGAGCAAAGACAAATAGATTAATCAAAGTGGAAAAATCTTGATAATTAATTTTACTAATTTAATCTCCTATACATGATTATGGGAAAATGATTGGATTGTTGTCTTGCTAAAATTAATAGTTAGGTTTTAAATCGGTTCGAATAATGAACTAGTCTAACTTTCATATTCAAAAAGTTACTATCTGAATTAATAATGAAAACCCGACTAACAATTACGACTTAAGTTAATATATTTATAGTTATTAACCTAAGTGTCCATGGTTTCCCGATCCATATTAAACTTCATTTCTCGAATCTTCATTTAACACTAAAATGATGCAAAGTTTGGTAATTCTATTACATTCATTCAGTTCAAAAATCACAGCAATAAATAAGACAACATATTCGTAACCCAATCATGCATATTTAAATAAATCGCAACATTAATTCTCAAGAAAAGAGATCAGCCCATCACGGATATCACCACATTCATCATCATTAAACAGTTTAATCGCATGTTACTGTCAACAAAAGTATTAAAGCAATAATAAAACAGACCAAATGGATTATCAAAAGAAATAAATAACAATCGGCTAAACTAATAAGAGTATAAGTCAGTTAATAACAAATAGTAAAATGAAAGAAACAAAGCAATAAATAAGGAATAGAATAGGCAAACAAATCATTCGAATGAAGAGTTGTGGAGATCTTCAGTCCCTCTTAAGCTTCTAGCTTTGGCTCTCACCTTCTGCTTCAGCTTCTTCCCCAGATGAATGTTTGCCCAAGTTGAATGGGATTCAGCTCCAGCTCTAGCTTTCAGCCTCTCCCAAATTTCTACCTCTCTGCTGTTTTGCTCTTCGTCCCAACACACTATGTTTTCTTTCTCTGTTTCTCTCTTTTGTTTATAGAAGAAACACTCTGTTTTCTTTCTCTATTTCTCTCTTCTGTTTATATTCTTCTTCTCTATCTCTCTGCGCCTCCCATGTCTATGTCTTCGTGTAAGTGAACCAATGAAACAATGAATGAAAGATGATTCTCCTCAGCCATCACCCTCTCTTCCTTTTTATTATACTCTCTTTTTGTTTAGGGTTATGTGCCTTAATATTGTGAGTTGCCACGTATTAAAGCCAAAATTAATGTTAAAACTTCTCACAAGCGTGCATGGGGAGTCACGAGTGTGACATAAAATCACCACCTTGCATGGTGGTGACATAAAATAAAAAGAAAAATATTATTAAATTGTGCATGGAATGAAACCAAAAAAAGTAATTTTAGTTAGTAAAAACACATATTTGTATATGATATAAAAGAAATTGTACATATGGTTACTAAAGTGGTTAAACCTTTGTATAATGCAGCACAAGAAAAATGAATAATAGGATTTTTCTTAAAGATGGTTTGGCAAAACAATATTTATGAAGATGTAAGAGAGAACTGACTCAAATTGTCTATTAAATTATTGAATCTCTTATTTATAAAGATGTAAGAGAGCACTTACTCAACTTTCTTTGTTGTATTAAGAATTTGAGCTTATGCATATCATGTGCAAATTGTCTTATATCATTGTGTATTCCTTTTCTTACGTTAATAATAGACAATATTCAGTAACTAAAGCACAAGTTGGTTGCTATTGAAGCAAGAACTTGAGGTTAGTTTTTAATATTGGAATTTGATTATTCTTTTTACTTTTAAGCTTGTTAAGCTAGTAGTTTGTAGTAACGAATAAGATTTAAATACGAAACATATATAGCTAAATTCTTCTATCTTGTAAAATTTAACATTTAGGTTTTATATCTCTTTGAATAAAAATTGTGATCATTTTTTTGTTAAGCAGCCTTAAAAATATACGTTGAACAATTTGTCTTATCACTACCTATTTATGAAAATGATTGTTAATTTTTTTATCTTTACTTGTTATGTTCACTTATATTTTTTCAATTGAGAAAATAGGGACTAAAAGACCACGTATATTATTATGACTATTAATTGAAAACTATGAGAACTTCCCGAATCAAGTTTAACCTAGGAAGGCAATTATATGGATATGCTCAATTTATGATAACTTTTAAATATGAATTTTCTTAATTAAATTGGGTTATATATATATGGTACCACATGTATGTTATTAAAAAGAAAGAATATGAATACTTCATGTGGCATGATGAAAATTTTATAAAAGTAAGTATAAATGTAATAAATGAGCTTCAAGAGATCATCGAAAAATAAAGAATTAGCAAGATCATGTATTATTGTGGAGGCTATTGATTTTTGGTTGATTCATCTTTCTTGTCCCTATTGGGTTTTACTTAACAATTTACTTGTAGGATTAAAAAAATAAATTCAGAACTATAATTTTCGTAAATGTTCTTGCTAAAATTTTAGTGAATTAAATTGAGCTTTGTCGACTTTAAAATGAATTATTTTATTATATATATTATGTATGCGTATACATTCAAAAGTTGTAAGTTGAACTTAGTGTTTAAAACAAATGTTTGTAAGATGTCATTCTTTAGACTCCAAATGTGTACAATTGATGTTAAATAAAGGCATAACATGCCACTTGCTAGTGAATAAGAAGGATGACCATAAAAATTGTTATGAGTTTTCACCAATGGAGCATTAATATGTTAAAAGAAGAAGAATTTTAGAATTGTTCTTATGATAAATTAGTTTGTAGTTATAACTTCTTCAGCAAATACTTTATATAGGTTTTGATTGTGTAATTATAACTACATCATTTCCTAAATACTACTAGGAGTGATCTTAAAAAAGTTCAGCATGAGTTATACAATGATCCTTCATCTTCTTAGCTCCAAGAAATGGAAAGAATTGCTACACAGGATTTCTTAAAGGCACTCCTCTACTTCTCCTTAATGAAGCAAAGGTCTCATATTAAGTAGTTGAAAAGTGAAGATAAGAACATTGCTTTCTTTCACAGGGTTTTGGAGAATAGTAACAAAATTGTATCTATGGAGTATGATAATCATAAATTAGATTCACAACAGCAACTATTAAAAGGGGCATTTAATTACTTCTTAACTATTATAAGCTCTCCTAGCAACGCAACTTCACCCAGTGAATTTCTTAAGAAAATTATGCATGAATGAATTACTTCTCAGGAAGCTAAATTCCTAAGTAAACCTGTCACCACTCAAGAAATTGAAGACACCATGAAATCTTTGAATCCACACAAGGCTCCAGGTCCAGATAGCTTCAACCTATATTTTTTCATCAAATTATGGACTCTTACTAGCATCTTGTCATTGATGTTGTGTTGGAGTTTTTCAATAGACCTTTGTGACTCTCATTCTAAAGAGTGGAAAGTAGAATCAATTCACTAATTTTCATCATATTTCCTATTATGGTACAATTTACAAGATTATCTCCAAAATCTTGGCCCGCAGGTAGAGGAAAGTTCTTCAAAACTATATTGATCCTACACAAGGGGCTTATAGACCTAGCAGGATCATTGGTGACAACATTTTCCTATTATAAAGAGTTAGTGAGATCTTATTCCAAGAAAAGAAGTAATATGAATTGTCTTCTTAAAGTTGATCTGAAAAAGCATATGATAGTGTGGATTGGAACTTTATCAAAAACATTATCCATGCTATGGAATTCCCAGAAGTCTTCACTTAATAGATTACACAATATATAACCACCCTTTCTTTAGGATTCTTATCAATGTTCAGCCATCCAAATCTAACAGGAGTTGTAAAAGAATTCAACATGGAGCTCCTATCTCTTTGCCCTAGTGATGGAAGTCTTCAACGGAACTCTCAGAAGACTTGTGGAGAGAACAAAACATTTCAAATTTCACTCAAGATGTAGGAAACAGCAAATCATAAACCTTAGTTTTGCTAATGATCTCATACTCCTTTCCAAAGCTAACCACAATTTTGTGTATGCTCTCATGAAAGCTCTCAAAGTCTTCAATAAGTTATTTGGGTTAGAAATCAATTGAACAAAGAGAGGTTTCCATCTTTCAAAAAGTGCTATAAGTCAAGAACAATATTTGAGGGATTTTATTGGTTTTAAATTCCAGCTCCTTCCCATGCTCAATCTTAGCATTCCTATCTTTGCCTCTAATATCTCATCAAGAGACTTCAGCATATCAATTGACAACATCAATAGCAAAATTTCTAATTTAAGTTATAGGATTTTGTCTACTACCTGTAGAGCTCATCTTATTACTTATATTTTAAACTTCATTAATGTTTTTTGGGTAGCTCATATAGCCTTTCCTGCTAAGATCATTAAATCCATTGATATGATCTGCAACAATTTCTTATGGTTAGGAAATGACGAGGCTTACAGAAGAGCTAGAATGCAATGGAAAGAGGTATGTTTACCAAAAGCCATAGGAGGTCTTGGAACAATTCCTTTTAAAATGATGAATACAGTTATGCTATCTAAGAGAACATGGAGGCTAATGACTGACAAATAAGCTTTGTGGTATAGATGGATTCATGATATATACATTAAGAATAAGAGCATTTGGAGTTAAACCATCTTCAACATGAACCTTAATAGTTATTCTAAAAAGAAAGGACTTGTTCAATAATGACTTTGTCTCTATTATTGGAAATGGTAGATCAACAAGCTTTTAGCTTGATAATTGGCTTTCAGTTAACTTACAAGATGTTGCCTTTCTTAAGCCATTAATCCAAAAGGATATGAAAATTACTAAAGTCTTATCAAATAAACACATATTCAGCCAGAGTTTTATTCCTGATTGTCTTTATTCAGAGATCATCCAAACATGTTTCACTTATGAAGAGGATGACATCATCTGAAAGCACACCAGGAATGGCTTTTTGACTAGTCACTCTTGTAGAATGGTTCTTCAAGGCAATCTTAACATGATCCCTTGGACCAAAATTGTATGGTTTAAACATTTACACCCTCGAGCCTCCTTTAAACTATGGTTGGCCATAAAGTTCAAACTACCAGCATTTGACAAGCTGGTAAAGTACTTAAACATTCTCAACTAGTTTATACTTTATAAAAAGGTCAAGGAAAGAATTAACCATTGAGTCTTTCAATGTGAATTTGTCACATCTATATAGAGATCACTATTACAAAAATGCTCCAAATGATTGGAATGCTATAAAAGCCTAGTGCGTAATTATTAAACATCTTGATATCACAATCAAGTGGTGTTGGTTGATACTCTCATTTCTTGTCATAGCCACATGGGGTGAAAGAAATACTCTCATTTTTCAAGATAGAAGCCTAACTTAGGAACAATTCAACAACAAGATACTTCAACAGATTAGAAGTCATATCAACTTATGCAAATACAAACTTCAAATTTTGGACTATTGTAGCATAATATGGAATGTGTAGTCTATAATTCATGGATAACTTGGATTTCTAGGAGGTTAAACTTCATTATGTAATAGACGTGTTCTTCTATATGGAGAAACCTATGTAGTTTTTTTCTATAACTTTGTTTGTACACTTTGATTGCCTTTATTATTAGTTTTTTCTCAAAAAAAAGAAAAACTACTGCAGCATTCACTTCTCCATTTCATAATCTAAATCATTTCAAGCTCCAAAGCCAACAACTTAGGTTTCTTACATACAATATCTTGAGAATTAAGATCTCTATAGCTAAAATATGTTTCATCATAATGTATGAATAATGGTGAAATACGAAAGAAGAAAATGTCAATATGTAATATGATCAAGTTACAACATTAGCTTGCCTTTTGATCAATCGTGCCTACAATCCATCATAATAAAGTAGCTCTTAATGACCACTCACCTATGTTAAAGAAAATAAAAGTATTATAAAATTAATCAAATTTAATACCTTGAAAAATAGGATAAAATTCTACCCAAAAAAATCCTCTACATTTATTTGTTACCATTTATTACATCAGTCACGATCTTTGGCAAAAGTCCAAAAAGGTGATAACCCATTAACCAGTCATGATTATAGTAACATATGTATAAATAGCTAGCCATAATAAGCATCATATACAAAAATAGCCATCCATAATAATAGTTAGTCCTTTATATATAAATATATAACCATAATAAACACCATATACAAAACATCTAGTCATAAAAACAATTAGTATTATACACAAAAGCATCTTGGAATTTAATTAGTATGTTCTTCCTTTTGTTTTGGCATCTGAATTAGATCATACACCAATTGGCTACTTTGGCTTTGTTGGTGATTAGTATCTATCCTCATGGAACATGTCTTTATATTGTCACCACTTCTAAGTGTAAGGGTTTTCTTACCTTCTCCTACCTTATTGCTTCTTGTCTTTTTTAGCCCTTTTGATCTTATTTTATATTGTGGTGGATGGATTTGAGAGTCATGGCTTTCACTAGGTATTAACTACATATCTTCACTAAGAATTTGAAAAATGTAACATGTTAAGCTTTTTTTTGTATATAAAGTCCACATAATATTGTAATTTATCACTATTATGTTTGATTTCAACACAAACATATTGAAACGGATTCCACTCAAATTACATTTCATAAATATGTAAGTATTGTTGCCCAAATTAACACATTTTCGAAAATTCATATGCTCCACTTCAAAGGGCTCCTACCACTATATCATAGAATCCAATTGTTGGCAAAATGCTTATACTACTCTTAAGATTTTTTTTAATCCTATGAGAAATAAACCGATTATGTTTCTCCATCCCCTCTATTTTCTTATTAAATCTATTTATCATTGTAAGTCTAACAAGTATTATGATAATTGGCCTGTCCCTAACATCATCTAAATATACATTGAAGCTTTTACAATAATTGTTCAATAACATATCACATTTTAGTCCAACACTATAAGTATGCCTCCAATGGTTTCATGTACCTGTTTAAGTTAAAAACTCAAAATAAGTATGCTTCAAACAATCATATACATTAAATACCATAAGCATGTCATTAATTAAATTCATATGCAGTAAAATGAAACACCCATATACCTACTGAAACCATTAAAGGTATATATCCTTATTACATTCCACATTATACCCTTTACAGTTTTAATTATGTTAAATTTGGTTTGAAGGTATACATAGATATGTATAACATAATATCTATGTTTGACACCATCCATGTCAACATTAAAGACATGTTACAAAGAAACAATATTAAAGTTGTTTATGTACTTAGTCAATGTTTATAAAAGAAATGTAGTTAACAACATAAAATATAATGACCCTTCATAAGATAAGATAAACCAAAAAATTTACCTTTTGTTAATGAAAATGAAAACTCAATTACAATCCTTGTAGTGTCTGATGTTTTCTTGTACATATTCAAGAAACTTCACAATACTTGATTCTCAATTCTAAATATAACCCACAAGAATGGAATCATATTATTATCTACATCTAGACCAATAGTAATGGCCCTGCATACATAACTTTTAAGTGACAACCAATAATACATATGACAAGTCTACTAGTAACTAAGAAATCCTTTTTACATGCATCCAAGCATATGTATGTGAAATCAGATAATCCTCCTAAATACTTGTTTATAAGAAAAACTTCTTGGGTTGTCCTTTGATATATCTAATTAATAGCTTTTTAATGTCTTAAGTTTCTTGTATTCTTCACATATTAATAGCTTTAATGGAAAGTTCTTTGCATTATATTTCTTATTGTCTATAGTCTTAAGATTAAAATCTCTTAAAAGTGCAGCCTTAAACCCACTAATATCCTATATATGGTTATCTCTAAGGATGTATTGCTTTGCAATCCAAAATGCCTCACATTTTCTTTGATGGCATTCTTGACCATGCTCATGAGTAGAATGATATGTATTGATTTAAAATACAAAACCATATTGTGTTGAAGAAGTATAGATCTCCATCCATAACCTTTTACAAATAGCGGTTACTCTAAAATTCTAATTCTTCATAAATAAATAATCAAAATCCTTTTTAATAAGTATTGGACTAGATCTTTTCTAAATGCATTAACTGAATCAAATAATACACCAACCTTTAAACCAATTGGGCTCATCATATTAGTATCCACTATAAATTCTAAGAACCTAGGCCTTCTTCTCTCTTGTTTATTTGGACGATTATCCATACTCTTAAACTCATTTAGATTTTCATATCATGAATCTGCCTATACTTATTCAATATTATTTATTAAAACATCTTGTTCACCTTTATAAAAAAAACCTTATTAACTTATTTAATAGCCTTTTCACTAACCATCTTATCAAATATGTTCTTATAATTAAATGAACTAGAATCATCAAAGTCACTAAGTGATTTTCTATCACCCTCATATGTTGGATTATCTTAATTACTTTCCTTTACATCATTTGTGATTGCATAAACTTCATCAAAAGTACAAGTAGATTGTTCTCCCACTCTAAAATAAGCCTGTTAACTTTCTACATCCTCATAATCAATATGTTCACCCTTTCTTAAGCATCTTTTGTTATGTGTTAATAAGGGATATTTAGTGTTGTTCATAAATAACTCCACAATGTCATAGTCATTCTTTTAAAATAATTTGATCATATCAATGCTATATAACTCACTTCTTAGGTCTCTAATGTCATTATCAAAAGAGTGATGAGGAAATTATAACTGAAATCTGCAACCTCTTTATAGACTAATTCTATTATTGTGTAAATGGCCTACATCATGGTTAAATAATCCAGCTCTACCCCAAATTTATACATTTCTCCTCCTTTATAGTGCCTGGTAGGGGTAAATTTGAAGGTCCCACTATGCCAAGATTGATACTTAGTTTTAAAGTCTATCAAATAAGAAAGATAAAAAAAAAGATAGTGCATTGTTTAACTAAAACTTCAACCAATCTTTAAAAAGATAACTTCAAACTTAAACCAATTACAAATAGTGAAGTGTTTAACTAAAACCAACATAATATCTCAATGGTATGGGAAGTTTTACAAAGTTAGAGAATATTCATCTTTGGAAAAAAAAAATAAACTTTTACTTAAGTTCTAAGATATGGGAAACATTTACATGCATTAACACTTTAAAATTGTCATTATTAAACCTAAAAGACTGATGAAAATCAATCATAATGTATACCTGGATTAAAAAAATAGTAGAGCAGAAGAACAATTGCCAATGGTTGGCATTTCTAATTATTTTAACAGATAAAGAGAAGGAAAATTAATCTTGCAATTATAGTTTTTTTATAAAAATTATTAACATCCAGTATATATTGACTATTAAAATGAACCAAAAGTTAACACTAAAAATTTCCAAGTTTTATTAACATTAAAAAGGAGTAAAGATGGACTATGATAATGAATTCCGGGGATTAAAAGCTTAAATATATGCTAAGTTTGAAAAAGAGTGAAGACCCAAATGGGGCATATAACCAAACTAGTAAAAGATATGGTTTCACGAAGAAAGGAAGCTAAAAGACACAAAGATAAGCAATAAATATAATTTAAGGCACAAAAACTTTGATTTCTACTTAGTGGGACATTTTAAATGCATAGATCAAAAAGTTGATCACAATGAAACATGTGATACTAAATATGCAATAAAATCATCAAGGTTAGCTTTATACCAATGATCACTTTCTTTTTTCCTAAAATAAAATAACCTATGAAATATAATGATGTTATAGGTACTAGATAGTTTATATTTAAGTTGTTTAAATTACCAAAATTAAATTATAGTTTCAGAAGGAGGAAGTGAAAATAAAGTAGGACCTAATGAACTAATTTGGTGATAAGTAGCACTGTTTATTGGATGGTTATATTTTTATGAAATGCATAATGATTGTAGATCTGAGATAATTTTTCATTTTGAAAGCCATAAACCAAAACCAATAAAAATGTAATATATTTTTCGTAGTGCAAATTATAGATAAAAAGATTAGAAATTTAAGTGTTAATCATGTTTATGTTAGAGATTCTTGCACCTATATCCATGATCCCAAAAAATATTCTCTATTACAATAATGTGGTAAAATAAGCATTTATATTTATAAAAATATAAAGCTTATAAATTTTGCACTTACTACTTACTATGTAATGTACTATCTGAACTTTCACTCATTTCACTTCACTACTCTTTACTTTCATTTCTCATTTTTCAGAAGATATATCTTAATATATATTAGCAAGAAAAAGTTTTGAAAAATAAAGATTAATGAGTAGCATATCAATCCCAAGTGAAAAACTCAAGAGATAAGTACCTTTGATTAGTTTTTGAAATTTGG
The DNA here is from genome assembly GCA_027478365.1 of Erythroxylum rufum. Lineage (NCBI taxonomy): Eukaryota > Viridiplantae > Streptophyta > Magnoliopsida > Malpighiales > Erythroxylaceae > Erythroxylum > Erythroxylum rufum. The sequence continues at coordinate 54,699,885 of JANIHZ010000208.1, read as the reverse complement.
CTTCATGATATTACATTCTTGCAACCTCCCACCACCTACCTAACTCATCTAGCTACAACCTAAATGTTGAGCAACCTACAAACTCAAAAAAGTGATGCCATTAAAAGATGGATCTTGTTAGAAGATTAATCTTGGCAGTTGAAAATGGATCTTGTCAGACTCAAAATATGGAGAAATACAACTTGCAAATTCTTAAAGAGGAATTCATAGATAAAATTAGGAAAAATTTTGGGTGGTTGCCAAATTAAAATTTGTAAACAAATTAGGTTTAATCTAATTGGGTTCGGTGGGTTAGGTTTACTTATGGTCCAAATCAGGTTAATAATATGGTTAGGATGACATACTAGGAAAAAATGATTAGTCTATATGTCCGTAGTTTATTACGTAAGATTCTTCATTAGTTTTACTAATGAAAGTCAATAATAGGAGATATTTAGTCTATTAGAATAGAAGTTAAAGAAGGTATTTATATTAGGCATGTCAGAGATTTTTTGGAAAGGTATAAATTAGAAAGACTTTTTTAAGAATTTTAAAGATTAAGGTTTTCTGAATTTATTTAAACTATATGGCATGTTCATGTCTTTCACCCTAACTCTACATACTATCCACCATTTTTAATGTTTTTAAAGGGAAAGTGAATGGTGATATTGAATATGGATCGTTCATGATAACTAAATTAAAAGGAAATATATATTAAATATTGACTTAACATATATGGAGTATGCCTAATACCATTTACGTTCTTAGATATCACCAATTTTACCATCTTTAAAAAGGAGATGATTGTTGGACTAAGTGAAGTCTTAACCCAAAGTCTTGATGACAACAGACAAATTACTTTCGTTTTTTGTTGTTGTTGATATTAATAGATTCATTATAATGAAATCAAACAATATATGAAAGATCATATTCAATAGAAGGCAAAAATATGTAAAGAAGCCCAATGAATCATTAGGGAAATTAAAGGATGAAGACAAAGAGCATAGCTAGGCAAGTATGCAACTTAAGAGAGCTTTAAGGAAATTCAAGTGAAGAACCAAGAACAAGGGACAATTACAAAATAAAGTTTTAAAAAATAATTATTATAACTTTATCTTGGTAAATGAAATAGGACCTCAATCATTGTGCGACCATTTGTACTTAAGTCATATTGCATATAATTTTTCATAATCAAGAGAAATTTTAAAAGATTTTAAAGAAAACCCTCTTAATGCAATAACTTTTAAGAAAATTTTGAAATGTTTATGGATTAAGTTTTTGTCAAAAGAGTGGGTTTTGATCTTTGAAACAACTTGAAAAGTTCAAAAAAAATTGAAGGAAATTTAGTTAACTAATGTACAGATTTAGGTGAACAATGTTACAATTTTGAATAGACTGATCGACCAGTACAACAGTGTCATTAGTCAGTATCTATTCATAATATGTATCATGAGATTATGACTATATTAGTAGACCAATGTACCAAATTGGTTAACCATTATTACTATGACTAGTTGTTGCAACGAATAGTTTTTATTTCTAATACTCTTTTAGGTTATTTTGTGTATAAATAGATCACATATGAATTATGAAAAGGATATTAGATATTAAAGAAAGTTTCTAAGAGTTATGAAAGGATAAAAAGAGTATTTTAGTGAATGAACAGTTTACATAATATATTTTTAACATTAATTCATCAATATGAGCAAGAAAGGGAGATTTTGAGTTATGTAGTTATGTAATTATTGCAATTTGAGAACTTTCTTGAGATGTATTTAGTAAAGGTTCTTCTTAATCTTGAACAATATTTATAAAGGATTACTCTTTATTTGCAAAAAATCAAGACATTATAAGGGTTTCTCTTCACCTGTAGCAAAGAAGATATTATATGGAAGGTTCCTCTTCAGCCATAAAAGGAAGAAAATATTGAATCCTTAATTATAGCTTGGTGAGTGGATGTAGGTCAATGGTTGTTTGACTGAACCACTATAAATCAATTTTCTCTCTTTCCTAACACTCTTTTTACTATTATTGTATTTTTTATAATTATTTCATATGAATTTGTCATAATCATTCATTAGTTCAAAAAAAGTTAAAAAGTAAATATACACAATTCACCCTTCTCTTGTATACCATCCTAAGACTAACAATAATTATTAAAGTGAGTCTTATTCATTGCACATAAATTTTAAGAAAAATTTGAGCAAAGTTTCCTATATCACTATTGAATTCATTTTTTTCAAATAAGAGGGTCAAGATATTAATATTGCTTTATTTTCAGTAGAAATTATTACTTGTTTTAGAGAACTGAGATAAAAGTCGTTCTCATGGCCAATGATTTGATTTATGGGAGATTACGAAGAATAGTTAGTTAATTATGAATGACATTAGACTCATTTCATTAAATAGTAAGGCAATGCACTTTTTTTCTACATTTACTAGAAATGTTCTTTAAAAAAAATTAATGTGTCAAAATGCTCATGATATTTGACTTATAATAATCTTATATAAGTCAGCAATTATCAATATGTTAAAAACCAAACTGAACATCAAATCAGTTAAAGGAAATGTTTAAGGTTTAAAGGTTCAATAGGTATTAAACTGCTACAAAATCAGTTTATAGTAAACAAGAAGTCAAATTTGTAAGAATAAGTAAATAAAATATTTTATTAAAATAAAAGGAATACACCAATGTATATTATTTTATAATGAACTAATAATAAATCAAATCTAATAATTAAAACTAAATTTGAATATAACATAAAACTTAAAATAATAATAAAAACCAAATTGTATTTTTATAGGAGGCTGTATCTCATCATCGTCAAAAGTTTCAAATTCTGCAATACTATATAAAGACTTGTAAACCATGCTTTTATCTAAAGTATCTACATCAACTTCTTCTACTGCTTTTTAATAAATTACAAATTAGAAATGTATGAAATTTTTATCAATTGTAAAATTGTAATATATTTTACAATTAAGTTAAATATGATCAAAATAAGATATGAAATGGCGATCAGTATATGTCCTTAATTCATTCGTTGTGACAAATACATTTTCTTTATAAATCATCTTTTTAAGTTTATTATAATCAAGATCAGGCGATCATCATTTTCTTCGATCCAAATCAGTATTGTCAATACAATCAATATCAATTAAATCATACATCCTCTTCTTACTAAAAGCTCTGAATGCAAAACAAAGAAATTATTAAGTCAATAATATTAACAAAAAATCAAAACAAATCAATAAAACACCTCTTTTTCATTCTCAAATTATAAGTAACATAAAAAATGTCATTGAGTCTTTGATGTTCTGACTGATTTTGTTTCTTTGTATGAATACATTCAAAAACGCTCTAATTATGTTCATAACCTGATAAAGAAGTTGTTTAATTAAGTAATCTAATAACGAGTTTTATCAATATGTGAGCATTTTCACCGAAATATCTCCTCTACTCATTTGAGTTTTAAATTAATATTTATGAAAAATAAAAATATATATTATTAATAAGTAAATGATGAAATAAAAGTAAAAGAAACTTACTAGGGTGCTTTTTTTTCATCATAAGTTCTCTTTTTATAGATGATTTAACAAAACTCTCTAAACCTTCACGATACAATTTAATTTTATCTGTCACCTGTGATTGCTCTTTAAAAGAGAAAATATATTTGCATTCAATCACATCAAAGAGACCATCATTAATACATGTGTCTCCACTGCATAAGAAAAAAAAGATTAAGAAAATAAGCTACTAAGTTTAGTGAGATGCTTATCCCATCGTCGGTCAAGAATATTAATATAAGATTTGTACAATTTTCCCTTCTCTTTAAAAAGACTCGTAATTTTTTTGCAAGCTCTATATATACCATCATATATATGATTTAAAGATAGTTTCTCATCTGAGCTAATAATCCTCAACAACCTTATAAGCGGAGCCATAATCTTCATAATGATTAAGCAGGTATCCCAAATTTTATTATTTAGAATAATAGCACAAGCTTCTTTTCTTTTTGCGATCTTTGATAACTTATGACTTGAAAAATGTTTATCTGCCATTAAATTTGAAGTAGTTATTTATGTTCACAAAAAATTTTAAACTAACAAATATAATTACAAACCTAATAGCAGTAGGATACATGATCTCAACCCAATTTTTTTGCTCTCTTAACTAAAAAAAAAGAAATATGATTATATACAAAAATTATGAGCTTACATGCACGTGAAGGAACACTATAAATATGATCCATACCACCAGTATCATTGTAAATAAGATTTATACAATAAAGAACATATAGAGACCAATAAATATGATCATACTTTGATTGTAACAAGTATCCAGATGATACATAATTAGCTCTATTATCTTTAGTTTTATAAATACTTTGATAAAAACTTTTCTATATGATAAAATATTTAACAGGGAGAGAGAAAAGTTTTTTCTCTCTCTCTTTGATGCTTATAACTTTATATATTATATACTTCTTTTTTAATGTTGATAAAAGGAAGATAGAATGGTGATACAGAATTTGGATCATTAAAGATGCATGAATTAAGGGAGAGCATGCATTACGTATAATTTTAACATGTAGGGAGATTACTCAATGCTATTTATTTTTTAATATCAATAAATATCCTGTCATTATTAAATAAGAGGATATTGTTAGATATGTAAAGTCCTAACCCATAGTTTTAAGAAACAAAATATATTGCTGTTAATGAATTTACTTTTGATGATATTAGCATCTCTGTTATAATGGAATCAATTAATATATGAAAGATTAAGTTCAATGAAAGGGAAGAGTGAGTAAAAAAAACTAAATAAATTATTTGAGCAATCAAAGGATGAAGAAAATGAGCATAGCGGAGCATATATACAACATAAGAGAACTTTATTAAAAAATCCAAATAAAGAGAAAACAAGGAGGAATTAAAAACATCAATAGTAATAAATTATTGTAAGCCTTCTTGTGATCTCATCTTGGTCGTTCTAATGAATTAAAAGTTCAACCATTATATAATCATTTGTAATTAGGAGATATTGCATGTACTTTGTCATAATTAAGAAGAAACTTTGGAAGGTTTTAAAGAACAGTCTTTTGATGCATTAAAATACTTTTTGAAAGCTTTTTAGAATAGTTTTTGTCAAAGAAGTGTGTTTTAATCTTTGAAAGAAGTTTAAATGAGAAAAAACTTGTTTTAGGAAAGTGATCAATTAATATAGGGATTTAAGAAACTAATATTATAATTTTAGATAGACGGGTCACCAATATAACAGTATGATCAATTAGTGTATTTGATAACATGTATAATGAATTCGTGACCACATTGGTCAATAAATATTAATGTTATTTATCATTGTAATGAATAGTTTTTTTTTTTTTTTGGTGACTATTTTGAGTTGTTTGAAGAGAAGGATCTTGAACATACAATAGAGTTTTTAAGAGTCTTGAGAAGTTAGAAAGATTATTTAATGAATGTATGCATTGTCTAACATATAGTCACTCATTGTTTACTGGCGTGGGTAAAGAAAGGAGTTTTTGAGTTATATAAAAGTGCAACTATTGTAATTTAGAAAATTATTTAAGATATACATCATGAAGATTCTTCTTGACTTTTAACAAAATTTGTAGAGGATTTCTCTTCACTCGTAATAAATCAAGACATTATAAAAGGTTTCTCTTCACCTATCACTAAGATGTTGTAAAGAGAGTTCCTCTTTATCTATTGAAAGAAGATAGTAAATCCTAAGTAGATCAAGGTCAGGAAGTGAACGTAGATTGAAGATTGTTTTTCTACCCTTTTTCGCTATTACTTTTTGTTTTAAAATTGTTTCATGTAAAATTGTCATAACCATTCATTAGTTTAGAAATAAGGTAAAAAGTGAATATATGTACTTAATCTTCTCTTATATGTCATTTAGAGACGAACAATATTTAGTGAATCAATAATTTAATTAAGATTTGATTTAAGTGACTATTTAAAAAGTTGAAATTGCTGAAATTAAAGAAATTCAGATGCTTAGTATTTAAAGAATTTGTGTGACGTAAGGCCACTAATACTAATAAAGAACTTATGTAAATCCATCCCAAAATTTCAAGCATGTTTGGTTCTATTTCCACTGTTCCTTTTTGTTTTTGTGCTCAAATTCTTTAAAAAAAATATTTAGTTGAATTTATTTTTTCTAATTTATGTTTTGATTTTATTTTATTTTATTTTAATATTAGTTAATAATAAAATTATATTACGACAAAAATTTAAAAAAAACTCAATTTTAAGGTTTAATAAACTATTAAAATAAAAAATCAAAACAAAAATAGAAAACATATATAAATTAATTTTAAAACTAATTTAATAAATCAAATTATTTTGAAAATAAAAATTTTTCAAATTAATAAGTGGTAAATAAATATATTTAAATATTTTAGAATATATAGACTTTTATAGAACTATTTATGAATAAAAATAAACTATTTAATTAAAAAATTTATTGAGTTTCCTCGAATGGCTTTAACTATCCTTCAAATGTTGCTTGGGACAAATGTTGTTTGAACTAGTTTTCAGCTTACGGCGGGAGAAAGGGCATGGATACATTGGGTCCTCACGAAGCAACCTCTTAATAAAATCTGCTTAAGTTTGACAAGCACGTCAGCAACTTCTGAGCAAGCAAGTTGTGGGTAAACAACGATATTTGGCTGACCGAAAGCAGCCGCCAACTCTCCTTTATTTAACCAAAAACATTTCAAGTAGTTTCCATCTACTATATAATATAATGGGTACATCTCCAGTACGGCATTCTATAATTTAATTGAGAGATAATGTGACCTAAGTAAGCAAAACCCTTTGGGTGGTGGTGTATTATTGTGCCTGCTAAGTTGGCTAAGTGGGGCAACAGACCCATTTCTTCAATCTAAAAGTGACACCATAATGTGACTTGTAGCCAACCACGTAAGTCAACTTATGAAATATTAATCATGCAACTTGATGAGTCTCTCTTTTAATTTGTGCAAAGTTGCAAGGAAAAAAAAAAGCTCTCTTCTTTACCTAACTATGATCGACCTTATCTCTACAAAGGAATAAAAAGCTATTAGCTTGTGCAATACATAATTTTTTTTAAAGTTGTGTTAATAAAGACTATTTTAAAAAAACTTATATGATTAATTATGGATGTGTAGAGTTGTATCTAATTGTCTATAGGTTTTTAAAAGTGAGAAAGATATGATTTGGCTGCCAAAAATATAAGCTCTTCGGTGATATTTAAGAAACCAAGAGCCTCCATGTCATGTCATTTGGACCGAATCAAACCAATAGTTTAATGGAATGTTCCTGTAATAACGTGTATATCTATAATATTTCAACCCATGTCTAGTTGTAGAACTTCAAAGTCTTTCAATAATGTCGAAATTGTTCAAAACTTGGACTGTTTCAAGTGTTTTCCACTGAATTCCTATACCCATAGTCAAAGTTTAATATAATTGTGAGGTGTACAAAACTGAAAACTCTCGCTTAATGGAATCATGTAATGTGATTAAATTCGATTATATGGTATATTTTATGACATAATATGAGGTATTTTGTGTCATAATTTTTATAACATAAATTCAGTAGTAATATGATTAGGAGACTTGTTCACAATTTGTAAGAATGAGAACAAGAAACTTCCTAAGAAATAGAAGAGAAAGCTACAGCTCATCACTACATGGACCAATGAAAACTTAGCTTGTTTCTGGGCGCACCACCACCTCACCACTTTATAACCCAGTTCTCTTCGCTTTATCACTACAGAAAGAAATAGCGCCTATTTTACAACAGCCATAGAGCTCTCTAGCGACTCCGGCGAGGTCCTCGGACCTCCGCCGCACACCCCACAGTCGGGTGCTGCGCAGATGTCTCACGGATCCCCACTTACCCTGACACCCCAGGAGCAGCCATCCCTTTTCCCTCCATCACAAGCACTGGCCCCGACGTCGCCTCTCTATAAGCAGCGCTCATGGTCACCGGACATCCACCGCGAGGAGGTCTGGCTCCGGAGAAAAGGGAACAGCACGAAACAGAGAAGCAAGAGCGTCACTGACGATGATCTTGATGAGCTTAAGGGCTGTATTGAGTTAGGTTTCGGGTTTGACTCGCCGGAGATGAATCAACGCTTATCTGATACCTTTCCTGCTCTCGGACTTTACTATGCTGTTCACAAGAACTACAACGATACCATATCCAAGTCTCCGGCTTTAACATCGACGTCATCGCCTTCCTACACGGCGTCAGAATGTGAATCGCCGATGTCTTTCGACCGGCCGCACTCCATCTTGGGTTCTGGTACAGTTTTCTTTTCGCCTTTCCTTCTTAAATTACATTAATGGTTTAGATATTTACCTATAGAATAAAAAGAATAAATCTTGGTCTTTCCTTTGGTCTATATTCTTTTATGTTTGGGTCTTAGGGAAGTATTATGATATGGATTTTTTGTATGAATTCTGCTGAATATGATTTGTTTCATGGGAAAAATGGATATGGGTTTACAGGTGACAACCCACAGACGGTGAAGACAAGGCTGAGGCAGTGGGCACAGGTGGTTGCTTGTTCTGTGAGGCAATTTTCAAGGTCAAGAGATGATGGTCTCAAGGGATGATTGTTCATTGTGAGCCAAATTAATGAGAGGGTTATAATCAAAGCATTCAAATATCAAACTCATCAAGATTGATGATAACTTGTTTGATAACGATATGACACTAATTCCCTCTGCTTCTATCCACCTACAAAATTGATTGCAGTGTTAATAAGCCAGAAGGATTAAAGAAAAATGGTTAGGAGACAACCCAAAATGAAGAAACTCCACCTTTGAAAAGGGTAGTAGGATTGACTTTTAATTCCTTTCCTTTTCTTAACTTGTTTTGGGTTGGCTACAGCTGCTGGAGTCTGTTCACATGGTAGTTTTTCTAATTAAGGGGGGCCTAGTTACAGGTAAGTTTACATGTGTCAGAACGTATGATTGTGTAAAAAGGAAGGTCAAAAAGTTGTTTCTAGTTGGAGTGTGTGAAAACTGTTGTACGAAATCTTGCGCTTGGGAAGCTAAGGTTAAGGAAATAGACCGCCCCGCATAAAGCTGGTTGTATGCGTCTTTTTTCCTATCTTGACAAAAGGGGAAGGTGCGGCATTCCCGAATAAGAATCGGTTAACTTGACCGATACGGCTTGGTTGCGTTTTCTTTCACGGGCATCAATGGTTTTGTTGCTTGAAAGCAAAGTTATGCCATTCGTTTTGTCCTTGCAGTCCAGATTTGGTTCTTTGACATTATATGATCTAAATTAAAGGTTTAAATGTAAGAAATGTTTAGGAATGAGATATCCGTTGGCTACAACTTAACACAAAATAATGACTTTCGTTATTCTGGCCTGGCCATCATAATCCCCTGGTCGAGCCATATGATTAAAGTTAAACGTAAGCAAATTGATCTTTTATCTAATTGCTGGTGGGTGGCATATACAATTAGTCAATATGCGAGACTTTACCTGGTTAAAAGCACACCTGACATGTAAAGGCAAGCTGGCTTTAACAATAAGCACGCAAAAAAGCCTCTTCATTTTTTTATTTACACGTAACAGAACATGTGTTACTGTGCAATACGTCATTTCTATTAGCTATTTTGTAGCTGATTGACACAAGTTAACTCTTTAATTATCTTTAAAAGCTGATGAATGTGATTAGTTAATGACTAATTAGTTGGCTTATTTAACTCTAATAAGTTTATTTCTGAAAAATTCATAAGAGGAGCTTTTTTATGTTCAACCAAAAATTAATAGGTAAAAAACTAATTATACTTTCCCTCAAACAAACATCTTCCATTCTTTGGTACTTCTTTCTTATTATAAAATTTCGACTATTTGTTACGTAGGGTATAGTTGTTGGCTCCATTGGTGGAGATAGATGATACAATTAAAAAAATCTTATCTCTCTACGTGTTTGATTGTTGTCCTAACGTAGTGTATAGTTGTTGTTCCCATTAGTGGGGATAGAAGACAAAATAAAAAATTATGTCTCTCCTCCATGTTTGATTGCTGTCTCCAAACTTTTGTCCTCTGTCTCCGAATGATAGAAACAAAAGTTTTTGTTCCTCAAAAAATCAAAGGTCAA
>JANIHZ010000208.1:54661064-54676303 GCA_027478365.1 Erythroxylum rufum | reverse complement strand
AATTATCATCAATAATAAAAATATAACCATGTTAATTATAACAACTAATCCCGTTTTTTTATTTAAAAGAAAAATATTAACTAAAAATCACACAAAAAAAACCAAACAATCATAAAATTATTTCAACGGGAGTGAACTATTATGTAATATTGAATTTTATCATAAAGAGTTTTGATGCGAAAAGGATTTGTATTTTTCATGGTTTCTATAAAGTCTTTATCATCTAGTGTTTCCTCTTTTTGTATGTTATTAGTTGGAAGTGCTTTAAATTAAAATAAGTTCAAAATCAGTTTTATCAAATTTAATTTTTTGTGAACCTGCAAGGTTCTCTAAGTGGGCTCGGATTATTGGTGGCACATTTAAGATATTTCCACACTCAAATTAATTCTCGTTCGTGCCTTGTACGACCCCAAGAGGTAACTCAGTACTATTACCAACTATTTAATACTGCTACATTCACAAGCGGGATTCGAACTCCCGACCCAATAATATGATAAATCGATATTACCTTAAGTTACTCTTTATATAAAATCTTCCCTTTTCTTTTTTCTTTTTACCAAATTTATTTGGTGGAAAGAAATATCTATAATAAAAATAAGAGAAACATACACAATAATTATTGAAATACGTGTATATTTCAACTAATTACAGAGAAATATTTTACGCTAGAAAACATCCATTTTAAAATGGCCTATAATCTTGAGATTCTAAATTATATCCTAAAATAAGTTTATTTTAGTAAGTTAATAATATAATCCTAAATGGAAATATTCTCTGCAGTAAATTTAGGATAAATTTTATTTAAAATATGAAATTTTATTAATTTTATGATCATACTTAAAATATAAAAATATTGATTAAATGTTTAAAATTTTAAATTGTTGTAAATTTTATGTCATTTTCCTCGTTGACATGGAACAATACATAAATTGCGACTCTTAATGAGAAAAGATACTAATCTATGCAAGACTAAAGATAGAGTAGAATAAAATAATCAATTTATATTTTCTTTACTAGAATCTATAAGGAGCAAGTAGCCTATATCATAATAATAATGTTGTGATAATCATAATATGCTGGAAAAAATAAATAAGGCTACGTAAATTACTAATATTTTTATGTGGAAAACTCCTTTAGAATAAAGACCTTTGGTTTATCAAAAGAATTACATTGTACTAAAAGAGTTTTATAAAATAATCTTTAAAGTAGACTAAATTTGAACTTTGATCCAACAGGAAATTACTCTAGATCTAATGAAAAAAAAACCATTTAAAAACACAACAATAGTCTTTTTTTTTCTAAATTAATAGGATGAATTAAAAGATAAAAATGAGTTTCTAAAATGATAATCCAAGTCTAAAAAATTTGAATCTTTTTATACATAGGAGATAAAGTTCCTAATCGAACAATTCTCTTGCTCTCAACTATATAGAGGGGACCATTATCTTGAAAATTTAAGTAATATGCATCAAACTGTTTTCTAAGAAAAGAATTGGACAGTTGGTCACTATACCATGACCATTGTCATCTTTATGAATCTTTTGCAGTTCAAGCAACTTAGAATCCAAGCATATATAATTTAATGATACCTAATAGCAATACATTTCAATATATTATATAATGTCAAATTTTGAGCAATTTGCATTACACTTTGACTACTAGAATGTATCACATAACACCCATTTGAAAAACCAAGCTCACTTACAAATCTCTCCATCTAAAGCATTTCTTTACAAGCTTTAGCTGTAGTAATAAGTTCTACTTTTGAAGTTGACAAAGCATTGCATTTCTACAATCTGGATTGTCAAGATATATCTCCCACTACAAAGGTAATAAAATAGCCTCAAGTATAGACATGAAGATACGATTATTCCGCTTTTGTAAGTAATAGACCTGAAGATACGACCTAACTGAAGATACAAAGGTCATATCTTTAGGTCTATTGCTTGCACACCACAACTCTACTGATATTCATTTAAGATCAGCTCAAGATGCACCTATTTCTTTATAAACATAAGCATGTTGTCATCCAAAGAATGACCTCAAGGTGGTAGTTATACTAACTCAAATGAGACAACTTAAATGAAGGCATGCTTATCACAACCCAATTTTGCCAGACTTGTATTAGCTTTAAGAAGTTGCATAACTTTGTTCAGTTAATGCGTACTCTTGCTTAACTAGATCCTTTTAAGGGGGTTAGGCCCTTTGATCTGTGTTATCCAATTTTCTAAACCTTTTGCTTCACCTTGTCTTTTGAATATATTACCTTTTATTTTAAAAAAAGCATAAAGTATGACCTCCTTATATCAACATTTGTTATATTTGAAAAATATATATACGAAAAGAATATGTTTCCCTTCTCTAAAACACAACCTCAAACTAAAAGAGCTACAAAGATATCTCAAAATCAACTTCTCTGCAATCTAATGCTCTCTTTTTAAATTAGAAAGAAACTAACTAGCAACACTAACAATATGTGCTATATTAGGTCATATATAAATTATTGCATATATCAAATTACCAATAGTTGAAGCGTAAAGAACTCTTTTCATATCCTTGTTCTCTTCCTTACTATAAAGACATTGGGTTTTTTCTTATTTAAAATGTATAGAAATTATCACATTAACTTTATCCATATTGAACTTGTGAAGTATTTTCTTGATTTATTGATCATGTAATAATCATAATTTCTTAGTTTTCCTATGATGATGATCTTTATGCCAAGAATTTATATTACCAACCCTAAGTCTTTAATATAAAATATTTAAATCATACTTCAATTTGTAATATTAAAATTATTTTAATTTATAATAAGCATGTCATCAATATAAAATAACAAAATAGTAAGTTCCAATATTTTTTGCAAAACAACACATGAAGTCTTCTTAAATCCTTACTTTTTTTATAACAAAATCAAACTTCTTGTACTACTTCCTCGATGCATGTCTTATTTCATACAAAATATTCCTTAATTTACAAGTACAATCCTCTTTTCCTTTGACTTTATATAGTTTTTCTTATCTAAATCACTATAGAGAAAAGCAATTTTCACATCAATGTACTCAACCTCTAAGTTAAGGTGTGTTGGTAATCCTAACATAACTCAGATGAATGACACCTTCATAATTGAAGAAAAGATATCATAAAACGTAAAATCCTTTAAGTAGTTTAATAACTAATCTAACTTTGTATCGTAGAATTGAAGTTTTATCATCATGCTTTACTTTGAAAATCCAATGGTTCTTCATCCCTTAAGTAGCTTCATCCTTTAAGTAGCTTAAACAAATAAAAAGTGTGATTATCATGCAATTATTTCATTTCATTCTTCGTAGCTTCAAACTATTTCTCTTTTTGCTCAATATCTATAGCTCTTTAAAGTTTCTAGGTTCTCCCCCATCAACGGTAAGAACATACTTATTAGGAGGATAATATGATGTGGACTTTGTCTTTATAGTAGATCTCCTAAAAGAAGTTTTTATAACCTCTGCAGCTGTTGTCTCTGTATTTATTGATTGCTAAACAACCATAACATTATGTACTAGAGCATCCAAAGTAACTACACCTTATTGATCATTTTATACTTAATCATCATTTTTAATATCATCTTGAATCTCAACGTACTAAAGACCATCTTCTTTAGCATTTGGTGTATCATTTAAAGAATTTAGCTCAACAAACTCGCATGGCTTTGAGGATCATTTACTCTCAACCTTATTAATATCTTGAATAGTCTGGTCCTTAAAGAACACCACGTCATAAATTTTGACAAGTTTCTTCTTTAATTGATCATACAACTAATAGCAAAATTCATCTTGACCATAACTAATAAAGATACACTACATGTTCTCAACATCTAGTTTCGACCTCTCATCTTTAGAAACACATATAAATGTTTTGCTTTTTAAGACTCTCAAGTAAAACATCCTTATCAAACCAAAATGTATTTGGGAGATTACCATCTAAAGCTAAGATACAAATTAATAACATGAGAAATTATGTAAAGTACTTCTTCATAAAAGGAATTTTACGACTTTGCTTTTGCAAGTAAGCATTTAACACTTTTCACCAATGTTTTATTCATACTTTTTGGCAGATCGTTCAATTAGGGAGTCTTGGGAGGAATCTTTAATGTCTAAGACTATACTCTCTGTAGTAGTTTTCAAATGGCTTATAATGTTCACCACCATTACCATTATGTAGATACATTTCAATTCCTTGCATATTTCTTTCAACCAAAGCTTAAAATTCTTTGAATTTCTCATGAACCTAATCTTTGATCTGCAAAGCATAAATATAAAGTTTACTAGAATGGTCGTTAATAAAAGTGACAAAATAAAATGGACCACCATGTGATCTCACTTTAGGAGGACCACAAACGTTAAGATTACAAGATCCAAAAAACATAACTCTTTAAAAGGAGGATGACCCTAAAAGGAAACCCTCCTTTGTTTCCATACCATGCATTGAAAATACTTATGTAACCTAGCTTCCTTAATATTATAAAGTAAAATTTTCTTAGATAAATGATTAATTCCTTTCACACTCATGTGAATCAGTCTTTTATATCATAATTCTGATAAAGTACCAATCTCAATCATATTCACCAATTCACTAGAACTAGAACTTTTCAACATATACAAGTTAAAGGACTTATACCTTGAGCCAAAACTAGTAAACCTTTAGTAAGTTTTCACTATCTATCATTGAAGATTTTGAAATAACCATCATCATCAAGCTTTCTTATAGAATTTAAATTCAAGGAAATGTCATGTGCATGCTCGACATTGTTAAGAATTAACTTAGAACCATTGTTAGCCTTCAAGTAAATTATTCCCATACTAATCACCCTAATATTGCCATCATTTCCTATCTTAAATAATACAAAATCACTGGTAGTATAAGAAGTGAGTAAATCATTCTTAGGTGTGACATGACAGGGAAGCACCAGTATTTACAACCAAACTAGTCTCATGGCATACTAAATTGATGACATTTTTATTGTAAGCAACAATAATATCACTATTAATAGCAGTAGCAATATGGTTCTCATTGTTACCATCCTCCTTTTCTTGTCTCATCTTCTTTTTCAGCTTGAAAAATTATTTCTTGATATTCTTACTTTACCAAAGTAATCACAAACAAAGTTCTTATACTTATAACTTTAGTTTCTTTTACTTTTCCCTCAAGTAGGAACATAATTGGTCAAAAAAAGAAGAAAAGTTTCCTAGAATCTAAGAAAGTATTAAGCAACCAAAGTTTATATATCTCATGATCAAACTTCATACTCATTCCAAACAATTGTTAAAAATGACTGACCTCCTTATATCTCAAAATCATCAATTACTTAAGTACGAACAACTTGTTATTTATAGTCTTTGAAGTATAAAGTATTTCAATCTTATATCACAAAGTTCTAGCATGTATCTTGTTAATAATGTGAATAATTTGTATCTTCTACCTATTGCTTAATATGGCTACAAACATTATAATGTTCTAATTCTCAACGTCATTTAACATAGTCTAGGGCTTCTAAGTAGTTAACACAACAAATGCAATTTTTTCATTGATAAAAGATCTTTTATCTTACCTTTCCAATTATGGTAATTAGTACCATTTAAACATGCTATTATGCTAGTATTTGCCTCCATCATTCAAATAGTACTATCATAAATATTACGCCTCAAGTTCTGCAAGCACAATGTCGGGAAAAAAACACCAATGTATACATACAAGATCAAACACACAACATAATACCTTATCCAAATTTTCCATTCTACTTAAATAAATGAGATTATCATTGACTGTATATTTCAATTACTAATACTAAGATAATCATTGACTTGTATATTTTAATTACTAATACTGAGATAATCATTGGCTGGATAGGTATGATGTTTTAAATTAATTTTAATTAAAAAATTATCTCGTAAAATAAAGAATGTTCTAGTTGTACTTTTTCTCCTAAAATAATTTTTTATAATAATCTCTAATTTTCTTCATATCATAAAATATTGGTACAATTTAATACAATTGATTAATTTTATGTTTTATAAAATCTTCCACAAAATTTTAAAGCATAAAATTTAAGCGAAGTCAGTAAAATAGACTTCCAAAAAAACATGTAAAATAATTTCGTGACTTACACGATTGATAATCTCATTGACTATATATTTCAATTACTAATACTAAGATAATCATTGACTTGGATATTTTTGTATTCACTTAGAGATATTTATTAAGACTATTTCTTTCACGGCAAAGAAAATTCTTTTAAAAAAACGCGTATTCTATTTCTTTTAACGTTTTCACAGATGGAATATTTCCAATTTTTAATCATTTATTTTCTGTTACATTCTAATCTGTATTACAAAAACCAAAAGTTGTATGCTTACATGGAGTATCTTATGTAGGGATGACAATCGGTCGGTCCATGAGCTTGTTCCGTTAATTTTTTCATAATAATTTTTTAAAATTATAAGTATAAAATAACTTTTTTTAATTGAGTCCGAACTTAGGTTGTCCAAATTTAGGCTTACCGAAGACTTAACTCTTCTAAGCAAAACAATGTTGTTTTGCATAGGATAGTTGAGTCTTGTATCGGTTTAAGTCTGGGCTTAACCTATAAGTCAGTCTATTGAAAACACTTGAATCTGAGCTTATGGGTCAATCCATTGTTATCCCTAATCTTACGTGTATTACCCTTCATGTTAACGAGTAAAGATAGAATTAACGACAAATTACTTTTCCCTTAACTTAGAATTTTATATACTTGATTGATATTTTTATATTTGTGACTTGTATTACAAAGTTGCGTAAAAATCTAAATTTAAAATATAATTTGCCTTTAAGTTTATGAATGTTTTCATTGTTCTTACTTTAATTACAAATCAGAAGTACAAATCAATGCTTTGTTAATCTGCAATGTCCAAAGCGTCACATTATAATATGCTAATGTTTGTTAAAGATTCACCGCTTGACCCTTTCTTCTGTATCAGACACCACATTTCCTTCCACTCACAGCGATTTTTCTATGCCAATTTTCTTTGGTACCATCTTCTCTTTCAAGGGCAACTATTAAATGTCCAAGTCAAAATCCAGAAAATCTCTACATGTTGAATCATTGTAACTCTTTGGTATATAAAGATCTATTTTTAGCCAACTTTGGCCAATCACTTCCTTTTATTCCATATTTATCTTTACGCAGTAAATAAGAATTGGATTTAGTTGGCCGAAGTAGAACGCAAGCAATCGGCCACGAATCAATTTCTTATATATATGTATTGTACTTGTAATCATATATTCTATGTACCTGCTTAGAACCTAATTGAGACTGAGTTTATTCTTACATCCTTAATCAATTCAGTACCAAACCCTACCTATTACTCATTGGATCTGACGAAGCTGCCAAGGTCCGGTCTATGCCATCTTGGCTCATCAACATTCTTAGTGGAATTGTCGTGACATGGAAGGGACTTTCGGGCTGCTCCGGGAAATTTATCTACAGAAAACAGCCCCACTTGAATTGATAATGAAAACCAAGGACTCAGTCAATCCGTATATATTATCCCAGGAGTAATATAAAGTTGAAGAAACCTTGACATGAAATGCCAAACAAAAGTGACAACCTAGCACACTCATACTTGTGTTTTGCTTGAAATCCTAATCAGTTCGATTAGATCGCATCTCCTTGGTTTATAGCTTCTATAAATATAGTTTCTCCGAAGTTCACACGACTATACTGGGAAGGAAAAGGTTGTTTGTTTGATTAGCCCGAACGCTAATCTGGACCACATCCACCTTCTGTAATACGACATGGAAACTTCTGTGTACTTTGAAAATGTGTTATTGAAAATTTACCATTGAAACTTGAAGTGTGGTTTGCAAGAATGAATATTTAATACTTTATTTCAAACGAATTTAAAGAATAAACGGTTATGATTCAAAGAATGTGTTCTATAATGAGAATCCAAAGTAGTGGCTCGGCTTCTAATGGCGGCAGCCCCAATCCAGTTGAACTTGCCATTTGTTTCTCATCTAGTTCCATTATCAACAGCAGCAAAGTGAGAGCGTATAATTACTCCACGATTTCTAGCATCTCTTCATCTAAACGAGCGTTCTTTTTGGTGTGTGGGGGCGCAATAGCTTAACTTGACTTGCGGTAACTTCTTTGAAGTTTCGCAACATCGGACCTCATTTGATTGAAAAACACCCGTTTGGTCAATTCCACTCCCGAGTGCGCTTTCGCACTTGCAAAAAGTGAACAAACGTGATGATTCGAGCTAATCAAAGTTCTAATGGAAGTGCTCACGATGAGCGATATTTTAACTAGCGCCGAAAACTACTAAATTATGTTTTTATTTATTTTAACTTGGATTCCAAGTTAAAATTAAAATTAAAATAATTGGAAACTCTTTTAATTAACATAGCTTATGTGATTTCAATATTATTAATTTATATAGATTTTAATGTATACAAGTTATCATGCAAGGTGATATTTTATTTAACTGAATGCATGTTAAGAGAGCGATAATAACTCCTTATTCAACAAAAGTTTAAACTTTGATGGATGCATAATAGACTATATAGGATGCCCTTTTGTTATAACTATTTAAACGTGCAATATACAAAAACCTTTTTGACCATGCTCCTCCTTCGTTAAATTCCTTAGATTGCAAGTTTGTCGGGTGATGTTTGTACATAAGTTTTGTCACTTTGTCCTTTCGGTAAAAGGAAGAGGAGATAAATGTGGCCAATTGTCGACTGGTTATGTTGACTAAGTTTATTGCCTTATTCATATTTATAAGTGTTAAAGACATTTTTTGTAATTTCCCACAAAGTTGGACAATATTTAATTACATTTTTTGGTTTTTAAATAACTTATTAGTTAAGTTACGTAATTTGATCTGGATAAAGATAATAAAATGACCCAATAAATCATCTAAATCAATGGGTTAAAATTTAGGTGAAAAATAGATCTCAATCGGTATGAACCGGACCTATATCGAGTCTGTGATGGGAAAGCCTGATATGAAAGCATAAGGATTCTCTGACCCGTTAAGAGAGCTTGCATTTTGAGAAAACTGTAGAAAGACGTTGACCGTATTTCGGTTAGGAGTTCCCGTAAAGACAGTAGCAGATTTACTCTCGTTTCGGTTTCGAAAAGTTCGTTTGAAGTTGTAGAATAGAAATTATATATTTTTTACTTTTTTCTTTTTTTTACCATTTTACCTTCGATCTGGGATACATAACTAAAGCATCATTATGTGTTACAATAAGAATACCAAGGTATTGAAGAACTTGCGGCAGAAACCTCCAAAGCTTGGAAAACAGTATCACTTGAAAAACTATCTTAATGGTATTAATCCATTGGACCTTCAATTTTATACGCCTCGACCTCTTAAGCTTAAATAAGAAATAATTCTTCCACAGTACCGAATACCAAGTTATACTGTTAGCTGTTACAGTCTATATACATTTTATTTTCTTTAATTCATCAGTAGATTTCAAAGAATAATTCCTTAAATCCTCATTTGAACTATAAGATACAAGGGTATAGATCTTCCTTTAGAACTAGTGTGTACGAGCTGTTTGACGATTTACATGTATCCATATATAGATATAGTAGTTGAAGTTTGAAAGAATCAACCACACTAATTAAATATTCAAAAGCTTTGATTTAACTCCAAGTACATGTCCCTTTTGTCCTAGCACCATAGAATTTCCTTTGATTCCTAATACACAAAATTCAAACTTCTTGCAATAATATATTTGTCATTCTCGTTAGCATGGGATAATTTAGAGAAAGAGAGTGCTAAAACAAGACAATTTAAGGTGGATTAGTCATATTTATATTTTATTTCGACATTTATTATTCATTAAATTTATTTAAAGCTTAACATTTCACGTGTGTATGTCGATTATTTCATCTAATCATTTTTTTAGAAGAATAAACATTAAAAAAACGTATTTTTTTGGGTTGGATAATATCATTGGAATGAATGTAAGCGACTCTCCAATGTGAATAACCAACATAGTTAAGTTCTTCATTTTGGATGTCCTACGAAGAATTTATTCTTGACAAGATGTGGTTAGTAATGTTTGAATTGGTCAATACAAATTTTATATCATGCTATTTTTGACTCTTGTTTATGTTTTCTTGTGTTCGTTTTTCTCTGTACTAACAAAATGATATAAACTAAAGATGTGGAGTTTTGACAATTAAAGAATGTGAATTATTCACGAGAGAATACAAATTGTTCCATTAACATTAAACAGGTCAATTTGAATCTATGTATACTGTATGATCACTGCTAAGTTTTCATAGCGCCTTCAGTGAATATATAAAATAGTATTTAGTGAATAAAAATAGTTGCATTTCATAATTATTCTTAAACCAATAAACTATGGTGCTTTGTTTTTAAATATAACTAAATTTATTAAATCTTGAAAATCATGTAAAAATTTAAATAGATATAGGTTTCTAAAGGTTACGAATCAACAATTCCAATCATAATTTCAATCCTAATATCTTGATTTCGAATGATAATAAATCTTAAACTCATACATATATATATATATATAAAATAATTTATTAATACACGACTTATTAATGTTTCGAAAAAAAATATTTCTTATACCATCTTATTTAGTAGACATTTGTATTTTTTATTTTTTAATCGATTTATTTCTTTCATTAATAAATTTTTTTTAGTCAACGAATAATAATTTTGGTTATTTTATTTAAGAATTTTTGTTATGACAGTTCATACTATCAATACATTGTATTTTGATATAAGATTCAGTTCTTCCATGTCCAGTTAAATATATAAAAAAGCAATACGATTTATATAAAATTTAACGTAATAGATCGAAGTCCATAGAATTTAACACGAAAAGAAATTTGATTCAGCTTATAAATCAAAGGCCATTCTACTATTCGCCATAATTGAATTTCTCGAGTTGAACCTGAACGTCAATATTATCTTAATTGACTTGACCCTCGTTCTCATCCATCTTTCTTTCCCCTCGTTTTTGTCAAAATGACTGGCTGGGAAAAGACTAACCCGCCATTAACCCGAGTTACTATGTCTTTCATTCTAGTTTATGCCTTTATGCACATGAACGGAAAATTTTTTTCCTCCTTTTCGGGGGGATTCTTTATGAAATTCATAAAACTTATAAACATAGGAATTTAAACATATAATTGCCACATGAATTCATCCTTACAAGCTGGGCCCTTTTTTTTTATTTCAACACGTTGATTTACAATTAGGATATTGGCTAATTTTTGTAACACGTAACATATATCTTATTATGTGTTTCGAATCGAACATGAAAGAGTAAAAAACGAAAGAAATGTGAAATATCTAATTTTAATTCCATCTCGACTTTTGAAGCAGTTTCCGTATCTAAAACAAGTTCTAATCTTTCGGGACTTTTACAGGAATCGTTCAGATACATGGTTAACGTCTTTCTATAGTTTTCTCAATACGTATCCGCTCTTAACGAGTCAAAGAATCCGTATACTTATGAATGATATGAGCAACTGCATGAGACTTTATTCTTTATATATAATTTTTATATCGAACTTCTCCATCACGTGTCTGATGTGAGTCTGATCTACACTAATCAGGATCTATTTTTTTCCTAAATTTCGACTTGTTGATTTATATTATTTATTGGATCCACTTTATTACCTTTTTTCTGGATCAAATTACGTAACTTGATTGATAAATTATTGAAAAACTGAGAAATACAATTAATAATTGTCCAACTCTACGAGACTAAATAAAAAGTTAACAATATTTTACATCCTTGAATAATTAGCCATTAATTGAGAAAAACCAATTAGATCGTGAATAATTTTTTAAAAATTAAATTAGAAGAAATCTTAGAATTTTATAGTTTATTAACATACCAAATAGGAGTGACTAACTAGTGGAAGTTCATGGGAGTGACTAACCACTGGACCTTTAAATATAAGAAGATTTTGATGTTAAAAGAAGTTGACCTCATACGTATAGATAAGGCACAATTATTAACCAAAAATCTATGGAAAGCTCGACCAAAACAATGTTCATTGATGGTTTTGATATGTGGAAGCAAAATGGAGGTTGATTACTCAACCACGAACATTCTGGAAGTGATGGGATAAAACACAAGAAAATTGCCAAGTTATCAAAAGTTAGCACACAGTTAACTTTTGTAATTGATTTAGTTGGCATCTTAACCACAATTAGGGGAACAGCAACTGGATTAGTCCTTTGCATAAAAAGTTGAAATCAAAGTTGGCAAAAATTTGACACCTACAAACTTGAAATCAAATCTAGACCAAAAAAACCAAATTCTTTCTAACAAGTTGACTAAAAGCAATACATTAAATACATGATTTCGTATCAAGTTGAAAACTGCTTTTCTTTGCCCCTCGCGGAGTAGCCTAGCGGTAGAAAGGAGGAGAGAATTGTACGAGGATGTGAGTTCGAGTATCGGAAGGAGTATCTTTTATTTAAGGTGATGTAATTTCTCTTACAGTGGCTCATCTTTTGGAGCAGATAATTCTAATACTATTTAGAATCAGACTCGAATTTACCTATTTATAAGTTTAAATAGGTGGTTTATAAGTTTCAGGATAGTCCAGCAAAGTTTTCGGTGATGTAATTTCTCTTATAGTGGCTCCTTTTTTAGAGCAAGTGCTTCTGATCCTATTTAAAATCAGACTCAAATTTACCTATTTATGAGTTTGAACGGGTGGTTTATAAGTTTCAAGATAGTCAAACAAAGCCCAAAAACTGAGTTATCAAAAAAAGAAGTTAAAATTGCTTTTCTACAACAAGGGTATAGTAGGAAAGAAGAAATCGGTACAAAGATCAACGAGAATGTCGACAAGACGAAAAGCTTATTGGAAGAAGACGGTAGGTGTAGAAAATGGAGAGGAGAGCAAAAGGGTTTCATCTTCTTTCATCTGCCTTTTGTCCTTGGAAAAATGTGAAGCCGATGTTCCACGCGTTCATATGCAAAGAAGGGGGAGAACCGTATTCGAAGCTTCCCAGCTCACAGAATAGATCAGAACACGGGCCCCACAGAACAGTAATACGGTTGAATATTCTCCTGTATTGAATTTTTGATAAAGAAATTGCTAACCTTTGAAAGAGGCTAAGTGGGGTGGTGTCATATTTGCTTTGTATAATGGTAAGCAGTAGTGTTGTGTTAGTTTCTCAAAATTTCTAGAACCCCACGTCGCTTTCTGTGCACTGTACACTTTCTTTTATTATAAGTGTCTCGCACACGAAAGTAGGAGGAAGAGAAATACCTCCCCTTTAAAGTCATGGTCTCTTTGTCTTGTGTGTTCTATTGGCAACAACCATCAAACCCTTCTCTTTGAACATCCATGGAAGTAGATAATCAGATGCTCTGTGACTATAATCGTGTCAGTTCAAAGTGTTTCCTTTCCGGGTTCTACTGTTGGGGCTGGGAATTCCTCACCGCTCTCTTGCTCTTTAGTTCCGCCGTCTAATCCTTTTCATTCATTTTCTTTGTTTCTCCTTTTTTATTTTGGTCTATTCCTTGTATCTTTTTCTTTTGGTTGTTAGGTTTGTGTTTCTTTTCTTTGTTTTGGTTGGTTTTGGCCCCTTTTCTGGTGAAGGGTAGATCGGGGAAGATGGCCCAACGATCTGTTCCGGCGCCGTTTCTGGCGAAAACTTACCAGTTGGTGGATGATCCGACCACTGACGATGTGATATCCTGGAACGAAACTGGCACTACTTTTGTTGTTTGGAAAACTGCTGATTTTGCCAAGGATTTGCTTCCTAACTATTTCAAGCACAACAACTTCTCTAGCTTTGTTCGCCAGCTCAACACCTATGTAAGTCCCACCGCCTCGCGTCTCTATATTACAAAGTTTATGTCATGTTCTTTTCTATTTTGTCATGGTTCAAATTTGGACTGCCGTTTGTGTTGTTAGTTTGGTAATTACACAACTGTGTCATGAATTCCTTGCTTTCTTGGAATTCGAACACACTGTTTAGCATTAGAATCGTTGGTGGGTGAGATGGTAGTTCAGGACTCGATTGTTTGAAGACTCTTTGGTCTATTATGGTTAGATAGTAACTAGCATACATGACTTTGTTGTTGGTAGGATTGTAAGGTCGAATCTAGGCACGTTTAAACCGAGCAACCAACAGTAGGTGAGGGGCATCGGTGTCTTGGAGTCGGATTTAGGTAATCATGTATTATTAGGACGGAAAATTGTATGTAGTGATACAACAAGCGACGAGATCATTGGTAGGACATCAAGTTGTATCTAATAACATATAGCAGAGCAACTGAGAGAATCTAAGAAACATTTAATGGTTTGATTGAAAGTTTCAGGGCTTTTAACTATTTAATTCGAAGATTAATTTTATAAAAGATTTAAAATAAAAAGTATTAAATAACAGAAATTAATATGATTATTACGATTAATTAACAAAATATTTTAAATAATATTAATCTTTATGTAATCAACTCCGTAGGTAATCGTAACCTATATAATAGGTATCACCTTTTGGTACACATTATGCATCCAAGTCAAACAAAAAGATGATAGGACTCACTTCTTGTGACTAACTAAATCCTTCTTGTTGTAGTATAGTCAACTGCATAGTTGTTTATGAGTTGATGTCCTTATCCTTGTTATTGTAAGGAAGTATTCGTGTATGAAACCAAAAGGGGGGATTTAGAGTATGCTCAATGGGCTATAAGGCTATGTTGGTTGGGCTTCACGACGCAAATCCAACAAGATGATGTTCGATAAGATGGGAAAGTCTCCCACTTAGCCTGTGTTTTCCTATTCCTAGATGAAATTAGACTAAGACTAGACTAGGAAATTTCCAATTGCGTGGAGAAACAGAAATCCCTCATAAGTCCACTTCTGGGATCTCAATTATTGGAAGATTCTTTTAAGTTATCTTTACTTAGACTAATTCCGCTCTGAGCAGAAGTTTCTTACCGAAGGCAACCCAACTAGATCGCCCATTTATGATCAAACCAAACCCCAGAACAATCGAGTATCATGAACTTTTTTTTCTTTTATAATTTATGTATAAATTCTTTTTTTTTAAATTGGAAAAACTTCCTTTTTTTAATTGAATGTTATTTTTAATATTATTAATCATTTCACACTAACATCTTCTCTTAATTACCTTAAAAAAAAACATCTTCTCTTAATTCACTTTCCAATTATTAATTTAATTTTTAAATTT
>JANIHZ010000208.1:54394319-54409160 GCA_027478365.1 Erythroxylum rufum | reverse complement strand
GTGAATGCAATGCAATCTATCAGTCTGACCCAATATTACCATAATACCCCTTTGCTACCAGTAACGGGATGTTACATGAGACATCTGCCCCTACCACTTCAGCTGGAAGGCGTGGTAGGCTCAGAACGACCCGTACATAAGAGATCCTTGTTGAGGCTTCTAAGGTGTCGCAAGGAGTTCCTAGGGCATCTGCGTTTGATATGCAGGCATTCCTAATAGGGATAGAGGCTAACAATGTTATGTTTTGAGACTCGATGATGATGATGTAGCAGATGATGATGCAACAGCAGCAGCAGCAGCAGCTAGCTCCTTCAGTGGTAGTCTCAAAACAAGAGAGGTCAGATATGCAATTATCTATGGCATATGCAAGGTTTCATACGATAGAGTTCGATGGAACTAAACCTCAGGAGGCTATTGATTTTCTCGATGAGGTGGAGATGCGAGACAGGAGGCTGCATTGTCTTGATACACAACTAGTGAGTCTGGTAGAGATATCTCTGTAAGGGATGGCTAAGGATTGGTACTAAGATCATATCCTTCCACACTTGGGTACAGTGACTTAGTCACATTTTAGAGAGAGATTTATGGACTACTTCCTCTCCTTTGCAACTTGTGAGAAGCTCAAATCAGAGTTTCTGAATCTACGCCGTTGAGATAGGACAATGGACAAGTACACCACGGACTTTATTCGCTTGAGTCATTATGCCCTAGAGATTGATTCAGATGAGCAGAGGAAGAACAACCAGTATGTGTTAGGGCTAGGACCTCTTTTCGTTAGCATGACTATGAGCTGTCGAGAGAAGTTCTCTACCTTAGTGGATATGGACAAACAATTAAAGAGGATTCTGGTGGAGCAGGGTACCTTATCTACGGGAGAGCAGAGTAGGAGGCACTCTGTAGGATCCTCTAGTTTTCAACAACGACAGAAATAATAATCAAACTTTTCACCAGGGTTCAGCTAGAGTGGGAGTTGTCAGTAGAGGGTTGTTCAAGCTCATGACAAGGCGAGATCTGGTCGTAGACATCTGGGAGGATTCGGATTCATGCCTGGTGTAGGTAGTAGTAGTAGCAGGCAGAACTTAGGACGCAATAGTTCGGGCTCAGTTTCTTCCATTTGTTAGGAGTGTGGTAGAGTACATCAGGGTCCATGTCACATATCACCAGGAGCTTGCTACAGATGTGGTCAGTATGTGCATTTGATTAGAGATTGCCCTATGATGGGATATCAGTAGTCCTCTTCTAGTGTGGCGCAACCTCCATTTCAACAGCCACAAGGGGGATCACAGTTTGGTGGCCAGCAAGGGCGAAGACTTGGAAGGAGACAGTTGGGAGGTAGATTTGGAGGCCGCATTCTGGGACAATCCTCTAGCTCTCAGCAGGTAGGCCGTGGTCAGGCTAGGGCGTTGACTCTCACGCCTTAAGATGCATAGGCTTCCAATGCAGTGGTATCGGGTATCATTCTCGTATGTGAAATAGAAGCTATAGTTTTGATAGATTCAAGAGCGACTTATTCTTTCATGGCGCCCAACTTTGCTATGAGGTTAGAAATAGCACCGGATAGGATGGACAAATCTCCATCAGTATCTACATCTCTGATTGATGTCATAGAGGTAAATTTGATCTACTACTCATGTCCCGTGGAGATTAATGGTAGGAGATTGATAGCGAATCTTACGGTATTGCCAGTTATGGAATTTGATGTAATATTAGGAATGGATTGGTTATCCCATCATTATGCTACCTTGGATTGTAGAAAGAAGGAAGTGATGTTTAAGATTACAGGGGACGTAGAGTTTATCTTTAAGGGGGATAGAAAAACTACCCCTTCTAACATAGTTTTAGTAGTAGTGGCCAACAAGATGCTCAGATAAGGGTGTCAAGGATTTTTGACCTTAGTCAGGGATTTAGTTGTAAACGGCATCAGTCTCCAAAGCATTTCGGTAGTTCGGAAGTTTCCAGATGTGTTTCCTGAGGAGTTACCAAGGTTACCCCTAGAGCGAGAAATTGAATTTTGTATTAACGTAATACTTGGTACGGTTCTCATTTCTATACCACCATATAAAATGACACCTGCAGAATTAAAGGAATTAAAGAAGTAGTTACAAGATCTATTAGATAAGAGTTTCATCAGACCTAGCGCTTTGCCATGGGGTGCACCAGTACTGTTTGCGAAGAAAAAGGATGGTTCTCTTCGAATGTGTATTGATTATTGACAGTTAAATAAGGTGACTATCTGCAACAAGTATCCACTACCTCGAATTGACAATTTGTTTGACCAACTTCAAGGTGCTAGGTACTTTTCTAAAATTAATATAAGATCAGGATACCATCAACTAAGGATCAAAGGGGATGATGTGTCTAAAACTGCCTTCAGGACTCGGTACGACCATTATAAGTTTTTAGTAATGTCTTTTGGCCTTACAAATGCTTCTGTAGCTTTTATGGATTTGATGAATAGAGTATTCAAGCCATTCTTGGATAGGTTTGTGATTGTTTTTATTGATGATATTTTGGTGTATTCGTAGACAGATAGGGAGCATGTCAAACACTTAAGATTGATATTGCAAACACTACGAGAACATCAACTATATGCCAAGTTCCAAAATGTGAATTTTGACTTGAGAGTGTTGCATTCTTAGGACACGTGGTATCTCACGGCGGAATACAAGTGGACTCGAGGAAGGTAGAAGCTGTGATGAATTGGGAACAACCCAGGATCATGACAGAGGTGCGGAGTTTTCTTAGGTTAGCAGGTTACTATAGAAGATTTGTTCAAAATTTTTCTAAGATAGCAGTCTCGTTGACCCAATTGACGCAAAAGAATGTCCAATGTATTTGGTCCGATTCTTGCAAGGAGAATTTTCAAAAACTGAAGGAGTGTTTAACTTTAGCTCCAATATTAGCTTTACTAACGGAAGGTAAAGGATTTCAATTGTTCTGTGACGCTTCGAGAGTTAGTCTTGGATGTGTATTGGTGTAAAATGGTAAGGTGATTGCTTATGCTTCCAAGCAACTGAAGAAACACGAATAAAATTATCTTACGCATGATTTAGAGATGGTAGCAGTAATCTGTGCTTTAAAGATTTGGTGACATTACCTATTTGGTGCGACATGTGAGATTTTTACGGATCACAAGAGTCTAAAATATATATTTCAGCAGAAAGATCTAAATCTGAGGCAAAGAAGGTGGATGTAATTACTAAAAGATTACGACTGTACGATCCAATATCATTTAGGGAAGGCAAATGTCGTGGCAGATGCTTTAAGTAGGAAATCCTCAGGTAGTTTGGCGCATATTGTAATAGAGAGGAGAGCTTTGACCAAGGAGTTGCATGATTTGATGAATCGAGGTACTCAATTTCAGATTTCAAATGCAGGAATATTACTAGCCAACATCAGGGTAGTCACTATTATTGGACAGGATTAGGATCGCCCAAGGTCAAGAACTTAAATTTCAACAACTTATTTATAATGTTTAGGAAGGACAACGTGCAGATTTTGAAATCAATAAAGAAGGCATCCTCAGAATGAATGAGAGACTGTGTGTTCCAGGTATAGAAAACTTGAAAGAGGAGATTATAGAGGAAGCACACTATGCTGCATACAATGTGCATCCAGGTTCCACCAAAATGTACTATAATATTAGAGATATGTATTGATGGGATGGTATAAAGAAAGATGTGGCTATGTTTCTAAATGCTTGACATGTCAATAAGTAAAAGCTGAGCATCGGAAGCCCTCGGGTAAGCTACAACCATTGTCAATTCCTTAATGGAAATGGGAGAGGATCACAATGGATTTCGTGGTTGGCCTACCTTATACAAGAACTCGATGTGATTCAATCTGGGTGATTGTAGATAAATCGACAAAATCAGCACATTTTCTACCCCATCAAGACTATTTATTCAATGTCCAAGCTTGCTCAAGTTTATATTGATCTGATAGTGTGCCTCCATGGAGTACCTGTATCGATAGTTTTAGACCGAGGATCATAGTTCACATCTTGGTTTTGGAAAAAATTACAGGAGGCGTTGGACACTAGATTGGATTTTAGTACAACATTTCATCCTCAGATTGATGGACAATTTGAAAGGACAATTCAGGCTTTAGAGGATATGTTGAGGATGTGTGTGATAGATTTTAGCGACAGTTGGGATTGGTACTTGCCTTTGATTGAGTTCGCTTACAATACCATACTAGTATTGGGATGGCACCATACGAGGCATTGTATGGACGAAAATGCAGGTCATCAATATGTTGGGAGGAGGTAGGCGAGAGGCAGTTGGAGGACCCAGAATTAATCAAGATCACGTTAGATAAGATCCCATTGATCAAGTAAATGCTAGAGACGACTGTTAGTAGACAGAAGAGTTATGCTGATTCGAAGCGTAAGGAAGTGGAGTTTCAAGTCAGAGATTTCATATTCCTTAAAGTATCTCCAATGAAAGGTGTGATGAGGTTTGGAAAGAGAGGAAAATTATCTCCAAGGTATATTGGACCTTACGAGGTAACTGAGAGGGTTGGAGCATACCGGTTAGCATTACCTTCGGATGTGGCCCAAGTCCATCTATTATTCCATATTTATATGCTTTGCAAGTAAATTCCCAACCGTACTCAACCTGTAGAGAGTAGAAGTGAGCAAGAATTTAACCTACAAAGAGAAGCCACTGGCTATCGTAGATTCGCAGGTGCGACAACTTTGATCAAAACAAATTCCCATGGTTAAGGTGATGTGGAGGAATAGTCACATAGAAGAAGCTACTTGAGAGACAGAGCAAGAGATGAGAGAATTGTATTCATACTTGTTTCCTTAATAAACCTTATTATAAAATTCGTCCTCAAATTTTTTTTATAAGGGGGAAGAATATAACATCCCATGTACTATATATATAAGAGACTTTTTCTTCTTTATCCCATTTTCTCATAATTTCATTTTAACCCCTCCCAAAAGTTACTATTTATGATTCCCTGTCTCTAACCATTCTTCACGGCCGGTGACTTAAACCTGTTAATGTTATATATCAATATCTTCCTCTCGATGAGCCCGTCACAACCATACCTATTTCAGCCACCATTGTCGTCGAAATTGTTGCAAAAATCGAGGAGAAAAATCGACAAAAATACCAATCGTCGATCCGTCGCTTCTGATGGTTTTTGTCAATCACCACCACCATCTTTGGACTCGTCTCGATGTCAGGAACAAAAGCCTCATGGTCTTGTTGCCAGCCGCCAATTGGCGGGAAAAAGGTTAAGGTTTTAGTTCGTTTTTCTTCAATTCGTTTAAATCTTTTGAGAATTTGAGTATGTTACTTTGGAGAAAGTTATCTATTCATCAAGAGCTTTCATTTAGTATAAAAATTGATGAATTTTGAGACTAAAGATTTTTCAATGATCGGAGGGAATATTTCGGTGATCAGAGCAAGTCACTTTTGTGAAAAAATTTCTAAAAATTATATTGATCATTTTTCTCTAAATAACCATAGTGAGATTTTCAAACATAGTGAAATTTTCAATGGTTTGTGAATTAAAAATCGCGAAACGTTTAGGCAAGAACATGAGAATTTTTCGAATTTCATAAATGGACTACTTAGGTAATTCGGATGATACCTAAATTGTTATTCGAGTCTAATAACTCCTAATTAGCACTGATTGAGATATTTTCTTTCGATTTACTAGATATAGCAGGAGCGGGACCTCATTGGAAGGTTCAAATGGACGAGTTCGATTACCAGTTAAGTTCATACCGACTTACTTTTACCATAATTGTGCCAGCAAATAAATATTGTTCAATGTTGGTATAGATGACAACATGTAGCAATGCATAACTACGTTCATATACATGTGTGTGTATATATATATATATCGATCGATACTTATATATTTATATAGCGAACACGTATATACAGTAATGTGTACCCGCTTTAGTATAATCCTTTATATTGAATTAACTGTATTGGACCCTAATTTTTATTATTATTAGTGATTTATTTGTTTCATTATTTTTAGAGTTGAGTTATCAAATTAGCAAGTATGAATAGAAATTAGAAGGTAGAAGTTGAATGAAGTTCTAGAATTAAGTTTTAATTAATATGGTGTGTAATGGGTTAAGAGAGTTAGTAGACTTAGAATAAATGAAAGAAGGGGCAAACTTGGAAAAGACTTACTAATGGAGGGTAAAATGGGAAGAAAGCCTATATAAGTTGTCTTAAATTAGAAGAAGGGAGGAGAGTGTCAAAAATAAGAGAGAAGGAGAGAAGTTTTCGGTGAAAGAAGAAAAGAAGAGAAATCAACTTTGTTAAGGTGGGTTAATCATCTCTTTTTCTTGCTTTATTAAAGTAATGGGTTGTGTTGAGGATGAAGGAGTTAGAGAAGGAAAGGAAGTTGTGTAGAGAATGAAAGGTTTGTGTTGGAAGAAGGTGAGTTAGGTGAACCCAAGTGATTCTAGGGTTTCTAAACTAAATCCTAAGTTTTCTGACCTAGATGGGGTTTGGGTAGGGTAAATTTGAGTTTGGTTATGTTGTTGAAATTTTGTATTTTTTTAAGTTTATAAACTTGATTGGAATGTTGTTTTGATTAGAACCTTGGTTTTTTTAGGAAACCTAGGGAATCCTACCCAAGAGCAACGAAAAGGCAAGCTTGACTTAGATTTTCGCAAGCTAATTAGGTGGGTAACATATTTATGGTTATAGTGTAATTGGAAAAATTCTTGCCTATGTGTGTATGTTTGAAATTGACTTGTTGTAAATGTTGAAAAATGCATGATGAAATATGATTTGTTTACCTCAAAAGAGGTCATGACATTTGTATTAAATGAAAAGAAGACAAAGCATAAAGTATGAGAATATAAGAAAACGAATATGTGCTTTTGTTTGGGAGAGAGTGGAACCATTCTATTTATCACGTGCACGTTGACAAGAGCTTTTTCCCGGCTGCCCGCTTGTGGCATATGAGCTCTGAAATTGGACTCATTTTGTTCATGAGGTAAACTTCAGTGTCTCCATTCTCTTCTCATGGAACCATCGAGCCATTTGTTGTGCATCGCATCTTTAACTTGTCATGTATATGCTTTTGAGTGTTATGTGCTGTGAGTGTTAAATTAAATGGAAGAATGCTCGAATTATTGAATATAAGTATATATTTATACGTAGGCTTGAATTTGTGGTCATATTACCAATGACTATAAATATGCTAGTCACTGAGTTGTGTAGCTCACCTCACTCTTTCCTCCACAGGTGCAGAAAGAGAAGAGTAGCAATCCTTGCAAGGCATCGGGAACTCCAAGTCATTAGGAGCTTTTGTAACTAAGTTAGCTCGATAAACTTTGGATAGCCTCATAAGCATGTTAAACATTGAGCATCCTCTATATGTTGTATTTTGTGTTAAGCCTTTATTTAGAATGTAAATTTGTAATTAAAGTCATGTATGAGTTTTTGAGGTTTGGAAAACGAGTTTAGAACCAAAAATTTCTCCATGTGTTTGCGCATGTTTCTTGATAGTTGTACATTTTGAAAATCCAAGTCTCTCTTAGGTGTAGAAATTATGTACCGAATTCAGGGGAAAAACTGGACTAATTTAGACTAAATTAGTCAAAGTTGCCTTTCGGAAAGTTATAGCTTATCTTACTAGCTTTTCAGCGGTACATAGTATGAAATATGTGGGCATAGGAGTCAAGGGTTGTGGTTTTTATAAGGGGAGACGTATCGCCTGTAAAGACGCTTCGTCTATGATGACATCATTCATCTGTAGAGTTGTATCATCTATAAAGACCTATCGTCTATAAAGACGCTTTGTCTGTGATGACGTCATATCATCTGTGATGGCGTCATTGGTCTGTAGATTTGTATAGTTTGTAAGGATGATTCATCTGTAGAGACGTATCATCTGAAAAGACACTTTATCATTCTGCATTCGTCTTTCTTGTGGCATTCGTCTGCTTTTCCACATTCATCTGCTTGGTGGCATTCGTCAGCTCTGCCTTTGTCTGTTCCGCATTCGTCTACCTTCTGGCATTCGTCTGCTGTTCCACTTTCTTCTGCTTTATAACATTCGTCTGCTTGCAGCATTCATCTGCTTTTCCGCATTCGACTACTTTTTCGCATTCGTCTGCTTTTCCGCATTTGTCTGCTCTGCATTCATCTGCTTTGTAGCATTTGTCTGCTTTTCCAAATTCGTCTGCTTTCTATTTCCTCTATAGTTGACCCTCCGCTTCTTCTGTGCTCTGTTCATTTTGAATCGTCTGGTCCAATTTTGACCTTCCTAATGATAGAATCCGTCTTTAAGGTCTTCATGAAAGTTGTAGATCTTGAAGTCTTCTTTCAAATAGTCTAAAGTGTTGTTTTAGTCCGACATCTATAGAGAAAGTTATGCCTTTTTTTCCTTAAACAAGTTCGATAGGGTTAAGGACAAGTATTGTTTCAGTGTTTGGTTCCGAATATTGGGCTCCGGAAGCGGGGTCCAGCATTGTTTGGTATCAAAGATGAAGAAATATGTTTGTTCATGTACCTGATTTCGAATGTTGGGCTCCGGAAGTAGGGTCCAGCAAGACATGTCTTAGTATGCAGTGGCAACTGATCTCCAATCTGAGTTGCATATACATGAGTCACACATATGAGCATTCATTAAGAGTTTAAGCTGTTAGAAGCAATGAGAAGGATGACAATATGTTAGAATGTGAGAAAATGAAGGTTTATGGATATGTAGAAATGAGAAACAGTATCTGTTTCTATAGGATAGATAAAGATTCACTATATTTGTATGTGGGGTTGTATCATTGAACATGATATCAATATTGTACTGTGATGGTATACCCTTGAATGTAATATAGACATGAATATATTGTTGTGGATTGATTGAGGAAAATAGAGATATGGTAGAAATGACAATATTTAAAGTGTATAAACAAAGTTGGATGAAAACAAAATTTTCAATGATCTTGAGAGGCTGAAATTAGGCTTGGAATGGTTGTTTGATTATCATGATAAGAGTTTATGATTCAGTGTAAGAATATGTCTGTAGAATTGAGATTAGAATTTCATAATGGTTAGGCCTCTATAATTCTGAATTGACTGATGATATACATATGGAAGATGAAATAAATGAAAATAGGAAAATGAGATAGAAATGAGAAGAGAATAAAAGGGGAATGAAGTAGACATGAATGAATTTACATGAGATGAATGATATGTAGTAAGGAGAAAGTTAGAAATGCATATAAGATAGCATTTTATGTATGAATGAGATTAAGAAAAAGATGATGAATCAAATGAGTAGAGTTTTAAGAGTTAATGCAATCAATATGGTAATTGAATTATTATGAAATGATGTAGCATTAAAAGAGGTAAATTTTGAAAAATTGGAGTAAAATTTATGTTAATATGTGTGTTAATGCGAGGAAGAAATAAGGAAGAAAGTGCAGGGCACCATCATGGCCTCATCGCACGATCGTGGCCTGTCAAAAATAAGTTTCTTTCACGATCGTGGCAGGGATACCCTAATCATGGGCAGGAATAAAGAGGGAAATGTTATCTAGGATCAATTGAGATCAAAGTATCATTATTGTAAAATATAAATTGGTGATTTGTTAGAAATAAATCTCTGGATAGAATGGGATGACCTTGATGATACACTCCTAAGCATATGCGACAATAATCATGTCTACTACTTAATCTATTTTTGGTAAATAGAACTTTATAATCTTGTAAGAAACAATAGAAATTGATCTTCTTGAGGTACTAAAAATGGATGATAAGCATTGATGAAACTAGTTGATTGATAAGGATTACATGAACAGTATAGATGATAGTAACAAGAAATTTTCTTTTGAAGAAGAATTTCACCGAATTAGGTTAAGTAGACTAGAGGGTTTACTTATAAGAATGAACGATGATAGAACAAATCAGAAGTGAATATTGGAGTCCTGTTTTTAACTTAGACTCAGGCATAAGAGGTAGAATATGCTATTGAGAGTGTATGCATTTGTTTGATATAAAGTATCCAACTACATGATTGGATTCTTGAATTTGAGGTGACACTATTGCTAATGTGAGAAGAACTTAGGTCCACATTATATTCTATGCAAATATGTTTAAGAGATACAAATTAGATTTGATGGATATGCTACCAACTCAGGAAGTTAAGATTGTAAATAGATTAAAATGTGTGAAGAAACTAGTATGAATGAGCAGTCATTAGAATAAGTCAATGAGAAATCAGAGGAATTGAATGAATGGAGAAAATCATTCAAGAAAGGAAGTCAATTTGGAGACTAAAAAAACATGAGAGATCATTACCCCAATTGAGGAATTAGTTACTTAAGGATTTTGAGGACTAGATATGGGGATATAGGTGCATTGAGTCTTAGTGTTATCTAATTGGGTTGACAAATATCCCTATCAATATTCATGATATAATGAATAAGGGTTCCAACCTCGCTTGGATCAATTAATGACGGTGACCATAAGATGATAATTGAGTACATTCGAAAAGGTGAAAGGAATATTTTGAATACTTGAGGTAAATCTTACATATCATGAAGGAGAAACAATTATATGCCAAATTCAATAAGAGTGAATTTTAGCTTGATCAAGTAACATGTTGGGTCATAAAATATTTGGACAAGGCATTTAGGTAGACTCAAAAAGGAAAGTAGAGGTAATGATGAAGTGAGAAACTCCAAGGAATATATAAGAGATCCTGAGTTTTTTAGAACTAGTTGTATATTGGATACTACTAGAGACTGTTAAGGAGTTTTTACTGATCTTAGCCCTTTGACAAAAAGAGTCTGAAGAAAAACATGTAAATCGTATGGAATAATGAATGTAAAAAGAAATTTGAGGAATTATAACACTGATGTTAAGTATATCATTTGGACTTGGAGATTATGTAGTATATAATGATGTTTCGCACCGAAGATTAAGATGCAATCTGTTACAGCATAATAAAGTATGCATAGAGAAAATTAAAGTCTCATGAGTTGATTATTTGATACATGATTTAGAATTTGCTACAATAGTAGTTGCTTTGAGAGCTTAGAGACATTATATGTATAGTGAAACATTTTGGATATATATATATATAGATCATTAAAGTTTGAGGTAATTATTGAGTTTGAAAGAATTGAAACGAGACTGAGACAATGGATAGAGTTACTTGAAGATTATGATTTACAAATGAGTATTTCCCAGTAAACCTAGTATTGTAATCTGATGCATTGAACCGAAAATTCAATAGCAGTGTAGAACAAATTTAGATATTGGGGTTACCAAATCTAGTGCAATAAAGAGCATAGAATGTCGAATTGAATTTTGGGCAAATCAAAGTATTATTAGCTATTGAATTTAAGATTAGCTTCACATGAAAGGATTAACAAAGCCCAAACTGAGGATTCAGAATTTATGAATCTTACTGAGAAATTGAAAATGAATCCAAATTTTGAATTTGAATTGGAAAATGATACTTTGTGATTGAAATAAGAAGTACGTGTACCCGACAAAGATGATTAAGCAACGAGATTATTAGAGAAAGCAAAAATAACAACCTATGCTATACATCTTAGTAGGAATACGGCGAAATAACATTTAACAACTAAGGATGTAGAAGCAAGTGACTACATGTATGAGTTGCCAATAGTCTTAACTGTTGGAGATATGCTTAAAGCTTATATTTTGGAGTTCATAGGAACATGAGGTCAATGTACAATTTTAATTGATTTTAAGCATAACAATCATTATCACAGTAATATTGCTAGAATACCGTATGAGGCGTTATATAAGAGAAAAAGTCATCCGCCTTTATATTGGGATGAATAAGGCCAAAAATGATTGGGGATGTTGTTGATAGGTGAAATCGATCTGTATTAGAAATTAAGTGACTAAAGAAAGACGAATGAATTACGTGGATCAACACTGAAGATATGTAATATATTGAGATAGACATAAGAGTTAAGTGTATTAACACTAAAGAGATAAGAATTATCAAGAGAAAGATGAAATTTTTTTTAGAGTATCACCTTGGCAAGGTGTGCTCAGGTTAGGAAAAAGGATAAACTAGGCTTGAATTATATTGGTCTATAAGAAGTTATTAAGAGCATAGGACTATTAACTTAAGTTAATCTTACTAATAAAGGTATATCAGATTCACACTGTGCTATATGGGAGTATGTTAAGAAATATCGATATGATCTAACATACATGTATTGTCGGCACATGAAGTGAAACTTGCGAGTAATCTGATATATATATATATATATATTGAGGAACTAGTTAAGACAGTGTGATATTTGAATAAGTAATTAAAAGACCGATTAATTCCATTGACTATAGTCAATTAGAAGAAATTATTCGAGTGATGAAGTTAAATGGGAAACGGAGGAGCATATAAGGAAATAAAACCCCTGCCTTTTTGATCAACTAGATAAGAATTTCGAGGACGAAATTTATTAAGGGGGGTGAATTGTAACATGTCATTTCCATACTAAGGGTTAGAACCCTAGATTTCTGTAAATGAGAAATAGCAATGAGAGATTAGAAAAATGTATTTCATATTCATTCATAATATAACATTCATGCACGTGAATTTGATTGTTTTGCATACATTTCAATGATTGTACATGCACTCATTTGACATTCTCAGGGTATAATTGATATTTAATGTGATTATAATGTGAATTGTGGATTATGTAACTTAAAAATTGAGTTGGTGTGTACAATTAGTGATTTAGAATTTTTGGTGAAATATATGAAATTTCTGATAATTATGAGTATTTCTGGACTAGGAAAAAAGCTAAGTGGCAAAACAATTAATAAGTAGTAGTAGAATTAATTGTCAAATGGCAGTAGAAATTATTGATAAGAGACATTAAGATTTAATGACAAGTGTTATTGAAAATTAGGAGGCAATTGGATTACAAACTGAGGGACAATTTGAATGATCATAACAAAAAATCAAATGGTAGCTTTAGTAAATATCCAATTTAACCTTTAATCTTTAAGTGGAAGGTGTCATGATGTCATGACACCCACCACGTTATTTTACTAACCCACGAAAATGTTCAAAGTGAAAGACCATTTTCTTTTCTTTGTCTTTCAATTGTTAAATTCTCTCTTCATTTTGTTTTTCATCTTCTTTATTTGTCTGCATCCCCGATACTCACTTCTCACCCCATCTATGTTGAAGCTTACTTTAACCTTTCATTTAGTACTATTGTTTTATTGTCTTCTTCATTTCTTACTAAAGACCCAACCCTACCACCTTTGAATGTTGATGATCGAATGATACTGGAGAAGCTAGGGTTAAGAGTGTTATTTGAAGATCTTAGAGTAAATAAGTAAGTCTAAAGCATTACTCTTCATGATTTGTTACATTAAACATGTTTGATGATAGTTAAAGGTCAAATGATCATTAAATGGTAATATGTATATACTGAAACACGAATGAGAAAACCTAGGTATGTTCACCTCTTGCTGTTACATATATGATGATCAATATTTCATAAGTTGTTGTTGAGATGATTTTGACTTAGACTGATCACTGAAATGATGTAGAAATTGTGCAGTAATTTGATAGATAAATAGATGTGTTTTATGTTATGTTTTCTTGGTGTATTAATGTGGATCTCTTTGGGTATTTTAGAGATGAAATAAAATAAGTCTAGAGCTAAAGAAAGGGAGTAATGTGGTGTATTGAAACGGGAAGAATTAAGGTGATAGTTAGAAGTGAAATGAAAGCGGAAATGAAATTGAACAAGTGCAAAAAGTTGATGATGAATGTATATGTGTATATGTTATTTTTTTAGTGTTCATGATTAATCATGGACTATAATTTGTTAACAAATGATATTGAGATGAAATGGAGCTAAGAATGAAGAGGAAATGAAGTAGAAAAGATGATCTATGTACAAGATGTGTTAGATGTAAAATGTAGGAGTTAAAAATCTGGAAAATTGAAAGAGAATGGTTGGAATATGTTAGCTGTAACATTTCCACTAGACATGCATCTATATTTTATCCATATCTTGATCTGTACATATCTAAATGGGATGATCTTAAGTTTAAATGAAACTAGTGACATATGGCTATATTTTTCATGAAGCAATCAAATTTTAATTCTATCTCTAAGGGTTTCGAAATTTGGCTTGAAGTTGAGTATAGTGTGATGTCGTGGTGTGAGAACAATCTATAGAATTTTGAGTATAAATTGCAGAATACTAAATCAAACTGTATGGAATTGATCTCATTAGAAACTTAAGACATATGAGGGAACTTTTTTTTAGAGAATATATTGCTTAAATACCTCATTTTCTTTGCCAAAATGGTCATGCAAAATTGACCCAAAAATTTGTTTTGAGAAAAGCTGGAATGATGCTTAAATATGGGATCATCAGGTAATGCACGATCGTGACAGAGGGGTAAATGCATGATCATGCATAAGCACGACCGTGACAGAGAGGGATCATCAAGTGGTTGCGTGATCATGCACAAGCACAATCGTGCACTGCTGCTTTCCTACCCTACCTTGGTGTTTTGGACTTAATTGAGGTTTGAAATGAACCTAGATGGTTGCTTAAGTAAATGGTCAAGTGATTGATGAGTTTAGGATGTCGATTGACATTAGAATTGAAGAATGGATTGACTTGATATGAATGTATCTCAGTTTGGAAGTTATGAGTTGTTAATGATATAAAAGTGTTCTTAGAAATGCTAATATGATTGTAAAGAGATGAGTAATTTGTATCAAGTAAGAATGAATGAGAGTTTGGATATTGTGTAATCATATAATGTTAGAATAACATTGTTGAATGATTGATTGATGATATTATAATAAACAAATGTATTGAGCTATGAA
>JANIHZ010000208.1:54292532-54308406 GCA_027478365.1 Erythroxylum rufum | reverse complement strand
CAACATCATCAATTCAATCATCTCAGTTCTTAACCGTTTAGATCTTTAGATACTTACTCCAAGTGACGATTCCCTCTGAACCTAACCAAAAAATTCTTCCAGGACCAACATTTACAGATGATCAGCAATTACAACATTCAAATCAATTACAACATTTAAAAATAAATCAGCATTTATATGAATATACACTTAAATATAAGAACAAATAAAAAATAAAACATTTAAATTTAAAATCATATTCCATACCCATCGGAGCAGTTGGCAAAGGGGAGGGAGGAGATGTGAGTTACCTTTGTCGGAGACCACAACGCCGGCGAGGGGAGCAGTCGGTCTAGTCGGCGGCCACCGGCGGCGTTGGAGAACCAAGCTCGCAGATCTATCAACGGAGAAGAAGCAGCTGCAGAAGGGAGAGGAGGCGACCTTAGCACGTGCGGAACCAACGGAGAAGAACGCCAGTCGCTGGAGAAACCAACGGAGAAGAACACAGGTGTGGCGAAGGTAGGTAGGAGAGAAGACTGCGTGGGGGAGAGGAAAAAAAAGAGAGGGGTAGGTTTTAAGTGACCCGACGTTTTTACCGACACCATTATCGACCGAATTTCCTGTCGGTAAATAACCCCCCACGTAAATTTTACGACGGAACGTTGATCGATCGCAACTTCTAAACTGTCAACCAACTGCACCGACGGAACCATTTTGTCCGTAGGTATTTCTAACAGTTTTTAATACCGTCGGTAATAATCCGTCGCAATTCACCATTTTCCTTGTAGTGATAGGTCCCAAATCTTTCATATCAAAAGATTTGAACAAATTCTCCAATTTTTGGATTCTTTTAACATCTTGACCCATAATTAACATATCATCAAAATATAAAAGAAGAATGATGGAGTTCTCACCTATGAACTTCCTGAAATATACACAAGCATCGGTATAAGTTTGCTTGTAACTATGATATGTCATTAAAAATTGAACTTTTGATACTACTGCCTTATAGCTTGTTTTAACCTGTATAGTTTTTTTAAAAAAAAACTTGTAGACCAGATTCTCCTTACCTTTAACTTTGAAATCTTCTGGTTGCTCCATGTAGATATCCTCTTCCAAATCTCTATACAAGAAAGTAGTTTTAACATACAACTGCTTAAGTTCAAGATCCAAGTAGGCAGTTAAACCCAATATTGTTTGAATTGAGATCATTTTAACTACTGGTGAGAAGATTTCATCAATATTAATGCCTTTTTTTTTTGACTGAATCCTTTCACTACTAGTCTTGCCTTATGCTTTACCAACTTGTCACTATCTTTCTTTATCTTGAGCACTCATTTATTCTTTAGGGCCTTTTTTACCTTTTAAAAGCTTCACACGCTCATATATATAATTATTCTTTAGAGTGTTCATCTTTTCCTTCATAACTGTAAGCTAGAGGTCTTTATTTTCACAAGATGCAACTCTTGTACATTTTTAGGCTCACCTTGAACAATATCCAATAGAGATTCTAAACTCGGATATCTAATAGAAGCCCTTTTCTCCTTTATCGACCTTCAAATCTATATTTCATTAGCTGTTAGATCTAGATGCTCCCCCTACTCATCATCCTCAACAATTTCATCTTTAACATTATCCACATGTGGTTTATATAGCTCATTATTGCCAAGTTGTACCTGATCACCATCAATATTTGTTTTGTCACACACTTCATCTCCTTCACCTACAAACTGCTCAAAGGTGGTAGAGATTAAAGAAGACTTAACAACACTATAAGATGAGCTACTATGTGTAACTTTATCTTCACTTAAAAGATATACAACTTTGTCATGCTACTAGAATACCACATTCTTGCTACTTCTCTAGGTCATAGAGTCTAAAGCTAAACTTATCACTACCATAGCCAACAAAAATGCGAGGTATTGCCTTTGAGTCAAGTTTTTGTCTCTAATTCTTCGATACATGTTTAAATACCTTACAATCAAATACTCTTAAATGGTGATATATGAGATCTCGACCTATCTATGCTCTCTCAGGAATCTCAAAATCCAATAGAACTAAGGGAGCTCAGTTGATCAAATAAATTGCAGTTTAGATTGCTTCACCCCAAAATGTCTTCGACACCTTGGACATTTTGAGCATACAATGAACATTCTCCATAATTATCCTGTTCATCCTCTCAGCAACACTAATATACTGTGGAGTATCACGTTCAGTGTTCTCATGTCTAATGTGATATGATTTTCACTATTTTTCAAACACCTTGAAAGTATACTCTCTTCCATTATCTGTTAGTAGGCACTTCAACTTCCTCTTAGCTTTCCTTTCGACCATGACATAGAACTTCTAAAAATTTTCAAATATTTAACTCTTTGTTTTCAACATGTACACCCAAGTCTTCCTTAAAGCATCATCAATAAATGTAATAAAGTATTTGTTACCTCCTAGTGAACCCTTCTTAATTTAGCCATAGAAATCTAAAAGACACTATATGATGCTTTCCAGCCAAATAATGATCGCATAGATTAAATGGTAGTGTATTCTTAATTGGGATAAAGGATCTACTAGACAGCAACTTTAATCCCTTCTCACTCATGTGTCTCAATCATTGATGCCACAGATTTGGAGAATTTTTCTCTTTAACTTTGTATACTTCTCCACCACCTCATACCTTTAAGTGTGTCTTGTATAATATGCAACATAACTCTCCTCGAGCAATAACCATTACTCCCTTTGATAGTTTCCACTTTTGTCCCCAAAAGTGTGATGAAATCCTTCTTAATCTAACACATTAATCAACAACATATTTAACCTTAAATCAAGAATATTTCATACATTTCTTAGGGTTAGTACGAATCGACGTTTGTCTGAACTTGGATATCACCCATACTGACAATCTTAGGAGAACTTTTATTATCCATCTTTACACTCCCAAAGTCTCTGCTTTTATAACTTGATAAGTACTTCACTTTTTGAACAAAATGATATGAAGCTCCTTTGTTAATCAACCACTTAAAACCCAAATTCCTGGCATAGAGATATTCACTTATCACACAAAGTAGGGACACTTCATCTTCTGTGCTTGAAGCTATTGCGATTGTATTCTTATCATCTCTATCATTTTGACGATCTTGTTGTTTTTGATCCCTTGTACTGGCTTTTTGAAATAGTGGCATTTCTTCACATCTTTGTCATCTTTAAACTCCGATCAGTTCTTAGACTTACCACAACCTTTGGGACCCCTACTCTTACTTCTTTCTCTATTTTCTGCCACCAAAGCTTGCACGTTGTCAACTTCCTTCTCTTTTCTTCTGATTTCTTTATTAAGCATACTCTCTTTGATTAAGTCTAGAGAAAACACACCTTTAGGAGCTGAATTGCATATCATTACCACCAACGTCTCCTATTTATCCGGTGACAAACTCAACAAGAACAAAGCTTGAAGCTCATCATCAAGAATGATCTTCATTATTGTAAGCTTCTTAATTAAATTTTAGAAATCACTCAAATGCTCTAACATAGATTTTCCAATTTTCAACTTCTTGTTTACAAGTCTTTTAATTAAAAAGCCCTTGTTATAGACAATCTTCCTTTCATAAAGTCCTTCTATCTTTTTCCGCATCTCAAAAGGATCCGTTTCTTATGACACATGGTTGAATATACTAATATCAATCCATTATCGAATCATGCCCATAGTTTTCTGTTTCATCTTCTCTCATTTTCTATCTGACATCTTCTCAGGTTTTGAAGGAACGTCAACCTTCATACCTTTGTCCACATCAGTAGGATCAAAGAGATCCTTACAATATAAAAGGTCTTCATCATAGGCCTCCAAATAGAGTAATTTGTTAACATCAACTTGACCATAGAGTTATTTCCACCTTACCTCACGATGACTTTGATACCACTTATTGGGAGTCAAAAATACAAATCTCTAAAATCAACCAAAGAAAAACAACAAAACACTCTTCAAGTTTAACCAACAAATTTGAACAAGAATAAGAAACTCAATAAAGAAGCAAACATCATGATTTATATGGAAAACCTCAAGTGTAGACGAAAAAACTATAGGCCAAATTGACAAACAAATCCACTAAGCTCAAATAAGGATTTACAAAGTTTAATATATCACCCCAAAATTACAAATTGTCTCATAAAGTTTCAAGATTGAATTCAAAGTTGATATGTGAATCAACAAACTCTCAAACCAATATAAAAATAATCAAAAAAGGGATGACTATAATACTTGCTCCTTGTGCATTTTTTCCTCACTTTTGGTGTTTTGTCCACTCTCACATGCAAGAAACTACATATCTTCTCTTTTATATTAGGAAATAGGTTTTTCTGTATCGTACATATTCACATACACGGCCGTGTAAGTGATCGTGTTTCTTCAGCACCGTCTCACTCGCAGATGTATAAGGTCACAAAGAGCTACATAATCATCACATACCGTGTAAGTGATCATGTTTCTTCAGCACCGTCTCACTCGCAGATGTATAAGGTCACAAAGAGCTACATAATCATCACACACAATTGAGTAAGTAATGAACACGAGCGTGTACACAATCGTGTATGTCTTCGCCTTTCATGTGCTTCTTTATATGGTTCCACAGACTTACACAGTTCATACACATTGCCTTGTAAGTAGAGAACACGAACATATGACACTTTACACAGGCGTGTTTGTTTAGAAAAGGCTTAAGTCGT
Organism: Erythroxylum rufum; assembly: GCA_027478365.1. Classification (NCBI taxonomy): domain Eukaryota; kingdom Viridiplantae; phylum Streptophyta; class Magnoliopsida; order Malpighiales; family Erythroxylaceae; genus Erythroxylum; species Erythroxylum rufum. The sequence goes on along the minus strand of JANIHZ010000208.1, from coordinate 54,303,717 downwards.
TCATCATCTATCTTGTGTTCACTTGTTTGTCATTTCCATGAACCATAAAAGTGTCAAGAAGGACCGAAAGTCTCAAAAATATGATTGGACACAAACAACGTAGAAATCTCTGCAATTTGTTATATTTTTATAGTCTTCAAAGTTCATTATTGAAAACTTAAAATTTTACTTTAGGATAACACATAAAAATGTTAATTTTTTAATTTTATTTCAATTTCTAATCTTTTAAGATTCTTAATTTTATAAAAATTGAAAAAATGGATAATTCAATTTAAAATTTAATTTATTTATATTAATTTTTTGCTATTGTAATGGACGAAGTACGTCAAAAAGTGACATGTAGAACTCTTACGCGGACAAACCAATCTATCAATGATGGCTCCTTACATAAAGGGGTAGATTGACTCACGTAAAGAGACAGATTGGCCTTTACGTGATAGGAGAGCAGAGGCATATATATATGCCTCAAGGTGCCCATACCTTGACATTTCCTAGTCAAAGAGATAAATTCACATGTAAAGCCTAGACCATCTCACCTCTCTTGCATAAAAGGAATTCGCACTTAACAGAAGATAACTCATTTGTCTCTCTTTCTAAATTCTATCTCTCTCTTTTTACATTTATTAACTTAATCATCAGAGTGGCCTTATCTATCTACATGTTTGAAGATCAATATACCCGAGCTTGGCGCACAGTCTATCCGAAGAAGTAAAAATAACTTTTAAGTCGAAGGACATCCATTATTCAAGAAACTTACTGAAATATGACAATTTGTAATAGCTAATAATGCAACACTTGTTTTGTTGATTCTTAATATAGATAAACATGCAATAACTGCTTGCATAATAAAAAGATAGTGATGACTATATTATAGAAAACATTGCCAAGTAAGAGGCGTAAACTCACTCCTAAGCAATATCGCACCTAAGATGTGTACTGCTTATACATAGTTTCGTACATTCATAAGATGCAAGCTCGCTCTTAAGTGGTCTTATGCAATCATAAGAATGCATACTCACTCATACACAGTCTCACACATCCATAAGACATAGATTCACTCGTAATCAATCTAATATTCATAAAGAAGAAGACTCGTTCCTAAGCAATTTCACGCTTATAAAAATACAAATATGCTTATATGCAGTTTTGAGGTACTATAAGACATACACTCACTTGTAAAAGTCTCTCGCCTACAGAAACTGAGACTTACTCCTGATCAATCTCACACTTTAATATATGGACTTGCTCATACGCAACCTTTTGCACCCATAAGATGCGTGCTCTCTCGATCTCAAGCTCATAAAGATGCAAAGTTTCTCATGAGTTGTACGTACCCACAAAAGACATTAACTTGTTAAAAGTAGTCTTGCGTCCATAAGACGTAGACTTAATCATACGCAGTCTCATAGCTGTAGAGTTGCAGCTTTGCACTCACATAATCTTGTGTTTGATAAGACGCAGACATATGAACTTGCACTCGACAAGTTGTAGAGCCATACTCTCACACTTGACAATAAGCAAACAAGTAGACCTCCGATCTCTTGCTAAACAAGCTGCGAATTTGTAGATATACGATCTCATGAAAAAAGAAGAAGTTGGCATGTAAGTTTACGCTTAAACAAGCATAAACATGGAATCTCATAGTTACCAACACGTAAGCATATTGTCTCACATTTGACAAGACATGTAGCTCGACAAGAAGTAAAGTCATAATCTGCGTTCAATAAGATGCAAAGGTGCAATCTCACTCTAGACACCAACTAGCAGTCCCTACAAGATGTTAAGTTGTAGATATGCGCTCTTGTGCTCGACAAGAAATAATCATAGTGTCTCACACTCGATAAGATGTAAATATGCAGAATAGAGATCTCGAGTTTGACAAGATACAAAGTCGTCGATTTGCAATCTCATGCTCCATAAGACATAGGCGCGTAATTTTACACCCGACCAGATGCAATCATGTAGTCTTATGCTTAACAAAATGTATACATACAAAATGTATGCATGTTGGCACCTAAAATACGACCTATGAAACTTTCATGTCTTCTACTAGTTTGCCTACTACATATGCAGGCCGTTCCAATCGTTTTACAAGGCTATGGGTAAAATTAAAAAAAGGCTATAATAAATCGACAATATACTTAACTTTATATGTTTGAAACTGGAAGAAGTATGTAGGTACAATTAAACTACAACAGCTTCACAATATATCACAAAGATATGTAAATGATATTATATTTGTGATAGATAAAAAAATAAATAGCAAATTTTAATATCTAATATTAAAAATAAAAAAACAAAGAGCAAAAATACATTAAAAAATTATAAACTTTACATTTAAATTATACTCATAACTCAAAAGACAGAATCGTAATTTTTTTGCTGCTAATTTTTGAGTTAGAATACTTTAAATACATATATTGATGAAAATAAAAAAATTAGAAAGTTAAAGTACACTTAAATATTTCAAGACTATTTATAAGCCTAAGACGTTAACCTATAACGTTAATTTATAACGTTAACTTATAACGTTAAATAAACTTGCCTAACGTTAACTTATAACGTCAAAAATCACCAACGTTAAAATTATTTATTACTACCTCTACTTGCAGCGTACGTAACATGCAATCTTGGAACTTGCAATCTTGGAGTACTTGCTACCTGCAATCTTGGAACTTGCCTAATGTTTACTCTTCCAAACATCACCAACGTTAAATCAATTTTGAGTGAATTAGTTATATGTTGTGAGAGTCAAAAGCCAAAATATGGGGTTAGGGGGCCCCTTCTCATCGTGGGCCCTAGGCAAGTCAACTATTTACAGAGACTAATCAGCAATTAAGGCTGACTCAGAGACAAAGGAAAAATAATCTTGAAAGAAGAAGAGAACAACAATGAAGGCTCAATCCCCCCTCTTTATTTTTTTCCTAGAAAAATTCGAGCCTAAAGCTCTGACACCAAATCAGAATTTAGGGTTTAAAATATCACTTTATTGATACTTAATAGGATATATAATTATATATACACAAAGAGTACAACATAGATTAGGAAACTAATCTCCTAATCCCACTAAACTTGGAAGCTAACCTTATCTGAGGATCCCTTATCTTTAGGGATCCTAATAATACATATCCTATATCTGATATTTACCTAATACAGTATCTATATCTATTAGTATAGATTCTCACAGGGATAATAGCTTGATTCTAGGAAACTTGATTGGAAAGATTGACAATATCTCCCCACCTTCTTTAGGCACACATGTATATAAATAGAATTGTATAGTAAGTACAAAACATCAAGTATTCATAACAGTATCAACATTGGACCACTACAATACTACAGCTCTACATTCAATTGAAAAGCTACATGCACAAACTACATATGCACCGATAGGTGTATTAGTTCAAGCAAAAAACTTGAAATTTATGAACCAGATCAGTCGAACATGTTGCTCTAACTAGATATTAACAAGCAAGAAAAGGATTCATATTTCCTGTATAAAATTAATTAGAAATACAATATCACGCTCTCGATAATCTATAATAAGTATGATTATACAGCATGAAACCCAAATTAAAGGTTAAGCACAAATTATTTGTCAAAATATCAGAGCACATCTCCTAGTAAGATAATTTAAATGTAGCAAGTAATTGCTTATTTAGAATATTGCCTGCTTGAAGTTTGAGAGATTGGCCTTTGGTCTAGAACTTGATTTTGAATCTGTTAGAAACGTAAGTGCTGATGCAACTAATTCTTCAGCCTGTAGAAATTACAGCTAAAGGGTATCAGATTTATGTGACTTTAATATTCTAAGAGTAGAATGCCACTGAATATGAAACTGATACGAACTTCCTTATACCCAATTGCTAGCCGCAAAGCATAATCAGCAGCTACATGCTGCCTTTGTGTACCACTAACTGCATCATGATGTTGAGCAATTGCCAAAGCATCACCAAGTGCATCAGTGTTTGTTCGCAAATGGCTCCTGCCTATAAAGAATTCTAGTTGTCTCGCAGCCTAACAGAGAAAAGATGAAGCAATTAAAATTTTCAGAGAAAAATTGAAAGCATAAAAGTACATGCAAAATTTTAATAGGAAAGGCAAAGATCTGACAAGATAGTAACTGCTCATCGATCTGACATAGCCTTTAAAGGCTGGCCGACTTGTAAAATAACCGGTCCAATAAGCATTTGGGTGATCTGCGTACCTGGAAGTTTGAATTTTAAAATTTTTCAGCAACACCTGAAAAATATTCTAATTGAAATAGCATCAAGATTGACTCACGGGAAGAAATCTTCAGTTTTGAGAGGCCATTCTTCATCTGCTGCATATTTTGCATCAGTGTAGATGGATGGAGTTGAATATAGCGCATTCACACGGCCATCCTGAAAAGTTCTTATTGAAAATTACTATAGCTACTTATAGTTTCCAAAAAAAAAAAAGTTTCTCCATAATGTAGGAATTGAAACTGAAAAATGAATTAAGCTGGATGGCTTTATATCAGATCTATTGTTGGAAAGGGCACAAGAAATTTGTACTGCGTTAACATAATGAATGAATTTGTCCATCTGCCTAAACCACGAATTTGCATACTGATAGCGGAAATCTGTCCCCATTAGCCACATAAGATGATTTGTCCTTGTTACATTGGCCTAAAATGGGAAAAAAGGAAAGATAATTTCACCATGAATTGCAATTGATCATAGTTACATAACCCAAAATAAGGAACTATCTTGAACATGCTTCAGGAAAGGTATTACAAATTCACTATATCATCTTATTCAAGACTCATTAGCACCTTCCTCAAAAGGAAATTAAGGAAGAAAACTATAATCAAACTTTTCCGCGTGCCTAAAATTCAGCTTAACCAAGTTTTGGCATTCAACTTCAATAATGCTGCTTGCAGCAGAATGCATTCAAGTGGTAACCAATAAGGGGAATGTAGCTCCATGTCATATATAATTTTTATGTCTCATCTAGTAAGCAAAGTTACAAGTTAGAAGTAGCAAAAAGTTTGTTGGAAAAGATACAAAAAGAGAACAAATGGCAGCCGTTAGAGTTTACCTGAGCTAAAGCAGCGGTGACAAAGTCATTAACTCTCTCTTGAACATTATAGTCAAACAGGAGAACATTATCCTTCCAAGACAAGGCACCACATAAGTAGGAGCTCCTGATAAGGAAACTAAAAGTATCCAACTTATATACTAATTACCTGAATAGGAGGGGAAACATCAGTTATTTCAAATGTGAAACCATCAGGTGGATCATAGTGCCTCGGAAATATACCAGTGAATATCTGCATGTATAACAAGGGAATAAAATAATAGGTTAAAATGTAGACAACTAAAAAATTTCATAAGAAAATTCAATTGAAAAGGAAGCATTTTAACCTGTGATGTTGAGCCAAGGGACTTGGAACCCTGCCACACAACCTCAAGAGTCTTCTCCTTTAACCTCTTAGCCCTATCTTGGTAATCAATTCGAGCAAAAAAAAGGGAGTCGAATCCTAACTGCAAACAAGATTGCACATTTCATTTACCATGTTTCTAGGAAAATTGACAAGTATGCTGTTTTTGGTAGAAACTAGACAGGTAAATGGTTAATGAGCACATGAACAGAAAACTTCAAAATAAATATACATAAAAGACGACTGAAATCATCAGAAGTATAATTATTAACAAAACTCACCTCAGCACCAAGCAAATAAGCTTGCACAGCAGAATGCCCAAAAGGATCTATCTGCCAACCAACTCTAGGAAGCTGCCCAAATTCATCTTTAATATAGCGATGGCCAAGAGTTGTCTGATCAATCATGTCAATGTAATGCGGGGTTGCCTCATCATGCATGCACATGCCTCCATTTCTTCCATCCGCAACAAGAAGAGCAAGCAAAAAGAAGATAAGTAAATCAAAACCTTGTTACTTGTCAAACAACTCCCTCCATTCCATTCCATAGACCGACGAAAATAACATTGCAGTTTAATTTCACAGATAAGCAGAACAAGTGATTGTAGTTGCAGAAATCGTACATGAATTCAAGTTGACCAGAATTGACTAACTCTTTGACTTTAATCTTCATGGATTCACTCTGCTGTCTCCACCATCTCTGAAAGAAAGCCTGAAACAAAATTTTCAAAAATCAAAGGTGCTTCCCAAGAGACAGAGAAAGAAGGCAAATAGTAGAATAGTAGAAAGGTTAAGGCTACCATTTCGACATAGATGAACTTGCGGTTCTTATCCTCAAACAAAGCAGACATTACAGAATCCAACACATTCTGCACGCACACAGCCTATACACGAAAACACAGCGATCAAATAATGGAAAACAAGCATAGAACTTGAAAACCCAGCAATAGATATACGTAATCCAACTGAAAATGTAGAAAGATTCAATCTTTTATTTGCGAAAAAAAAAGGGTGAATTTCTTTACCCGGATCGTGTTATTACCACCAAAGTAGTACTGGTCAACGGTTTTCAACCAGCCAACATCGTCGTGAGTGTGAGGCACCAAATGAACGTTGATTTTCCCGGGAACAATTGCGCCAGTTGTGTTGTAATGTATGTATGCGGAATCCAGGCAGAGCAACCCCGCCAAAAAGATTGCTATAAGCAACTTGATCACCATGATCTCCACAAAGTTAGAGTTACCAGGAGAGGAAGTGTGAGAAAAAGAGAACGATTGTTAAGTAAAGCAAAGGGTTTGATAAATTGAAGACAGAATGAAGAAAGAGCAAAAAACAAAAGGGAGAGTGAGCTTGGCGAAGAAGGGAAGCTGATGATGAATGATCATTTTGAAAGCTAAAGTATAATATAACTAAAGGAGAGATTAAGTGAGGAGGCATGCATGCTCTATGTTTGTTTGTTTTTCACTTGTTCCTTCTTCATATGTTTTATTTTATCCACATTCCAATTTCCAAACCGAAAGGGTAAGTTTGAAGCAGCCAGACACCTGTACCCGGATGGATCAGCTCAGCTGTAGGTAAATTATTTTATCTTCATTAAACAAACTTGACATTGCTTGATTGCAAAAGGACAAGATTGCTTGCTTGCTATTAAATTCTCATAAAGGAAGGGAAATCAAAATCAGGTGCACGAGTATGTCATTAAACAACTTTGACTTAAGTGCCCTCAATTTTGTGACAAGATTAGACATTTCCATTATGAACTCCCTGATGTTTCCTTTTCCCTTATAGCGCATTGAAACAAGCTTGGTCAGCACAGTGCTTGTTTCGACCTTTTCGTTTGCAGCGAATTGGTTAGAAATTTGCTTAAGGAAACTCTTAGCATCAGCCTCATCAGGAATTCCACCTCTAATGGAGTTCGGAATGGAATGCTTCGTGAGCATCAGACTCATGCGGTTTGAATGTTCCCACTTCTCATATGCAGTTTTCTGATCAGCAGTACTGGTGCTGGTCAGAGTTGCGGGACGTTCAAATCTAAATACAAAGTCTAGATCCATGTAGCCAAGCATAATCATTACGTGCTCATTCCATTTCTTGAAGTTTGTGCCGTTAAGCATGGGAATATTGTTCATGTTGGCATAAATTGATGACACTTTATGAAAGAAAACAAAATAAAATGCTCACGATTAGTCAAGAAGTTAAGAAGTCAAAATAGAAAAATTTATAAAGGGGGCAATTACAAGATACCTAGCACAACATTATTATTCAGTCTTTGGACAAAAATAATAATTTATAAGTAGTACTCTTGGTCATAGTAAAAACATGGAAACTAAAACGGCCTAACAATGTGCCTTTCTTTGGACCGACGCATTGTCAGCATGTTATACCAAATGTTTCAGATAATTTAATACTACCCATCGTGCCTAAATAACCTTCTGTTGGGCTGATTATTTCGCAATGATGTTTTTAAAATTTTACTTACTATCTGGCCAAAAAAACCTTCTTTTGGGCCGATTATTTTGCATAGATATAAAATTAAATTACCGATCATCTAGCTAAAATAACCTTCCTTTGGGCCGATTATTCCGCATAAATGAAACATGGATTATCATTCTAAATTACTAAATTGTACCCAAAAGAAGTTACTTTTGTAACATATCGGTTCAATCTATGTAATTCAAAATGATAAGTACCTAAAGGTTAGATAAAATTAGGTAATTTAATTATTATAAAAATAGACAATTAATTAACCCCAAATTTTAACTTCAATTAAATATTACCAAACGATAACTTAGTCCATAATTATATAATATAACAGTGGAAGACTTTATATTTTATATGTGTGTATAAAATTATTTCATTTAAAAATGAAATATGAGCCCACTGTTAAATTAAGTCTAATTGACTTAAACCAAAGACGGTCTTGCCTTAAACCAAAGACAACGTTGCATGCTCTAGAATATCATAAATCATTTATGTATTATTAAATTAATGTTTATAGTGCCAGAAACTCCACACCAAATCCTCTGTTTAGTTTTACTCTGTCTTATTCTGTCTAATGGAATCTCAACCATTTATTTTACGGGACTCACGTGGGTCTCATGCGGACTCCACATAAATAAATGACTGAAATTTATTGGACACAATAAAATACCATAATATTGGACAGAGGATCTGAACTCTAGAAACTCAATATAATAGCTTGCTATTAACTATTAAGTCTCTGGCACGCCACGCGTATCTTGCACCCCTGCAAGGATATGGCGCACATGGTAATTAAATTACCTTGGAAGACCAACAACGGTAGCTTACTACCGTGGTCTTCAAGTCAAGCGCGGCCTACGCTAAAAAACAAAAAAATAGCTAGGATTGAAACAATGCAAGCCCGACGATCCACAGACACCGCATGGCCAAAGGATGCGACGATCCAAAACATGCGTGTTTCTCTGGAGCGTGTTGCAGTTGCTCTGCAACGGTCATCCCTGACCTCTGACGGGTCATAGACCCGATTTGAAGGACCCGAATATTAAAAAAAAAATCGGGTCTGTAAAAATTGTATACCAGATTTAACATATATCGCAGTGATGTTTCATAATTGTTGAGGCAAAAATTTCGTTTCTAATCTGAATGAAACAAATTTTCGAAAATAACAGCAATGTTTACTTATTTTCTAATTCATTGCAGACTACGATAATCGACGGATCAAAATACTTTTACCCAAAAAAGATTCTATCTTGGCCGATTACAAAGAAGAAAATAACAAACATCAACCCAAACTAAACAACATCTCAAATGATATATCTGGAATTCATTTTTAACTATCATGAATATATCGAACGAAGTCACAAATGAAACTAAATATCATGTTGAAACAATCTACGTGACATTCTCTTATACCATTGGTTAAAAATCAAGCTTTATGATTATTATTTAGATTTCTAAATAAACAATCAACCAGAATCATATGCAGATCGAATAAACAATGATATATATACACAAATAAGAATACTAACCTTGATCTATTGTATAGCGGAAGCGTAAATAGAAAAACTTGATGGATTTGTGCTTCAAAGTCAAGATCCAAAACCGAATGAATTCTCCTTATGTAACAGAGAAAACTAACAAAATCTTTTTCGGAGAAAATGTCAAGAGTGATCTGACTTTGGAACAACAACTTTATTTATAGTCAATTTTGACTTACGGGCCATTGTGGACCTATTAACCACAATGACTCGTAATGGACTTCTAAACATCAGGCTTATACTAATACTTATTTAATATTTCTGTAGGCCCAATTAATTTACAAAAGTTAGATCACATTTTATTAAGCCTATAATCGAGATAGAAATCTACGTACATATATTTATACACGTAGCCCATAAAATTCTAAGATCTATTTCCATTCTTAATAATTTGCATGTTTATTAGTTATTGCATCTAGCCATTCCCAAGGGTGTTCCAAAGAAGATAGATAGGGGTATGAGGGATTTCATATGGCATGGACAGAATTTAAATACGAGGAAATTTTTTAAAGTTAACTGGAGTACTATTTGTCTTCCAAAAAAAATGGAAGATTAAGGATCAACTCAGCCTTCAGAATGAACACGACTCTGTTATCAAAAAGGCTATGGAGACTTTATCGTGATAAAGAAAGTTTGTGGGTTAAATGGGTTGGTATGTTCCATGTCAAACACAGATGCATATGGTCGATTTCTTTGAAAAGTTTTCAGTGTTAAACTTTTCAAGAAATCCTAATAACCAGGTCCTTTATGCATCTTTATATCAAGCATTATATCATAGATGGGCCAATTTCTAGTTTGACAACTAGCATTCACTAGGGCCTCTATGTAATACATGTTTTTTTTTTTCTAGTTTTGAAAGGCTCAATTTTAGAAGATACCAAGGTGCAGATACTCATTCAAAATAACAACTGGGTGTGACCATTCCATATGGACAGAAGAACTACACCAATTGTTGAGCAAACGCCAACTTATTCACCAGATTAGTGACAGGAAGATGAAATTAGATGGAAATTACACGCATCACATAAATTTACTGCGCAATCATGTAAACAAGTACTACTTGGCCCATTCACCTGATTTCCTTTTCACAAGCTGATATGGGGATCTAAAATTTCACAGGCTCATTCATTTATACTCTAATTAACAGCTGGGCAAAAACTAGGAACTAGAGACATGATAAAATTCCAGATTCCAGACAAATCCCACCTTTTATGCAGCGGAAAAGATGAGTCTTTAGATCATCTCTTCTTTGGTTGCTCTTGCACAAGACAGTTATGGGGTAAGTTTCTCTTAACCTACAAGATAGAAATCTTGCCTGGAAAGACCGATTGAATTAGGTTAATGCTTTGAAATGGTGCAATAAAATGGATCATAGAGCATTCAAGATTGGTTTTGCTATGGTAGTAAATTTCATTTGGAGATTGAGGAACACAGAGATCTTTGGGGCAGTAGATAAGAAATTCAGGTGAAATGAGTTTTATCTCAAGCTACAGATGACAATCCTGTCAACGCCCCATCTTCAAAATTTATCTGATCGGCTAAAGCAACAAATGAGTATATAATAATAGTTGGTACTTAGTTATGAAAAGTTGAGAAGCTAGTTGTATATTTTGTATAGAATCTAACTATAAGAGTTGTACATCCTCTCCTTTGTAATTTTGGCCTCTTTTGATTGAATGCAATATTCTTTACTTAAAAAAAATTTGAAAATACTGGAAGGAGGAATACCATGAAATTAAATTTGAGTTTGAAGAGTTTGG
>JANIHZ010000208.1:54275644-54288853 GCA_027478365.1 Erythroxylum rufum | reverse complement strand
ATGTTTCGGTTTGTTTGTTCTGTCTTGGGTGGCATCCACATATCCTCTCAGGGGGTATTTGGGTGTTACATTTAGTTTATGTAAACTTTGAAATTTTGGTTTATGATGTATTTTGGCTCGAAATGCTTATTAAAGCTTTGTAAAAACTCTTATCTTTTGATATTAATGAAATATGTTGGTATTTTGTTCATGACTTTCCAAGTCTTTACATTACATTTTCCAACTTTTCAAAAGGGGTAAGAATTGTGTTCTGACTTCTGGTAAAAAACTATATTGATTTAGGCTAAATTGGACAAAGGTGTCTTCTAGGAAGTTGTAGTTTATCGTTTTATCTTTCCAACGATATAAAGTATGCAATTTTTAGATATTGGAGTCGAGAGTAATGACCATTACAAGTTAGAATGTCGCAAAGGATGTATATACAGGACAACTATAGTAAGGATGAGAATTTGTTGTATGTGATGAATCCCTTCGTTTGGTCCGTTTTAGACTGAACCTTCGTCTAATTCATCTTAGACTGAATCACTTCGTCTGATCTACCTACACTTTTGGAAATTCGCGTTTTTGACCCTCTAGATGGTAAAATATCTCTTTAAGTCTTCACGAAAGTTGTAGATCTAGAAGTCCTCTTTTTAAATCGTCCAAGAATGACCTTAATCCGATATCTCTAGTGAAAGTTATGTCAATTGTCCCGAAACAGGTTCAACATGATTAAGAACAAAATCATGTTTGATTCTTTTGGCTATAACTTCATCATCCGACCTCCAAATGAAGTGATTCTTGAACCAATAGATTCCTAGCAGATTTTTCTATCTCTTCAAAAACATTGGTAGTCTTTGATGTTGATTTGAAAAAGATTGATGGAAATAACGTGAGAGAATCGGTTGGAACAGTATGAATTGGTTATGAGACATGTATTAAGGATATATACCCAGGGAATGTCATTGAACATGCATTGTACATATTTTATATACATATGTGTGCATTAATAGACACTTATACAATTGTGCAAGATCGTGATATGTGTATGTTTTGCATGATATAGAGGAACATATAGAGCGCCATCATCTAGAAGTTGCCGGGACTTCGAGGTAATAGCTTCTGGAGCAAACTGTGAGTAACCTAGACGGTCTCACTCAATTAATTGTTTGATTCATTTTATGTTTGACTTATTGAATGAATGTGATTTGATTGCGTTGATTTCGGACAATAAAGGTCTGATGATTGTGATATATGAATGAGATATTGAAGTGCTACTTGAATGTAAACGCGATGAACTAAATGTTTCTTGACATAATTGATTATGAGAGATGCATTCCATACATGAATGCATGATCAGATAATGAGAGTTATGACTTGAGTAGCCACCAAAAACAAGCTTAAAGCTCCAAATGTGATTAAGAGCCAAAGGCTCGCTATGTAAAATGAGCCATGTATCCCCAACGGATAAGGGACAGTATAAATGAGCCTGGTATCCAAAATAAATACGAGACAGTTAGGCACTCGATTACAGCAACGTAATAATTGGAAAAGAGTCTCATGAGTATTTCATATGCATTTTATTAAGTATGTTTGATTGATTGAAAGGCAAATTTCTTGTTCTTAAGTGAAAATGTGATATGTGATCAATTATGCAAAGTTGTGAACTATATGTATATGTATGACGTGTTGCATGAATTGAGTGAACCATCGATGATGGTTACCTCATTGAGTTCGTAAAAATCATCAAAATTACAACGTTGATTTTTCAGGATCAAGAGACGACTTTAGCTACTGAGGGACGCTACAAGTAGTGTAGACTTGCACTTTTGGGAAAAAAAAGAAATGTCTCAAAGGTCGGTTAGCTGGATATGGACATATTAGATAGATTTTTGTATTTTCCTCTTTTATGTAGCACATTTTTGTTTTAGGCTATGATGTTGTATAAGCATAAGTGTTGAAAGATACAATGTAGACATTTGGTATTTATGAAATGAAATGAGAAAAGTTTGGTTTTTAAATATTATGACTTTCTTATGATGTTTTATAAGAGAATAAAGATAGATGATGCCATGTTAAGTGAATGAGGTCATTGAACATAATGCACCATTATCGTAGGATATGCAATGGAATGTCTTCCGAGCGTCCTGGTATATACCATAGGGTAAGGGGGCGCCACAGTAAGGACCTGGTTCTTTGGTTCAATCGGCCTACATCCTAATTAATCATATTTCGTTTATTTGTTGTTCTTAAACCTCTTCTGAAAACTATTAATCGTAAGTTAATAATTAACACGAGTTTTCCTTTAGGTTTTGTTTAATCAAGATATGATCGTTAATTAAACCTAACTACCGAATAACCTAGGATATGATATCTAGATTTAATTAGGCAGTACCATTACGAATTAGGATAACTGATTAATCAAGACAACAATCACATACAATGTGTCATTTAACCTAGGTCAAGTTATCCCTAATAATTACGAATCATTAGTCACTACACATGAATTTCAACATAACAATTACATATTATATCGAAATTCTATAAATGAGTTTATAATTAAACGATTCAATGAACGCACTAAAATCATCATCTCACAATACCCAATGGGTTCATACATAAATAACTGAACAATAACGAAAATCTAATTATCTATACACAAAACCCAAATCAATTAAATTAGGATAACACAATCAATTTCTAATGAAAGAAAGAAACAACAAAAACAATAAAATACACTTAACCAGGGTCATCGACATCAATGTCACCTCCAAACTGGTGACAGGAACTTAGCCTTTCATGGGTCCTTCCATAGAAAATGCTTCAACCCACTCATCTAACCCTAGCTAAAACCCCTAGCAGCTGCTTTTCACTGTCGCGTCTCCCTCTCTCGCAGCTCTCTTCTGTTCTCTATTATATTTTCTATTCTATTTCATGCTAGTGTAGCTTTGATGTGACAAATAAACATTATTGGCTTAAGCTATAGTTCACGTTTGTTTATAACCTCGTTGATGTTTTCTATGCGCTCTAAGAAAAACATACCCAATGTCTTTAAAACGTTTGCGTTTTCGCAGGACGTCTGTGTGAAACGTTGTCTGCGTTTCCTAGACGATGTCTGTGTGAACCACAAATGTTGTCTGCATTAAATGCAAAACATCTGTGTGAAACACAGTTGTTCCTTGCCTCCAGCTATTACACGTCGTCATCTCCTGCTGCTTGTTCATGGCTACTGCACTATCCATCTCACTGTCGTTTTATGCTTCTTGTTTTAATCCACCTTATGTGCTGCGCTTTGCTTCTTCCCAATAGCCTATTCTCTTCATCCTGTTGTGTTTCATGCTCCACTGCTGCACCTTAGCCCTATAGAGATTGCTTTATACATTGTCCATTAATTAATTTATTGCATAGTCATTAAATTAACATAAATTGCATGTAAAATTCCATGCATAATCATGCAGCTCACATTCTTTGCATTTTATGCTTTAAATTTTCTTATTTTCTTCTTGTCTTAATTTTCTTCTTCTTGCTCCATGAAGAAAAGTGAAAATTAATCTTAAAAAAATGGCCCAAATATCATACTTTTGACTCACTTTAGCTCTATCACTGTCGAATTGTGCCTAAAACTACATATAAACTAAAGTGAGTATCTTAAGCAATTTTATGTCATTAATCGTTAAATGTTATAAAATAATAAAACAATCAATTAAGCACATGTCAAGCCACAGGACATATCCTTGGTGATTAAGGATTTAATATTAGCCATTAAAATAATGATTTTAAATGTGGAGAATCCTGAGCTTAGCTCAAATTTGATGAGCTACTCATCACTATATAAAAGTCTCAAAGGGCAATCAGATGCTGTAAACATCAACTACCGAGTCTAAATATGCTTGAATTTAAAGTTAGGTAGTGGCTTGTCAACATATATACAAAATTCTCATATGTGCGAACCTTCTTCATAATAAAATTTTCAGCATCAGTTGTTTCTCTGATGTTGTAGTAGGTGATACTAATGTGCTTGGTCTTGGAATAATACAAATCGTTCTTGAAGAGATGAATAACACTTTGGTTATTTGAAAACACAACGGTTTTATCTTATGCAACATCAAGCTCAATAACAAGTCCTTGTAACTAAGTAGCCTCCTTAACACCCTCTATAGCTACAACATATTTTGCCTCAATAGTAGATAAAGCAACAATAGATTATAGAAATGCTTTCTAACTGATAGCACCATAACATTAGGTGATGATGTAACTGGAGAGAGACATATGTTTGTCGAGGTCACCGCTATAATTAGAGTTCACAAAATCAACAATATTATTTGATGTTGTTTTGCTTCTATCAAATACCAAAACTAGATCAGAGCAACCTTCAAATATCAAAATATCAATTTTACAACTTTCTAATGAACCTTCCCAGGATTATGCATATAACGGCTCACCGTGCTAATTGCATATGTAAGATCAAGTTTAATGGAAACCAAGATATACACAATAATACCAACCACACTAGAATATGGAATGTGTGATATGCATTCAATCTCTTCCTCCATTTGGGGGTAATGTTTAGAAAAAAAAAAGAATTGAGTAGTTAGAGGAGTAGAAACATGTTTGCAATTAACAATATTAAAACTATTGAGAAATTTTTTGATGTACTTCTTGTGAGGCAGGTACAATTTATTAGCTTAATGGTACCTATAAATCTTTGAACCTAAAATTTTCTTGGCTGCATCTAAGATCTTTCATTTCAAACTCACCATTAACTTGAGATTTCAACTTGTTAATTAAGTACTTATTTTTGGAAGCAATCAACATTCATCATCATTTAACAACAAGTAGACAAATGAACCATCTTTAAGCTATCTAATATAAACACAATTATCATTCTTACTCCTTGTATAACCTCGCCCAATCATAAAGGAATCGACTCTTTCGTACCATTTCCTAGGAACTTGGTTAAGGCCATATGCAACAAAACCTTCGAAATGCTTTATATATATCTCTTCTTCTAACTCACCATGGAGAAAATTTGTTTTAACATTGATTTGCTCCAACTCTAAGTAAAAAAAAGCAATAAATACCTGAAGTACTCGAATGTAGGTATGATGAACACCTTCCTTTTGATTACAACACCTAACAATAACGCGTGTTTTCCATCTTGCATCTTCAACCCAGGTATACCATCTTTTTGTTTGTAGATCCATTTAGAAGTTAATGTATGATGACCTTTAAGAAGCTTAACCAAATCTCAAGTTTTGTTCTTATAAAGACTCTCGATCTCTTCAGTCCTATCCCAAGCCAATGTGAAAATTAGTACAAGAAATAGCCTTGGAGTAATAAGAAGGTTAAACACCTTCAAGAATATCATGTGCAATTGCTAATGCATAGGCAAACATATTATCATCTTCTTCAATATATCTAGCAAGTTTCCTGATTACTCTCTTTGGTCTATGATAAATAATAGCATAATCATCACGTTATGGTTGAATGAGACTAAAGGTACCTTGATCATATTCACGTTATGGTTGAATTAGGAGCTTTAGTTCTCACTTCTAACTCTACCTTCTCACTAGCATCTTGCTGATCACCTATACCAGAAGAATCTTTCTAAGAAGATAACAATGCATTTTCATTAAAAGTAACATCTTTGTTAAGAACAATCTTTCGACAATCAAGACACCACATACAATATCCCTTAAATTTAGAAGCATAATAAAGGAAAATGCATTTAATAGCCATAGGGGCTAACTTTTCATCATTAACATAGGTATAAATAGGACATCCAAACTCTCAAATAATATAGTAGTCAATAAGATTACTTGACCAAACTTCTTTTGGGATTTTGAAGTTGATAGATGAGTGATGAGATTGATTGATAAGATAACAAGTTGTAGAAGCAGCTTCAGACTAAAACTCACGACAATGCCACAATCCAGCAATTGAGAGCATACATTATGCCCTCTCGATAAGGGTTCTATTCATATATTATAGAATCCCATTCTATTGGGGCTTCTTGATTAGTGTCCTATGTCCAATAATGCTATATGATGTGCACAAAATTCAGTAAAATATATCTCACATAATTCTAAACTATTTTTTGTTCTAAGTTTTTTAATCTTCTTACTGGTTTAGGTATAAATAAGTGCTTTCCACCCTTAAAGGTGGGAAAAGCTTCATTCTTGTGATGAAAAAAATTAACCTACACTTTGTGCGAGAAATCATCAATGAAGGTCATCATATAATGGCGTCCTCTATGAATTTGAACCTTAGAAGGTCCCCAAAGATTAAAATGAATATAATCAAGGGTGCCCTTAGTACGATGCGTTGTTGTAGAGAAGCTAACCTACTTCTATTTCCCAACGACACATTGTTCACAAAACTCCAATTTACCCCCACCTTTATCATCAAGTAACCCCCTCTTGCTCAAAAGTTTTATGCCTTTCTTGCTCATGTGATGCAGGAGCATGTGCCACAAACAAATGTTATCATCATCAAATAAGGATGTAAAAATAGATGTTGAATATGACACAACAGAACCTTAGAAGATGTACAAACTACTAGGTCTAATACCTTTCATCAAAGTACGAGAACCTTTAGATACTTTAGAACTCCACCTTTAGTCGAAAACTTGCACCCAAGAAACTTAAGAGTTCCTAAAGAAATCAAATTACATTTCGAATCATGAATATGATGGACTTTTGTGAATTCTCAGACACACCATCATCGATCTTAATTTGAACTGTACAAATTCCATCAACTTTGCATTGGATATTATTACCCTCAAAACAATACTAGAATCAACAGGCTCATATATAATAAACCAATCCTTGTAATGACACTTATGATAGGTAAATCTATAATCTAGAACTCATTCAGTCTTATCCCTTTTTAGTAGAGGTAGCTAACAAATCTTCACCATCATAATTTGTGTCAACTACATTGGCTTCAATGAGTTTTTGAGGTTGTTTCTTCTTTTCTTTTTTATCCTTTTTAATTTTCAATTGATAATAATTATTAATTTCGTGCCCAGATTTCTTACAATAGCGATATTGTTGGATTTACATCTTCTAGATTTAGATATGGATTTATTTCTAATGGTAGTCCCTTTTTTATATAACCTACCTCTTACAGAAAAGCCTTAACCTATCGTCAACGTACACTTTAAGATCAAAATTTTCTTTAGATAACAAATTAGATTTGACGTCCTAAAAAAATAATGTATCATTATTACCATATAACATAATAATTTCCTTGAATTTCTTAAAGGTAGATGGTAAGGAGACAACCTAAAACACAACCTTATTATCGAGACTTTTGGTCATATAGAGACACTCAATTTTTAACCATAAGCCTATAGTTGCAATCTTATGAAGAACCTCAAGTAGAACCTCCTTAGAAATACAAAGTTGGATTATTGATAACATCTTTTCATCCAAGTCCTCCTGTTGTTGATCAGTCAAAAAATCTAGCTTTATTGATTTTTTCATATAGAGCCTTTTCCAATTTGTTCTAAGCAAGAATGACTTTCATCTGACTCTCCATATGCTAAATCTAATCTTGTCATTAAATTTCTCGATATCAAATTTTGTAGCATTAGACATGTTGAACCTTCTCTAATACCACTTATTAGGATTTAGAACAATTGTAAAAGTGAGTATAAGGATTAAAATAAGTGAGAGAAGTAAAAATAAATAGGCTAAGAAAAGCAAAGAAAATGAAACACAAGAATTTACGTGATTCACCCAATGTATTTGCTAATTCTACAAATAATGATGAGTAAAATAATTCACTCTAATAGAGAAGAGTTACAATAAAATACTTAAGGGCCTAAGCACAACGAAGAAATAATTTTGTGTTTGATTTCATAAAATAAACATACAATTCTCTCTAATTAAAGTGAATAAAACTTTAGTTATTGCGGTGAAAATTATCACTCAAATGTTGGCCCTCCTAGGCAAAATGGAAAGTAAATCAATGCTATTTGTGCTAGGTTCTTAGCTGCTAACCTCAGGCTTGTTGTGCAAGGATTTCCAATTGAAGAAAATTGCGTGGGCATTAAATGGTTTGAAAAGTCAAAGCATGAACAAAGAGAAATAAGAGCCACTAGACATATCCTTGGTGATTAGGGTTTTAATTTGCCTTGGAGAGATGGTAAACGCAACCATGGAAAAGTTTGATCTAGTCTTAATATTGTATCTATGCAATTTGAACTTTATAACTCGGAGAAAGCATCAAAGACAGATAATGGCAGTATCACGTTGTCGATAGAGCGACAGAGAGATAGTGTCAGTGCAGCAGCACAAAGAAGAATGAGAGAGGCAGAATACAGCATAGGGAGAGGTGGAAGAGAAAGTGAAATGATGAAGTTTTCAATGCTTGTTAAGCCAGATGGTGACAAGAAGTATTGGTGAGAATCAAGAGACAGTAATTTAGGGACTAACATTTTCCATAATTTATTTTATTTAAAAATATTAATTTGTTGATTTGAAAATTAAAGTATATATGTCATCCACATGACAAAGGTACCAGATGATGTGACATTACTCGGCATCAACACTAATGAATAGATTATAACGAGCTACTCTCACGAAAAATTAAAAATTTAAATATCTTATTGTAATTTTTTAAAATATAAATTAAAATTATAAAATTTAGAATTTAGAATTTTTAATAATTAAACATTCTCTTAATAATGAGACGGAGACAACAAAATTTTGAGAAAATTAATAATTTTCTAAAATTAGACTAAAAAAATCATATCAATAGAATATATGGTTTAAGTGTTGACTCAAGTATGAAATCTACGTATCACTTTTTATGTGTCGTATTAACCACTTCAATAAAAAGTTAATTAAAATAATATTTTAAGTGAATTATCTAATTTTTAAAAGATTTATTACTTAAATTGGAAAATTTAAAAATTTAAGCGCTGAAATAAAAGATTTTAAAAGATGACTCTTTTATAGGCTACCCCTCGCACTTTCTAACACTTAAATGTTTAGTATATTGTTCCACAAGATGCTACGCTCTAACATTTTCAAAGGTTTTGCAAACTAAAAGAACACTAGACCTTTTGGTTTAACCAATCTTCTGTTCAATAGAAGGTAGGATGCATAATACTTGAGCTACAAAAATGCCCTCATAGTTGCCTCCATAATGCTGTTCTTTACGAATAAAATGGTATAAAAATTGAAGTTATGTATCTCGAGTTATATTGTACCTGTAGACTATTAGGCCTCGCATGAACAGTGCAAAAATCTGCCAGTGGTTCCCTTAACGGTCACTGGGACGCCGGTCAAGAGAGATCAACTCTAGCTAACATGAGCTTATGGCAAATGGTATCCTGTCTACCGAATCCAATCTCAAATACAGTTCTCTTCTCAAACTAAACCATCTACTTCAACTCTGCAGCAACTACAAAGCGCTAAGACATGGCATACAAGTTCACCAACGAATCATCGTATGTGGATGGCACCAAAATCCCTTCGTGTCCACGAAACTGCTCCAACTGTACGCGGATTGCGATCATTTCATGTTTGCCCAGAAACTGTTTGGTGAAATGTCCCATCAAAATGTTTTTGCTTGGACCTCACTACTTGGTTACGATCTCAGGCACGGAATGTACGAGAGATGTATTGGAAATTATGGGGTAATGAAATTTAAGGGTGTTTCTCCGGATAACTATGTGTTTCCAAAAGTTTTAAGAGCATGCGCGCAGTTATTTTGGTGGGAAGGAGGGACTTGGCTCCACAAAGACGTAATTGTTTTGGGATGTGAATTCAACCTGCAGGTTTCTAATTCTTTGATTGATATGTATGTTAAATGTAACGATATTAGGAGTGCTAGGTGGGTATTTGAGAATATGGAAACGAGGGATTTGTTGTCCTGGAACTTAATGATTTCAGGGTATGTATATCATGGTTTGTTACAGTTGGCTATAGAGCTTTCTAGTGCCTTGAGATTTGACGGTTTGAAGCCTGATCTTGTCACTTTGAACACTCTTATGGATGCTTACTGTCGAATGGGCCTATGCGATGAAGCTTGGAGAGTTTTTACACAAATAGAAGATCCTAGTGTGATATCTTGGACCACTTTGATCTCAGGCTATTCTCGGATTGGATATCCTGAAACTTCATTAAGGATTTTCAAGGAGATGGTCAATGCGCCAATGATTTTTCCTGATTTGGATTGTCTTTCTACTGTTATTGTGTCTTGCCGGTATCTCAATGCTTTGATGAATGGGAAAGAAATCCATGGTTATGGTATTAAAACAGAAATTGTGACTGCATTTTACAGTTCAGCGGGTGCTGCCTTAGTGACAATGTATGCTAAATGTGGCAGAAGTCAGGATGCTAAAAAGGTATTTGATTTCATGGATAAATCCGAACTTGTTGCATGGAATGCTATGATTTTTGGTTATGTTGAACTAGATATGGGAAACATGGCTCTTACATCATTCACTGAAATGCGAAGATTGGGTGTTAAGTATGACCAGACAACAGTATCCACTGTTTTACCAATTTGTGACTTGGCATGTGGTAAACAGATTCATGCCTACATCAAGAAAAACAGTCTCTGTTTGGTTATTCCAGTTTGTAATGCATTGATTCACATGTACTACAAATGTGGTTGCATTCGATCAGCATGCTCTGTGTTCTATAGCATGGCCAGCATGGATGTGGTATCCTGGAATACAATGATTGGAGGATATGCCATGCACGGGCTTGGTAAGGTTGCTTTACAAATTTTTCAGGATATGTGCCAATCAGGTTGTTGCCCTAACTCTATGACTTTCACGTCTCTATTATCAGCCTGTAGTCATTCAGGTCTTGTGGATGAAGGACTTAATCTATTTTACAGGATACCTGAGGAATATGGATTAACACCTAGAATGGAACACTATTCTTGTGTTGTTGACATGCTAACACGGGCTGGCCAGCTTGGAGATGCCTTATGTTTCATTGAGAGGATGCCTCAAGAGCCTGATAAGTCTATTTGGGGAACTCTTTTAGCTGCTTGCCGAGCCCACCAAAACCTCGATATTGGAAAGCATGCTGCTGAACAGTTAACCAGATTAGAACCAGAACATGCTGGGCATTATGTGGCATTGTCTAATATATATGCAAAAGCAGGAAGATGGGATGATGCTGTGAGGGTGAGAAAAAATATGGAAGGCAAAGGGTTGATTAAGCCATCAGGGGAAAGCTGGATAGAAATAGGAACATGAATAAATGCAAGTCACTGGGTATTGAAGCATTCTGTATTGCTAGTGAGACGAAAGTTCTGTTACACCAGTAAGTGATCAGAAATTACAGGACCCACCAGACTTGATTCTCTGTGGGACTTGCTCAACTTTCTGAAAATGGAGCTCAAAATATCACAAGGGATTTGTTAGTAATGCTAAAATTGTATTGCAATCTTAGTGCTTCTTGGTTGATGGTCTCAACCAGTATGATTAGTCATGCTTACAAGAGTGACACGACTAAATTCTTCTCGTTGAATATGCGTGGAATTTAACTTGATATTTTGGTGATGGATGACCAGGAACAACAGGTTATGCTCACCTACACTACAAAGTTGGGATTCAAGTCTTAAGGCACACAAGGCCGCCAATTGACATTGTGGAAAGATGACACTTATCCTTCAACTCTTCAAGATTTCTTTAAGGTGAAAGGAGAATATAAAATACTTATATATTTTCTAATATTCGATTAAAATTTTCATATTATAAGAATAAGTAAGTTAAACTTATTTAAACGGAGTTTTAAAACTTTATTTGATCCCTTTGACTTTTATAAATTATAAATTCTAAATAACAATTTATCTTTCTTTCAATAGAAAGCTAATTTTTAAAAAAATTTATCGCAATTTCATAAAAGCATTATTAAATGTGGACCCTTAATCTAACAATTTTCACCTTTTTATTGAAGTTTTTTTTTGAGAAATTAAAAAATGAAGTTTTATTTTTTATGCTACATGTTTAGACTTATTTCCAGCAAAAAGATAACTATTTGCTTGGAAATGTTTGCAAGCAATTGGTTTTAAACATTTCTACGTTTGAATGCATGGTATGCTACAATTGAAACTTTCGATATCACATGCAACGTAAATGCTTTGCTTTTAATAATCGTTTCTTACAGATTAGGCAGTCATTTGCTTGCTGCCGATGTCCACATGATAATACTGATTACACAGCTGAGAAGTAGCTTAACGAATGCTTATGTGAGCTTCGGTACACGAGTTTCGCCATTGATGGTTATGGATAAAGAATACTTTCGAAAAGCTCCGTCACGGTTCCTAAGAATCAGGAGGGCAGATATTAATACTTGTAAAATTGAGATTGTAACGGTGGTAAGTTAGAGAAACGTGTGGGATGGAGGAGAGGAGCTGAGTATTGGAGTTGAGTGATGAATGAAGACAGAAACGATGTCCTTCAATGGATTTTATGAGAAGAAGAAGTGTGAGCAGGGTTCAATTGTTGTATTCCTGTCATGTTTTTTTTTTGCTTCTTATTTAAGGGTTAGTATACAAGAAGTGTCACTTAATTAGGAAAAAAGTATGTAGGAGCTAAAGGATCAAATGTTGCAATTTGCACCAATAGTATGCTCAAAGGATGGAAGAGGATGACCGAAGGATACCAGAAGTACAGTTCGATAATCATTACAACAATAATTAATATCGTATGTGTCCACGGAATTAAAAAAATTTGAAATTTGGGTCTTTAATGGGAAAGGACTGAGAAGTTAGATTTTAACATGTGAACATTTTTTTAACATGGATAGGGGACTCCATTAAAGATTTGAAGGAATTGAAACAAATGAAGATGAGTAAGGAGTATTATGCAAGATTTGATTTCTTATCACATAAGTTAGTTATACGTGAACTTTCTTGATTAGTTTTTTCTTGAAGGCTTTGAAACTAAAAATTAAAGGATAAGAGATAAAGATTTCTTTGATCTTTAAAATTCTCAAAAAATTCCTACTTTCAATTTTTTATAAAAATCTCTTTTCTTAAACTTTGGTTAAAAAATAACGATAAAATACACGCGTTATAAACATCGCACATTTACCAATACTTGCATGACGATTCGACTTAGCTCTTAAACTTGAACATAGCTAACTAAATTCGATTTAAACTAATAATTTATTACAATTTGAAGTAAATCACACGTTAGTACGCTGATAATCAACACAAGAAAGGGGGGGTTTGAATTGTGTTAACTTTTCGTTA
>JANIHZ010000208.1:54058592-54081836 GCA_027478365.1 Erythroxylum rufum | reverse complement strand
TTTCAATATATTGTGTAAAATATTGAATTCAAATTCTTATATTTCTAGAAAATTCAATCAAATATGAATTTCAGGTTAAAATATGCCACCAAAGAGACAACGTGATATAATGCGACCAGGTTCAGACAACGATTCAGAAGTACTTTCTGCCAAGGTGAACCATCACACTCTGTAGCTGCAACTGAATCACCTCCTCCCCCTCCAGCTACTACACTTGCATATGAGGTATCACCTTCCCTACCTAATGTTACACCATCCACCACCCCTACATCATCCACCACCCCTATAGCGACAGAGATATCAAGGGTAAATGATGCGGATGAAGGAGGCGGCCGCCAGCCTGGAGCTGAGGGACCTGATGAAAGAATTTACATCACAATTGTCAATAATTTATAAGTGAAAATACATGAAACACTATATGTTTATAATTAAGTTATATGTTTAAAGTTTAAAAATGGAATAAAATTATTTGTTTTTATATTACGTTGATTCCGTCTGGACCATGCTTTAAAAATATGACATCCAAATTTAAGGAGAAGATTGATCTTGAGGTTATGTATGGAAGAATATCTCTCAGGCCACAAAGGAATTTTGCTATTAGGAGTTTGAGGTACAATAAAAAATATTATTTTCTTTTTTAATTGATTTGTATACATTAATTAGATAAATATTATTACATTATAAGTATTTATCAATTTTTTCCTTTTATTTCAGAAAGAATTTTTTTGAGATTCTGAATTTGACGCTGTCATACATAAAGTATGGGAGAGACGAGCACGTACACGTTATCGGGACTTTGTTGGTGCAATACACAAGGCTGGTATACGAACACCTTTTTTTTAACAAATATGGAGTCATTGGCAGCAATATTAGACATCACCTGAGGCAATGTTTATTTCAGAGCATAATTCTACCAATAGACGTAGAGGATCGAGGGGAGAGAGTTTTCCCATATATATGGGATGATCTATTACTCACCATGAGCATGCAGAGAGACTTGTAAGTATTTACATTTTACATTTATATTCTGATTTTTTTAACTTTGATGTGTGAATTTTGGAATGAAAATGTGTATTATGGGGAATGATAATGTTATAAATGTCTATTGCCACCATATATGGTTGTGTTGTTAAGTAAATTTTTGTGTTCAATAGGGGATAAATATCATTAAAATAGAGGAAACTCTGCTGAAATTTTTATAAATTCTAGTTGACTTATACCATTTTATTTTTATGCAGGAAAAGTCTATGGGCATGAGACCTACACCCTGTTAGCTCTTTTTGCAGACTAACACTAAGAAGCATAATAGTGTGACATTCGTCAACATCCGATGTATAGAACTTAATGTATGTGAAATTTATGCTTTAATATTAATTCTTAAGAATTATCACTTACTAATATAAACATTACCTCCTAATAAGACCAAATACAAGAAAGCATTCAGCAACAGTCTCAGCAGAACAAGTTGTTGATGAGAGTTAGACATATCTTGATGCAATAAGTGGTAGGGACTATCGTGGAAGGAACTTCGGGTTAGGAACATTCACGAACACATGTTATTTGCAATCATTCACGTCCAGTACAGCAACAACTAGTAGATGGTTGACAACTAATGAAGTCAATGAGCTTCGGAGCACAGTGTAGACATTGGCAACTCAGTTGCAACAGTCGATGAAGTACATAGCTCAGCTCTGCAATGAGGTGGATGAGTTGAAGGGGAGGGGTAGCACTTAAGAGCATCCACGGTCACCAAGATAATAGTGTACTTGTAGTCATTTCATTTGAATAACAAATACTTATTATGTACAATTTAATGTTTTTATGCTCAATTATGATAATTTTAACTTTATATCATCGTTCAACTTTCTGTTTAAATAAATTAAATATATAAACAAATCAAAATATTATGCACATATAATTCATAACTATTGAAATTATGCGTTAACTATAAGATCGTGAAATAAAATTTAATGTCGGGACTTTAAAAAAAAATTTAAAAAAATTTACCAACGAAAAATACAAGTACGTCGGTAAAATCTATTTTTACCGATAGAACACCACAAACTATCAGTAAAATCTATAATATTTACTGACGGAACAAAGAATCACCATCAATAATATTGATAACCCGTTGTCAACTTTACCGTCAAGATTTGCTGAACCGTCGGTATACTCACCGACGGGAAATCATAACCGTCGGTAATGTTACCGACGGAATAACCAATACCGTTTGCAAATATTCTGATGGAAAGAAAACAGTCGTAGGTAAATTTACCAACGGTCACAGCCAACCGTCGGTA
The DNA here is from genome assembly GCA_027478365.1 of Erythroxylum rufum. NCBI lineage: Eukaryota > Viridiplantae > Streptophyta > Magnoliopsida > Malpighiales > Erythroxylaceae > Erythroxylum > Erythroxylum rufum. The sequence goes on along the minus strand of JANIHZ010000208.1, from coordinate 54,079,536 downwards.
TATTCATCATCAGTTACATAAAATGTCTTTCGATAAATTTACCTACGATCGTTTTTACGATACCTTTGTCCGTCGGTTAATTCCGTTGCCAATTTCTATTATCGATAGAATTCATCTGTCGCTAAACGACATTTTTCTTGTAGTGTAAATATTTTAAAATTTGAGATTAATTATGTAATTAAATTATATAATGTTAAATACTTAAATAATATACATTTAGGTAAAAGTAAATTAAATTATAAAAATGAAATTTAAAATAAAAGTTTATGAATTTTTAATAAATTTAAAAAAATTAAAAATGACAATCAAATCAAACAGACCCTACCAGAAACTCTCTCCACCTCAATTGTAAGATTTGGCATAGAGTGAGTAACAATTCATATAAAATAAAATCTTGCTACTGCAACAAGAAAAATGATCTTTTACTTCTACATTCATCTTGTCTACACTAAAGATTTCAAAATGTCTTGTGGAGAAATATGATTTTATGTTATTTTACTCATTTAAAAATATCTTTAAACAATAATGTTATTTTTATATAGTTTAAAATAATAAAAATATTTTTTATCTTAAAACACATTACCAACAAACAAATGAAGGTGAGGATCATTTCTCCACCTAGACCCAACTTCTAGGGCTTTGCTATGAGGCTTTCGACTACTACTCAAAACCTCAAACTTCCTATGGTTAAGGTACTAACGGGCAGAGACTAGATTAGTCCTAGCTCCAAGCCCATAACAACAATCTCTTCTTGGTCATCTTCATTTTCCAACCTTTGGTAAATTTTCATTCTTTTCAAGCATTTTGCTCTTCTAGTTCTATATACTTATGTTGCTCCACTTTCATGTCGAGGTCTATTTTCATCCTAGAGTTTGCATTGAAAATTTTCTTATAATCACAAAGTTACAAAACAAATTTTCAAAACTTAAATAATTGTCTAATATTAATTGAGTATTTTAAGTCTTAAGTTTTTATTTTACCAATTTAATTTCTGATTTTTTTTAAAATATTGAGTATAACCACACATCATATCAAAAAATTAGTTGCTTATGTACTGGTGCCTTGAATATTATTAGATAATTTGTGATCTCCTTAAGCATATTTAATATTAAATTAATTCTAACTCAATTAAATTAATTCATATTTAATATAAAAATCGCTTGATAAGATCTAGTATTCTTTTTTCTTTTCCCATTCAAGGGCCCAACGCACACCAGATCGGAGTGGGTACTACTTTGATTTTGATTTTGCAAGTCGTCCCACTTGATCCCAGCCTTTTGCTAACAGGAACAGTCCAAAGTGGTAGGGCCCACTAGACCCAAAAAGAATCACGAAAACTGACGTGGTTTGGATCAGACGTCCAATAGATGGCCTGTTTTGACACTTGGTGGCAAAGGTTGGACAACAAGCCTAGGGAATCCGGGAGATTTTGACAGTGCCGCTAAGCTGTGAGTGAGATGGTTGGACCCAACTGACTCATCTGTTTAGTGCTAAGCCGTGACATATGATACTTTTAAATATACATTTTAAGAAAATTTATATTATTTAAATTTCCAATGTCTTAATAAAATTAAATCCTCCAATTCGATCCAACTTGATACAAGGTTAATAAGATATATTCAAGTTAATTAAATTGCGAACCTAATTTGAGTTTATGAATAATTTATACTAAAATAATATCATTATGATAATATATTTTTAATGAATTGTTTAATTAATTAAAATTATATTATTTCAGTTTTTGTTTAATTAAAATTTAAATTAATCGAATTTAACTAAAGTTTGTGTTAAACTCAAATTATAAAAAAGAATTGGATCTATAATTTAGGATGAATCTGAATCATTATCATACCTAATCATATAAACAAAGAACAGAGTTAATCTCACTTTTAACTCTTACGATATAAACAAGTAAATATTTGCATGGACGGCGACATAGTTTGACTTTGTTGCAGTGCCTAACTCTTGTTTCCATAATGCGCCATGGTGTTTGCCTCTTTCCACGTCAGCTTGTTTATCATTGGACCACTTCAACAGTGCCCAAGACCACCGTGTAAGATTTCTTCTAACCAAAAAAAAAACTAATTTTTAACCTCCACGCTTATAATATATTATAATACAAACTCTTTTTTTTTTTCCAAAGTATTCAAATCGAACCACATGATAAGTAAAATTTATTGTCTAAAATATATAAATGTAGACTTTATTGTCACATAACAAGTAAAATTTACTAATTGAAATGTACAATAGCTTGACTGTTATATAACTGTGAGACTCTTTTTTTGATTAATTTTAAAAATAATTATATAACAATGAGATTTATTTTTTATTTAAACAATATAAAAATAATATTAGGTCAATATTAACATAACATTTAACTAATAAGAATTAACCATGTTAAAATTTTCATCAATTTCGAGTTTGTTCTAAATGTTTTGAAACTTTTAAGAGTACAATTTGAATATTTCAAAATATTTTTTTAATTACAAAGGAAAAACTACAAACAAACTAACACAAGTGACAGGGGTACAAAACCCCGTTCGCATCATAAGAAGCTCCTGGACGACCATTGGAGGATCTCGGAGAATGTGCAATCCCGGGGTTAAGACAATTGCATACACCGCGCAGCATGTCGACACACTGGTTACCCTTGCGCAATACATGTTGAAGCTAAACCTCCCAAGCCCGTTGTAAAAACCTACGGATATTTGCAATCAAAGAAAAATCCTCAGTTAGTATCCACAAAGAAAAAGAGAGAATGTTAATTACCTCTAAATAATCGACTTCAGCAATTAACCGCGGTATCCCAAATCTCAAGCTAGCGTGAGACCTGAGCAGACCCTGAAGCTTGGGATGTTTTTTTTTTTTTTTTTTTGGTATACGTGGGATTACCTTTCTAAAAATGAAAGGCCATGAATCATTTATCCAAGTGAGCTTTTTTACTTATTCTATTCGTTACAATATAAGACCTTGACAAAGTATTGGCATTTCCACTCATTCAAATGTATTTAAAGTAAACAGTAATTCTTAAACTTTTATTTTGTAAGAATTAAGATTTTATTTGAACTTTTATTTAGTTATTAGTGATTGAACCATCAACTAATTCTATGAAAAATTATTCCATATATTACTTATATGAGATAAAAATTTCCTTAGTCGAGAAACTTATATTACATATATAAGAACTAGAACTATACATTGCTCTATAAATAATAACTATGAAATAAGATAAGCTAAAAATATGACCCGTTCAACTTAAAACTAAATCTTATATTTATATGCAATGAGATGATTACTCTAATGTAAGATATATCTAGTAAGGTTTATTATTTAGTTAAAAGCATGAATCATTATTTATGCACTTTTGTTTTAAACGTATAATGCTCATCAATGCACATGTAAAAATATTTTTAAATAAGATTTAAAATCTTAATTTAACTAATTTTATGAACGAATCTATTCTAATTATCATTATAAGAAACTCCTTTCCATGAGATACTTAATTATCATAATAATTTGTATTTTTGAAAAAGATTAAATGAAGTAAAAGGGAAATATACAAAATGAAAAACTAAGAATTTATTTTCATCAAAGCTGCGGCTCCTCCGTACAAATCCCGTAACACACTATTCTGTCCGATCACTTCCGAGTTACGACATACTATCTCTCCATGCAATAAATAATAGTACAAGACGACAACCATGACATGACAAGGATTGAGGGGTATTGGGTAATTTCAATCCATCTACCAGTCTCTTTGTTTCTCTCTCCACCTCTGGCCATTAGTCACGCCTTCTGGATTCACTGGCTTTTGCTATTTGCCTACAAAAGATTGCCTTTTCCTTTTGTTTTTTTTTGCCTCTCCTTCTCTTTCTTATGCTCAGAATCTCAGATGATTGTTTTCTTCCTCCGATATGGACTCCACTGTTTCGACGATCACTCCTCCGCCGCTCCCACAGCGCTCCATGTACGGCCGGTAACCACCATCTTCTACTTATATAACTTGTTCGATGTTTTCAAATTCTTTCTTTTGGCACGAAAATGGATAAGATAGTTATTTTTCAACTCTGTTTTTGCTTCTCTGTTCCTTCTACTTTTTCCTCGTTCCATCTTGACATTCTTCTTCTTCTTATTCTTCTTGTTCTTCTTGTTCTTCTTCTGTCAATGTTTGCTATTAGTTCAAGAAGTTCGATGGCTTCTTCAATATTTTTCAACTGGTCACTGCTTTCGGTTGCTTCTTTTTTGAACATGGATTAAGAAATGGCACTTCTTGACCGTGATGGATGACAGAAGAACCATGAGCTGTTTAACGATTTCGTTTTAGTGGCTTTTTAGTTGAGACTGGCAGGAAGTGGATTCTAAGCTCCTTTTTCTTCTTCTTCTTCCGGGTGCTATTGACTGTATTTGTGTTGAGACTGTTCCTCATAGTTTTGAGTTATGGCGTTATGGCTATTTATATGATAGGATTTGAATAGCTTCCATATTTGTGGGAACCAAATATGATTACTTCTTCAGTCGAGGTGCGAATGATTTTCATCAATTCTGGATGCGTAAACCATTCATACTTCGTTGTTTATGGGGTTGGTGTTAAGTCTTGGAATTGAGTTGGTGTAACAAATGAAGTATGACATTCGAAAAAAAAAGAGAGAGACCTGTATAACAATCTTGTCTTCTTCTGGGAGCCGTTCTTTACGTTTCATTTATTGGTGTTTTGTTTCTTCTAATAATCTTAGACTGTATTGTATTGTGATCGCTTTTTCTTGGTCTGTTTCCTTTTTCATTAACTGCCTTCGTAATTTTTAGGATCACGGATTTGTTTGATTGTTCATTGAATAGTGGTAAACGGGGATTCCGGTTGGTTTTAGTTTTTTCCCCTTAAATCTTGCTCATGATATACGTCCATATGTCATAGACCTTCTGCTTCTTTTGCTGCTATACTTCCTGCTACAGTTTGTGGAGTTCAAAGTGGTGGGAGTCTTGCATTGAAGACTTTTTGGTTAGCTAGCTATATGTGACAATGCAAAATGTTCTCAGTTATGAAGTTTTTTGTTTGTTTATTCAGGGGATTGTTCCACCAAGTTAAAGCAGTCAATTTTCTTTTTCTTCTCTCTTGTACGTTATTTGCCATATCTACATATGAACTGGGTACACCAAACGGGATGCAGAAACCAAAGGAATTTGGGGCAGGTGATCATGGAATGGGCTTTCAAGATATTGTCTTTGGTGATGCAATTTGTCGTGACATCAGAAGTCCAATTACCCATGTTAACATTGAAGCAGTTTGTGCAAATTCTGATTCATTCTGTTTTCCTTCAACATTGCCTGGTTTTTCGAACAGAGGGCAGAAGTTTGAAGATGGAGATTTAGAAGTTTCTAGGCATCAGTATGACACTATTAGAAAGACAAGTAACAACAGCTGGTTATCAGATTCTGGCATTTTCGGTCTGTTAAATGGCCACACTGTTTCTTGTTTTTTGAACTTCCAAGGAGATACTGACGGGCTATTACGTATCCAAACTGATCCTATGAACCGAAATGGTCATTCTTTGTTTAGAGACCTCTTAAAAAACCAGAGAGACACTCTTATACTGAAAGAAAACTTGGAGATGATGCAATCTAGTTCGTTTGGTCCTTCTCCTTCACCACACGTACAAATAATTCCCCCTGTGCTTGACTGGGGAGAGAAACATTTATACTTTCCATCTGTAGCTTTCTTAACTGTGGAAAATACACGTAATGACAGCATTTTACATGTCTATGAACCATTTAGTACCAATTTACAATTTTATCCTTGTAACTTTAGTGAAATTTTGCTAGGACCAGGTGAAATAGCTTCAATTTGTTTTGTCTATTTACCAAGATGGCTGGGTTTGTCCTCAGCTCACTTGATCTTGCAGACAAGTGCTGGTGGCTTTCTAGTGCAGATTAAGGGTTATGCTGTTGAGTCCCCTTACCAGATTAGTCCTTTAGTGATCTCTGCTGTTCCTTCAAATGGGCAGTTTAGTAAGAATTTATCCTTATTTAATCCCTTTGATGAAGCCCTCCACGTGAAGGAAGTAAGTGCATGGATATCGTTTTCTCTAGGGAATAATTCCTACCACACTGAAGCAATCTGTAGAAGAGAAAATATTGAGAATTCAAACAAGCTTAGGTTGCTGACTATCAATGATTGGTTGGTTGTGAAGAATGGCCAAGTTGGTCCTCCGTTAGTGAGTATGAGAGCTCATGAGAATTGGGAGATTGGACCTAAAAGCACTGGAACTGTCTTAGAGATTGACTTCTCGTATGTCACTAAAGGAAGACTTGTTGGTGCTTTTTGCATGCAATTGCTGAGGTCTTCTCAAGAAAAGCCTGATGAATTAATGATTCCTGTGGAGGTTGAGCTTGAAAAAAGTATGACTTATGGTGGAGTAGCAGGTTCTCTTTCTATTTCTCTTGAGGCTTTGATGCCACGTAATGCCAATGGGACAGCTTTTGTGGTTATCTCTCTGAGAAACAGGGAACCTCACATGTTGAAGGTAATAGAAATTACTGAAGTCGCAGAAACGAAGGTTTTCCAGGTAAAGTATGTTGAAGGGTTGCTTCTTTTCCCAGCCAGTGTTACAAAAGTGGCCACAATCCCATGCAACCAGCTGCTAGCAGAGTTACATGATTCCCTAACTGAAATATCAAGTATCATCAAGAACTGCAAATTGGTTGTTCTGACAAATTACTCCAGCAGTGCTCGAATTAAAATCCCTTGTCAGGATCTTATACATGTCTGTTTGGGAGCTCAACAGGATTCTGCTGTCAGATATGTTCATAGACCTGAATACAGTGCTATTAGCAATAGGGGGCCAGGATCTTTGGATAACAGCATCCAAATGTCATCAACAAACAAGGTACAAATATTCTTTTGCATCCAGCTTTTGCTATTCTCTATGCATTGATATCTGAATACTTTTTACAAGGATTTAACTTTTCATTAGACGGGCACATGTATCATCGCAGTTGATTTTGAGGGGCCATGACATGAATAATAATACTGTTAGTCCCATAAATTGGAAATAAGCTTGGACAAACCTTGGCTTTATATTCTTAATTTCAATTGCTGTTAGATAGAAAGCATTGCATTGTGTAACGATAGTCCCACTAGTGTAACAAGACAAAGTTAAATGGTAGTTCCATTAGTGTAATAAGACATAGTTTACAAAGTTATGGGGATTTATGATGGGAACAGACTCACAAACACAAGAACACTTTAGAGTTCAGTAACACCTGAATGAGGTTTAATGGGTTGTTAGCAGCTGGCAGTTTGGCAATTGTGCTTGGGGCAAGTGAGAAACGAGAAATCTTCAAATTTAGTGTAGTTTGTTCAGCTTTAGAACTGATGCTTCCATCTGCTATTTTGTTTTCTGTCCGAAACTTGGGTTGTCAATAACAGTTGTACGGATTTCTTTTTCTGGTCTCCTATGGGAAAAAGCTTTCTTTCCAAATTTTTTTCTTGACAACTCCTAGAAAATTGCACTCGAGGGAGGTTTTGGGGTTGGGAGTGGGGAAGCTCTGGGGACGATAAAAGAATACCTCTCAAACATTTAAAATAGGTGTATATAGTTCAAATGACGAAGGATGCTGCTATCCTACGGGCTTACGACTGACGTTTCTCACCCTAGAATGTCCATTGTGCTGTTTACATGTTCATTTTCATATTCTTTCTGCATTGTGACTTAGTTGCCTGCATGAATTAATACTGAAGGCACGGGAGACAGCAGAAGCGGATGAATATATACTTGAAAGTTGGAAATCTCAAGGTACGCCAAGTGGAATGTCTGTGCTTGATGGTCAGGAGTTATTGTTCCCGATGGTTGAGATTGGAAGTCATGGCGCTAAGTGGATCATTGTAAATAATCCTAGTCAAAAGCCAGTTGCAGTGCAGCTCATTCTTCATTCTGGAGAAATTATTGAGGATTGCAGGACAGATGGAATTATGCAGCTCTCCTTTCCATGTCGTTTGCTCCACCCTGAGCTTAATGCATCAACTAGGTATGGATTCTTGATGGGAAAAGGTTCGCTTACAGAAGCTATTGTTCATCCTTATGGTGAAGCAACATTGGGACCTATATTCTTTCACCCTTCAAAGCGATGTGGATGGAGAAGTTCGGCTTTGATAAGGAACAATCTTTCTGGTGTGGAATGGTTGCCTCTGCGAGGATATGGAGGGTCCCCTTCTCTACTCTTGCTTGAGGGTTCTGTACCTGTTCAACGAATAGAATTAAATCTAAACTTTGCAATTCCAGATGATTTCTCTCATCTGGGTGTGCTATTTCATTTGAAAGAGGTCTCTTATGCTTGTTTTCAGCCATTGTCAAAAGAACTGCATGTCAAGAATATAGGAGATTTGCCACTTGTGGTTAGAAGAATTGAGATTTCAGGAACACGGTGTAACTTGGATGGTTTCTCTGTTCATCCTTGTATAGGTTTTTCTCTCGAGCCAAGTGAGTCAATGACGCTTTTGATTTCGTACAAGGCTGATTTTTCTGCTCCCATGGTACAAAGAGATCTTGCATTGGCCTTGAGCAGTGGAGTGCTCGTAATACCCATGAAGGCAAGTCTTCCCTTTCACATGTACAATCTTTGTAGGAAATCAGTTTTCTGGTTATGGTTGAAGAAAATATCTGCAGCACTTGTCCTTTGCGCTTCATTTATCTTTCTGATATGCTACTTCATATTTTTCCAAGTGATCGCTCTTGGTTCACAGAACTACTCCTATACGAACAGTAAATGCTCTGGTAATACAACAAGAAGTGTAGGGAAGTCTTCAGGAATGCAACAAAAACAGAAAAATATTGAACTCCCTGTGTCGACTGAAATTGATAACTTGTTTAGGTCAGGTGAGGAAGATAAATCCTTGAAGCAGGAAGCTGTTTGCCTTAGAGATCAGGATGGAATGGTAGAGCAGGGTATGTTCGGTCAAAATGCAACAGCAACCACAGGAAATCATAAGCAGATGGGGAATTTGGTGTACAAGGACAAGGATGAAACAATCTTGTCTACACCAACAAAATCTGGGACAGGTGAGAATTATGTCTCTGATGATGCTTCTCAATCTTGCAACCTTACAGTTAGGATAGGAAAAGAAAAAAGAAGGCGGCGCAGGAAGAGCAAGGCTGTTAATGCAGGTTTAACAGGACTCCTCGAAGTTTCAAGCAGTCAAACTGGAAATTCTACACCTTCATCTCCCTTGCCCCCTGCAACATTTCTGGCTCCTAACGCTACATTGTTAGCATCTGCTGACATGGACCCGATTAAGGTCAGAAGTCCACATAGTCAAGTGATTAATCAGCAGTGCAAGAAGGTTCAATTTTCGGAATCTGCTTCCAGGGAATTTATATCCAATTCCAATATCTCTTTCAAGTACTGCAATAAAAGTTGCTTTTCTTCAACTGTAGATCAAGCATTGCCTCCCGGGAGAAGTTCAAGTAAGCATGTCCTGCTACCTTCTGCAACATATCCTAGTGCTGGGAGGACTGCTTCAAATAAGCTTCCTTCTTCTCTGGGTACTTGCTCTACAATTGCTCATTCTCGAGCGCCTGGGCCTAAAGTTTACAATCAGAGGGCCGATAATTTGGAAAGGAAGGCAGGGGACAAGTATACGTACGATATCTGGGGTCACCATTTTTCTGGCCTCCATTTAACTGATAGTTCAAGAGACGTTTCAACCATGAAAACTATAACTGAAAACAATTCCAATAGCTTCTTTGTAAGCAGTCCACAAGCCCTTGTAACAAAGTCTCAACCAGAATATGCCAATTACTTTCAACCAGAGGGTTAATGGTAGTCTTCATAAATAATCATCCGGTGTTCTGTGGACTGTGGTTCTATTCATCACTTACTCCTTTTAAGTTGAAACCACAGTTAAACTGGTAATAAGAATTGGAAGAACATGATAACTCCTAAAAGCAGGCATATGTTAAGAAAAATGTCTAATGTAGCCACTTAATCGCTCCGCAGAGCACTAGTTCGTAGCCCTTAGATTCTCTTCCTGTTCTTTTCAATTGGAAACACAGCTGTAGCAGGAAAAAACCAAGCAGCATGAGGTCCATTTGTAAGAAGCTCAATTGCTGTTATAGCAATTAATGCAAATTGGAGTTGAAAAACTGAAGGGGTTAATTATTTTGCAAATTTTTCGCAAATTTTTTTGGCACCAATAAAATATAAAAACAAGCAAAACTGAAATGATAAAAACATAAAAAATTTGGTAATGCAGTTCGGCACACCTTGCCTACGTCTGCGGTGTCTTCACCCAGCTTAATCACTTTCACCGAAGCACAATAGTTTTACCCAAGGCTTTACTGAGTCGACACCACTTAACCCTTGACACTATCCTTCAACCTCACTTCCCGTGAAAGAATTTCATACCCAATAGTACGACTGCCTTATACTAACCTCAATAGAGGATTTTCTCAATCAATTTAATAGTACAACTTCCTTGTACTAACTTCGTCAGAGGATTTTCTCAACAATATTTGATAATAAATATAAGAAATAAACAATTCAAGTGATCAATTAACTAAGAACAAAATAATAATACATTTAAGAAAAAGAAGACAACTTCCCGAAAAATTAAGCTCCACTAAAATAGATCTGAAAGTCGTCACAACACCAATAAATTGACTCACATAAATACCAACACAAAAGCTACAACACTGTTTTATAATTTTCTGCACTTCAATATTATCTGCCCATACAAAATCCCTTGAACACGCCTTAAAAAAAATTCCAACAATAGTTGAAAAGAACACTGCTGTCGTTCACATTGATAATGGCCTATGACAATCAATCCACTTAACTTAAGAACATTAAAAAAATCCCAAGCACGTCCACCAACCAATTGCACCTTTTCTTGTATTCCAAAAATCACGTAGGTTATTTTCTATTTGGTAATTCTCTGCAATGATGACGTGATAAAGTTGATCAAGACTTTCTCCACCACCTAGGATTTCTTGATTGGTGTTGTGTTTTCCAATAACAATTAAAGAACACTCTCGTCGATATGTAACACACCCATATATTCAACACACACACACAACACCATAAGTCTAACCCCAAGATACGATATTCAGCTCTTCATCCGCATATGTGACCCACGCTATACAGCAGTAACGCCCACACATACACTAGCAAAAATAGACTCCTAACATGAATCAAAGATGTGGGCAATCTTAACTGTAGAGATTCACGCACACTAGCAAAAATAGACTCTTACCATGAATCAAAGATGTGGGCAATCTTTACTGTAGAGATTCATGACTTAATTAATTAGAGAGAGTTAGAGTCCACTTACACCACACAATTTCCAATTTGCAATTTACCAAAACTCAACAGCCAACTCAATACACTTCTTATTTTCTTCATTTATATGTCCAATTTAAAATGCCAAAACTAAATAAGGAATATATCAAATATATTCTAACAATCTCCCCATTTTTGGCATTATTTGTCAAAATATGAAACTCCCCCTAAACAATATAATTAGACATATAACCATCAAATAGACAAATCATATGACAAATACTCCCCCTTAATCCAAAGTCAAGCTCCAAACAACATCAAGTTTATCCAATCATCCAAATTTCTCTCCCTTGGGATAAATGATGCCAAAAAGTATGACAAATAGTCAAACATATACCTTGAAATCTCCCCCTGAATGAAACATTCACCATAAATAATCTGGTGTCTTCTCCTCGGGACAAAAAGTATAATCATAACAATCACCAATAAAGGCAGCGGAAGAATCATAAGCATGTCAATATGACAATTTAATACTATTCAAAACACTGAGAGATATGCCCTAAAGAGAGAGAGATAATCGAGAGAGATCTATACCGATGAGAGAGCTGAAGAGTTTTCGGTAGAGCCAAATAGAAGTCACTAAGCAAACTACTAAAAGATGAGACGTCAATAGCAACATAAAACTAAAGAACCAAAAAAAATCTTTCTTTCTTTTTTTTCGTTTCGTTTTGTTTTTTTTTAACAACAAAAAAATACTTCAAAAATGTAAAGCACGCTGTCCCTATGCCCCTCGAAGAATCTCAAACCTGGGCTTACTCTTTGGCTCGAATGAAGAAGTGTAACACAAGTAGCCTGCAAGTTCTCGGTAATCAATCATTTTTCTTTCTCTTGTTTTTCTTCTTTCTCTCACATCTCCAATAACATTTTCTACTGGATGATTTCTTCGGATTTGAGATAAAGAACCTCTGTTCAAATCAGCTGCCATTGTTTTGGTTGATTCATCATCCGAAGTAACCGAAAGTTCTTCAGTTTCTGCAGTTACTTTCTCAGCAGTAACTAACTGTAAACCACTGTCTGCAGCTGCTCCATCTGCAGTAACTAGCTGTAAGTCACTTTCTGCAGTTACTTCATCTGCAGTAACTAACTGTAAATTTTGGCATTTTCTTGTTTTTCCTTCACTACGTTTTTGTTCTTGTACTTGACTCTTTCTAATCCAAGCTTGCTTCGATACCATGGGATACTGCTGGAAATTTAATGAAGAGTGTCTAGATTTTCGGTTTTGACTTCTTTGAAACATCATTTGTAGTAACTGATAACATCTTGGCCTTATGTACCCGATAACTCCACAAAAATGACATGTGGGTATAAATCTTCGACTCTTTTTCGATGCTTCTACCTTTTGGGCTTATCTGGACAATTCAAATTTTTCTTCATTCACTCTTGGACACTCGCCTTTATAGCCTATACCTTGAAGATCCTCTTTAATTTTACCAATTTTCAACAACTTTTCTAGCTTTTTTGTGCCTCCATTCAACATCCTTAATCCCTTTTCAGTACTTACCAATTTCATTCTAGCTCCACCAAGCTCATCCGACGTCAACATCAGCTTCTTTTCTAACTCTTGTATGGTGTTCTTCATGGAAAGATTCTCTTCCTCCAATCTTCCATTCTTTCTAAACGTTTTCACCCATTTTTCATATATAGGTTTGTAATCCTCGCAAATATTCCCTTTTTTATCATCTAGGTCACTTCCATTGCTGACATAATCTGATATTGGATCTTGAGCTGGATTGTTTTCGAAATTTTTCGATTTTTCCTCTTTTCGACCTTCAGTTACTTCCTTCTCAATTACTGTTAAGCAAGTAACTGGACTTTTGTTATGTAAGGCAACCAACGCAGTACCATTAGCTATTTCTTCTTCACTACCATATTCTCTCTCGGTGCTTGTGAAGGACTTTCCTTTTTTCTTCTTCATAGTATTGGCACATTCGGATTGAATATGTCCGAAACCTTAACATTCATGACTTGCCTTCAGTTCACCCTTTTATGTCTTGACTTATTGTCTGGAATTGTTACTCAATGAACTCCTGCCATATTGTCTAAAATCGGACCTGTCCTTCTTCATTCTTTTCAACCATTTACCAAAATTTTGTGTGAGTAATACAAAGTCTTCGTTTTCATCTGATTCGTTTTCCACATTATTCACACTTTTTTTCAGTTTTCACCTGTAGTGCGTCTCTTGTAGCCATGTTCGCGAAATAGGATCTGCACCAACTTGCTACCAAGTTCCGAATTGGTGACCTTGCTCTGATACCAATTGAGCAACTGAAAGGAGTTAATTATTTTGCAAACTTTTAGCAAATTTCTTTGACACCAATAAAATATAAAAACAAGCAAAACCGAAATGATAAAAACACTAAAAATTTGGTAATGCAGTTTGATACACCTTGCCTACGTCTGCGGGGCCCTCACCCAGCTTAATCACTTTCACCAAAGTACAATAGTTTTACCTAAGGCTTTACTGAGCCGACACCACTCAACCCTTGACACTATCCCTCAACCTCACTTCTCGCGAAAGAATTTCACACCCAATAGTACGACCGCCTCGTACTAACCTCAACAGAGGATTTTCTCAATCAACCCAATAGTACGACTTCCTTGTACTAACCTCGTCAGAGGATTTTCTCAACAATATTTGATAATAAAGATAAGAAATAAACAACTCAAGTGATCAATCAACTAAGAACAAAATAATAATACACTTGAAAAAAAAGAAGACAACTTCCCGAAAGGTTAAGCTCCACTGAAATAGATCTGGAAGTCGTCGTAACACCAATAGGTTGACTCACATAAACACCAACAATAAAGATAGTAGCAAAAGAAACGAGAACTTCTTCTAACGCCCAATCATTTTTTCTTCAACACCCACGTCCACTGCTTTTTTTTATTTCAAGACACCCACATCCACTACACTTTTATTTCAAGACACCCACGTCCATGTATTATAAACTTGCTCACTGCTATCAACCATGAAACCTTTAAGTCACACCACCATAGCCTTTGCCACAACCCCTTCTAGGTTTTTTTCAGCTTACGTAATCACATAAACTTTTTCCAAAACAAGGAGATATGCACGTATATGGATAGACTTCAAAGATTCCAGAATGAATATTTTGGATAGAATTGTAGCAACACGCATCTTCTTAATTTCTATCGTAGATGCAATCTTCAATCCATAGAATAATTCCAATTATCTTATATGTCCAATTTAAAATGCCAAAACTAAATAAGGAATATATAAAATATATTCTAACATATTGGTATTATGCTTAATCTCAGTTCAATATGACATCCTTCAATCCCCTAGCCAACATCCTAACCCAAAACAAGCTTGAGGGTCCTAACTATATGGACTGGAAAAGAAATTTGGACATTTTGCTTATTGCTGAAGAGTACAAGTTTGTGCTCAATAAGGTGTGTCCTGAAAAACCCGGTGAGGGTGCCTCTGAAGAGGTTACTAATGCTTACTAGAAATGGGTTAAAGCTGATTAGATAAAGCGATATTACATTTTGGCATCTATGTCAAATGTTTTGCAACATCAACAACAAAAGATGGACACAACTTATGACATCTTAGATAATCTCAGGGAGATGTTTAGAGACCAGAATAGTGTAGCCAAGCAGAATGCACTTAGGGAGATTCTTACTTCTAAGATGGAGGAAGGAATTCCTGTTAGAGCCCATGTCTTGAAGATGATAAGTCTTCTGAATGAAATTGAGGTTCTTGGTGCTGAGGTTGACAAGGCTACTCAGATTGAAATGGTTTTGAACACTCTGCCAGTTAGTTTTTAGCAGTTTTGTTTGAACTATAACATGAATAAGATGGATTTTACTCTGTCTAAGTTGCTGAATGAGCTGGTAGTTGCTGAGACTATTATTAAGCAAGGAGTTGCACCTGTTGTGCTTAATGCTGAGTAAGGTTCTTCATTTGCCCAGAAAAAGGGTAAGAAGAAAAAGGCTCACAAGCTTAAGCCTAAAAAGAATGGTGTTGTGAAAAAGTCCAAAGGCAAGTGTTTTCACTGTAAGCAACAAGGTCACTGGAAGCAGCAATGTCCAACTTGGATAGCCAAGAAAAAACAAGGTACATCTCTTTTTTATTTACTGGTTGTTGAAACTTGTTTAGAGGTATTGACTACACTCCAATGGTGTGTAGACTCGGGAGCCACTAATTATGTCTATAATTCTTTGCAGGAGTTTCAGGCAACATGCCAGTTAAGTGAAGGAGAAGTGAGCATTTTTCTGGGAGATGGCACCGAAGTTGCAATTTTAGCTGCAGGGAATGTTACTTTACATTTTAAGAATAATCGAACATTGTTGTTAAGGGAAGTTTTGTATATTCCTTCAATTAAAAGGAATTTAATTTTTGTTTCTAGATTGAGTAAGAACGGATATTCATTTTGTTTTAATAAATTTTATGATGATTCTGTCGTTATTAAATTTAGAAAATAAATCATTTGTTCTGGCTCATTAATGGATGATCTATTTATTCTTAAAGATACACTTGAACTGCAACTTAATTCTAAAGTAAATAACTTTGATGTCGTTGTACCATTAAAAAGAAAACATCCTATTGAATTCAATCACACTTATCTTTGGCATTTAAGGCTTGCTTATATTAATTTAGATAGATTTTTCAGTTGGTCAAAGATGGACCTTTGAGTTCATTAAAAGTGGAGGCACTACCAACCTGTGAATCCTGTCTGAAAGGTAAAATGTCTAAGAGGCCTTTTCCCTTAAAAGGTAATAAGGTCAATGATGTTTTAAAACTCATTCATTCTAATTTGTGTAGTCCAATGAGTGTCTAAGCTAGGGTTGGTTTTGAGTATTTTGTGACATTCACAGATGATTACTCAAGGTATGGATATATTTACCTATTGCACTGTAAGTCTAAATGCTTTGAAAAATTCAAAGTATTTAAGGCAGAAATGGAGAAGCGACATCGAAAATATATCAAGTCACTACGATTTGATTGTGGCGGTGAATACCTCTCTAGGGAATTCATTGCTTATTTATCAGAACAAGGAGTTACTTCACAATTGTCTGTACCTAGTACGCCACAACAAAATGGTGTAGCAAAAAGGAGAAATAACATGCTTATGGAAATGGTTAGATCAATGATGAGTTATTCAAATTTGCCAGTTTCTTTCTGGGGATATACAATTGAAACAACAACATACATTCTAAATTTAGTTCCTTCTAAGTTAGTACCTCTGACTCCTACAGAACTGTGGATTGGCCGTAAACCTAGTCTAAGACATGTTCGGATGTGGGTTGCCCAGCCTATATGCTTAAAGGGAAAACAGATAAGTTGGAATCCAAATCAGAGTCCTAAAAGAATGAAAGGTGGTTTATTTTATAGTCCTAAGGATACGAAGATCATTGTTAGCACAAATGCACATTACCTTGAGGAGGACTATATTGTAAACCATATTCCCAAAAGTCAATTAGCCTTATGTGAGTTAAGAGGAGAAAACATACCAGCTAGAACATTTCCAACAAAGCATGAACTTGTACCATTCTTGGTCGAAGCTGATATTTAATTGCCTCGTCGTAGTGGGAGAAATGTCAGTGGACCACAAGATCAACATCTGCCCCAACAGTCAGCTCCTAACATTTCACAACAGCCTGAAAAGTAATGAGAGTTATGTTAGGATTGAAATAGAAATAGCAGCTATTGATCCAAATATCCAAGAACAAGAAGTAGGAGCCCCTAACATTTCACTACCTGTGGGTAATGTGGTCCCACCAGTCATCGACTTGCTGGCCTTACAGCCACAACAAAATGAAGGTGTGGTTGGCCAGCCTGTAGTACTTCGTCGTAGTGGGAGAATGAGACAACTATCGATTCAATATACACTTTTGGGGGAAGCATTTGGCAAAATCTCTGAAGAAGTGAATACCGAACTAGTATGTTACGATGATGTACTACAAGATAAAGATGCTGATAAATGGCTTATAGCTATGAAATCTGAGATGGAGTCTATGTACTCTAATCAAGTCTGGGAACTTGTACAACCACCTGAAGGGGTTAAACCCATCGGATGTAAGTGGATCTATAAGAAAAGGAGGGGTGTAGACAGTAAAATATAAACTTATAAGGCGAGGCTTGTTGCAAAAGGGTATACTCAGAAAGAAGGGATCGATTATGAGGGAACTTTTTCATCAGTAGCCATGCTTAAGTCTATTAGAACTCTTCTATCCATTGTTCTCATTTGGATTACAAAATTTGGCAAATGGATGTCAAGACGACTTTCCTAAATGGGAGTCTTGATGAATGCATTTATATGAAGCAACCGGAGGGTTTCATTGCTAATGGCCAAGAACATTTGCTATGCAAATTGAATAGGTCCATTTATGGACTTAAATAGGCATCAAGGTCTAGGAATATTTGTTTTGAACAG
Organism: Erythroxylum rufum; assembly: GCA_027478365.1. Taxonomy (NCBI): domain Eukaryota; kingdom Viridiplantae; phylum Streptophyta; class Magnoliopsida; order Malpighiales; family Erythroxylaceae; genus Erythroxylum; species Erythroxylum rufum. Next base: position 54,061,804 of record JANIHZ010000208.1, on the reverse strand, counting down.
TCTATCAAAACTTTTGGTTTTGATCAGTGTCATGATGAGTCTTGTGTATATAAGAAGTGGAATGGTAGAAAGGTAGTGTTTATGGTATTATATGTGGATGATATTCTGCTTATAGGAAATTGTGTAGGTATGTTGACTTCTGTCAAGGACTGGTTGTTTGAGCGTTTTGATATGAAGGACTTGGGAGAAGCTGCTCATATTCCTAGGATCAAGGTTATGGGAGATTGCAAGAAAAGGATGATTGGCTTGTCACAGGCACTTTATATTGATACTATTCTTGCTCGTTTCAATATGCAGGATTCTAAGAAGGGTTTTCTTCCTTTCAGACATAGAATCACTCTATCTAAGGATCAATGTCCTAAGACATCTAAAGAGATAGAGAGTATAAAGGCAGTTCCTTATGCTTCTGCAGTAGGAAGTCTCATGTATGCAATGTTATGCACTAAACCTGATATCTATTTTGCTGTTGGCATGGTTAGCAGATATCAGTCTAACCCTGGGCGAGAACATTGGACTGCAGTCAAACATATAATCAAATAGTTAAAAAGAACTAGAGATTATATGTTGGTTTACCAATCAGAAGACCTTGTACCCATAGGTTATACAGATTCAGACTTTCAGTTTGACAAGGACTCTCAGAAATCTACCTCAGGAAATGTTTTTGTCCTGGGAGGTGGAGCCATAAGTTGGAGGAGTATTAAGCAAACTTGTGTTGCAGACTCCACCATGGAAGCTGAATATGTGGCGGCCTCTGAGGCAGCCAAGGAAGCAGTATGGCTTAGGAACTTCCTAATGGATCTGGGTGTGGTTCCAGCAGTTCAATCGCCTATTACACTTTATTGTGACAATAGTGGGGCGGTTGCAAACTCGAAGGAGCCACGGAGCCATAAAAGGGCAAAACACATTGAGCGGAAGTATCACCTGATACGCGACATAGTTCAAAGGGGTGATGTGGTGGTGATGAAGATTGCATCAGAAAACAACCTGGCCGATCCTTTTACAAAGAGCTTACCAGCAAAGACTTTTGATAGTCACGTGGAAGGAATGGGAGTTAAAATAATAGATGCATGGTTATGAGTCTAAGTGGGAGATTGATAGATATATACTATTAACCATGCAAATGTAATAGTATAGTCTTTGGATGTTTTCATTGAACAATTATTGAATTGTATTCAATTCAAGATTTGCATAATACGAATATGTGTTAGTACATTTTATATGTATCTAACTGGACCAAGTTGAAAACGGTTGTTTTATACTGACTATTAAAACATATTCTTGAAGACATTAGAAATAAGGTTTATGTTCTTAATCTTGATTTAGTTAATATGAACAAATATACATTGTCTTGTGCTTTAATTCATTAAAGAGTGAGTTTCAATTACCGGGACAATAATACTCGATGAATTGGACAAAGGCAATTTATATTTGTGAAATATTAATTAATGATGGAATCCATGTCTTGGTATAGAGAATGATGATGCACTTTAAGTAAGCTTATAAGGTTTTATTGTGTAAACCCTGCAGGTGGATTTTAATCCGACACATGAAATAAGTTGAGTGACAATCTTAAAGATTAAAATTGTTATTTAAATAAATTGTCACTAATTTATTTTATTTGACAAGCATCTGTAATCTTAACATAGGGAACATAATTTATTATGTTAAGGAAAGTTAAATTAATAAAGAGTTCAATCATAAATTTTTAGTGGAATAATTTATGATTAATTATAATAAGATTATACTAGTCCTGTATAGATTCTTATTATAATTTTAGCCTTATTAATTTTCTCTACGGTCCCTGTCGTGCCTTAATTGTTTGGACCACATGTGTTTTATTTGTAATTTAAATAAGCAATAGATTATTTTAAATTAAATAGAAAAATCTGTTGTTTTGGAATTACTGTTAGACTATTTTATGTCCCATGTGACTTATAGTTTGAGTCCCTTAAAAAGCGCCCAAGATAATGGTTATTGGGTATTATAGAATGGATCTCAAATGGGTCAAAGATCCCTTTCCCTTTTTCTTCCAACAATGAATCATCATGATAGTTGGTGAACCAACATGATGTTTGGTGATTGAGTAGATAAGTTTTAAAAACAAAAACTTATGTATAGGAATCTCAATTATTCTGAACCATTGAAGAATCACATTAAAGAAAAGGAAGCAGAAAGGGAATAGATCAACATCTTACGAAAATAAAAGCAATCATGGATACAGGTACGCAAAACTCAATCGATCCATAAGTTATCTTACAATTGCAAACTGCATAATCTTATCGGTAACTTCTTATGCGGAATGGAAAGGTTTTTGGATATATATATATAAGCTTTTCTTCCTATCAAAGAGGTATGATGATATTTGAAAAAAATAGAGAGAAAACATAAACTCTCTTGAAAACACTTGATTAATTTTTCTGCCCACCCAAAAATAAGGGTTACAGAAACAATTAAAGATACACGACAGAAGGCTGTAAGGATAAGAAAATTTACAAAAAGAAGTTTTTGTAGAAAGAAGATCAGTTAGTGATTTCGTGTTCAACAGGTTTGTCTTGTTTCGATTCTTGTGATTGGTTTGCCTGTATATATATTTCTGATCCTGGGTTGCTTCCACGGTAGAAACTATTGATTCCATCATCTTCAACCAGCCTTTTAAGAACATTAAGAATGTAGCTCTCTCTTTTTGTGTCTATAATTCTCTCTTTATCTTCAATTGTATTCACATCTTCCAGGTCACCGTTGTCTTTCTCTGCATCCGTTGCAGACTTGCAGTCTTTGTCTACAAGGTACCATTTTCTCTAGCTAGAAGATGTCAGCATGTTTTGATTTCATTTCCCTTTTAAGGATACTGAGCGCAAACTACATTGGCTGCCTTTTCACAAGAAGTGATCCTCCAGCCGAGTCAGAAGCAGCAAATGCTGCGTCAGCGGATGCTGAGTCTAACGGAGCACATGCATTAGCAGATACTAAGCCTCAGAACTCATATGCTCCTCCGTCGAGTAGCACCAGAAACAATTACGGAATTTTGTAGCCTACCAAGGGCGGATCTTCGAATAATTTCATCCTTTCTGTTAAGTAATAGTATTTTTTTTAAAAAAAAGTAATAATATATATGTAATCAATGTTTTCAAAATTAAATTAAATTATCTGACTTAAGAGTAAAATCTTTGAACCAACTAATTTTTTAATTTAATTTTAAATTTTTTGATTTG
>JANIHZ010000208.1:54030197-54046607 GCA_027478365.1 Erythroxylum rufum | reverse complement strand
CTGCAATAAATTTCTTAACCAAATCTATAGATATTTTATTATTATCAAAACATAAGTAGGATTAATTTTGTCAACCATCATTAGTCCAACAACAACTTCATTTCTTCTTAAACATCTTCTATCAATACTAGGTCATCAACATATATAATTAAAGCTATTACCTTTCTTCATTTGTGTTTTATCAAAAAAAATATGATCTGAACGACTTTGCTTATAATCAGATGCCTTTATATAGAGGAAAACCTCCCAAATTGAACCCTAGGTAATTGTTTAAGCCCAGCCAATGATTTTTTTAATTTATAAACTTTGTCTCTAATTGAAGAACTACCTTTCACACCTGGTGGCAGCTCCATGTACGCTTCCCCTTATAGGTTCTTGTTAAGGAATATGTTTCTATCATCAAATTGTTACAGAGGCCGCCAATCTCGACTTGTTAAGATAGATATAAGGATGTGAATTCTATGGAGTTTAGCTACCAATGCAAATGTTTCTCAGTAGTGCACCCTGTATCTTTGCATATATCTTTATATAACCATCCTCATTTTTTTTATCTCTTATGACTTCCATCAGTTCTAATTTTCACCTATGAATACCCAACTACATCTGATTGTTTTGTTTCCTTTAGGTAATGAAACAAGTTCTTATGTAGTGTTCATTTGTAAAGCCTCCATCCTATCATTCATTGCCTTAACCCAATTTGGATATGCAAAAGCTTCTTACACATTATAAGGAGTAGATACATTGGATAATTGATTAAGTGCATATGATTCAAACGATCTATAAATACGGACATAATTATTGATTTTGTATATGATAATGGCTTTAGGATCATGTTCATACTGTTTCTTTGGGACACTCTTGTTTATTCTCTATGGATGTCTTATAACTAAATTTTAAGGATGAATAAGAGACTAGTTAGATGTGACAATTGTATCACAATAATTGTTAGATATATGATTCAATAATACCTTAGGTTCAACATTCTGAACTATATTATGAACTGATTCTTCAGTCAATGGTGTTAATATATGCAACTATGTACTTATTTGTGACTCTTCATGAGCGCTATCACAAACTTGTTCACCACCCTTATAAAGCCTTTCACTTACTTCCTCTAATTCTAAGAACTCATTTATGCAATCTTACTACAACATATTCACTTCATCAAAATTCTCCCCCTAAAAGGAAGATGTTGAAGCTCCCTCTAAATAATATGGTTCTGATTCACATAAGGAGACATCCAAGGTCACATGTAATTTTTGCATTTGAGGATCATATCACCTATATCTTTTTTGAAAATATGAATAAATAACAAAAACATAATGTTTGGCATATGGATCAAGTTTAGTTCACAAAACCTTAGGAATAAGGCTGAAGGTTTGAGAGATGGGGAATGAAAAGTAAAGATTGTAATTTTGTTAAGGTGTTTGAAAACCTCACTCGAGAGGGTGACCATTTGATGAGATATGTTGGAGACTTTATAGCTTCTCCCCAACATAACCTAGGCATGTTCATGCTAAAAAGAGAAGCATGAATCACCTCTATAATTTGTTCGCTCTTTCTTTCCTTTAGGCCATATTATTACAAAGTATAGTTACATGAAGTCTGGTGATGAATTCCATATTAGTCAAGATATTTTTTGACATAGGTATTTATAAATTTCATAACACTATTAGTTTGCCAAAAACAAACCTACTTTTGATATTGAGTGCCTATCATACTATGAAATTCTTAAAATGCTGTAAAACTTCACTTCTTTTGTATAGCAAAGGCATCCAAGTCATTCTTCAATGAATTTAACTGTAGAAACTGATAGTAGAGAAGAAATGATGAATGAAATTTTATATTTTAGTGCGTCTATTCATATATACAATAGGGGTATTTATACATGTTGGATGAGTCCAAATAAGGAAGGAAAATCAATATGATAATTACATATATGATTCTAGGATTAGATTAAGGCTAACTTAATGTTAATAATTTAATTTTAAGATTCTAAAGATATGTTTTAACACCCCCCCCCACCTCTAAACTTAAGGTGTTATGGAAGATTAGAGTTTAAGTTTGGAGACAAGATTTGCAAAGCGTTGAGATGCATGTGACTTTGTAAAGATATCAACAATTTAAGTTTGTGATGAGACAAGAATAAGTTGTATAGTGCTTTAGAGAATATGACGTCAAACAAGTTAACAATCACTCTTGTTGTGTTTGGTACATTTATAAAAGACATTGTTATGAGAAATTTGAATGGCAATATGTTTGTCATAGTAGAGAGAAACTACAGACGAGAAAGATATAACCACCTATTGAAACAACTATCGTAACTAGAGGAATTCAAAAGTAGTATCAGTAAGAGCTCTATATTCAGCATCTAAAAAGAGGGAGGCAATTGTTTATTTCTTACTGCACTATGAAATAAAAGATGTCCCTAGAAAGAAATAGTAACAAATGTTGGATTGACAATTTGTTAGGTCCCTAACCCAATTAGCATCAGAATGGACTTGTAGCTCTAATGGGGAAGAGTAGCAAAAATGAAGGCTATGAAAAAAAATACCTCTGACGTATCTCAATATATGAAGAACAGTAAATAATTGAGTCGTACGAGGTGTAAACATGAATTGGCTCACAAAGTGAACAACATGAGCAATATCTAGATGAGAGACAATAAGATATATAAGACTACAAATTAATTGGCAATCAAACATACCATCACTAAGTAGATCGATCATTGTAGTTAAGTGGAGTGCTAACTGCCTCAGTATAAGTGATGCCAACTCAATATCCTACATGGCTTGTGAAAAATAATATCCAAATTCATCAGAGGATACCTTAAGTCCTAAAAATAGCTCATGCTACCTAAGTCTTTCATCTTAAATTGTTGATGGGAAAAAGATGTATAGAAGAGAAACCATGTATATCCTCACCATATATTATCGTATCATCCATATAGAGAAGAAGAAGAGTGCACCCTTCATCCATTTTGCAAATAAATAAGGAATATTCATAAGAGCTAGATTGAAAACCAAGATGTCCAATGGTGGAGCTAAAATTTTCAAACCAGGATTTAGAAGCTTGTTTTTATAACACGCCCTTTATGAAACCTACAACCATCCACACACATAACAACCAAATTCCTGTACACGCATTCAAGGTATATAATTCTATTCAATGCTATACATATACACATTACAAAACTCCCCAATGCTTAACATTATCATTTAATAATAGTAATACATCTTTACATTTACACGGTAATCCAAAAGAAAACATACAATTTATTTTCTTTTTCATATGCAATGTAACTAAAAACACATTCCAAAATTACTTTTTCTTCTATCTGTTGGCCTTGGTCCCTGCAGATGTTCCCTGTACCTCACTCCTATGACTTATACCTATACGGATTAACACCCGTGTTAAGCTTGAAAGCTTAGTGGGGAAAACACTTAGTTTGAGTGGTCATCTGCCAAGCACACATATTCAGAAATATCATAACTCATATACCATAAATTCACACTTATAATCCAAACATTGATATTCAATGCTTATGTAAACAATGGTGGCATACTTAAGAAAAGTACATAATGCAAATATGCTTCAACATATTATCCATATACTGAGAATGCACATCTATAAGCCAAATATTGATATGATACGAATTATCTATATAATTGCACATTATTACAATTCATCATTACAACCAATACAAATGCTCATCAATACCAATTGTTAATGTTGTCATACTGTATTTCTTATTTATGACTGTTAAGTTTCCTTTTTGTGCTAAGCCTGCACATTTTCTGTGAGTGTGGGTAACGGGTGTTGTGGATACCCGAAGGTATCGAACTATGGATACCCGAAGGTATCAACCTACAGATACCCGAAGGTATCAAAATTGTGGATACCGGTGATGTCAAACTGTAGCAGCTGCACTGTAACCCTATAGGCATGCCTATCTATCCACAACCAAGACAATAAAGCAGGCACTATAACATTTCCTTTAACCATTTGCAAATTTCACAATTCATATATTAACAAATCATATGATATACATTTCAAGTCATAAAATCTATATTTGTGTTCATACATACAATTCATGGCTTACCACCATTAGAAGGGTATCAAAATCATACTTGTATAATCATATTATACAAATATGAGTAATGAATATGCATACAAATCATGTATGTACATGTAAGTTTTCTTTGGAATGCATTATGCTCAATCTTAAATTCTAATGTTCAATCACCTAATTTACATATAGTAAGTCTTATTTCATTTATTTCTAGGTGTTTGAAAATTTTCATACACATTCATAAAGGTTCAGATAAGATGCGGTAGAAATCGGAAACAAAAACAATGCCACGGTCGTGACAGACACTCTCTCCATTCATACCACTACTTGTTCCTTAATATGAATAAATAAGATGTTAGAACTAGGTTTCGAGGTCTTCTATACATTTTTTCCTCTATGTCTATAGTTTCTATAGCACTAACAATCAGACCATTTGGACTTTTAAATTATGAGATATAAGAAAAATATCACAAGCTGCTCCAAAACTAGGGCATCATCATGTCACCTTTTTCAATCTCAATTTCAAAGGTAATAGAGCTAGAATTAAGTCAGAGTCCCCTATAGAGATATTTATTTCTATGTCTTAGGTTTGATATGCAACTAAAATCACATAATGTGATTGACTCAAACAAATCCTAGACAGAATTCCACTACATAATAATCTCTTCTCATATTCAACCAATTCTATCCAAGATAACACCAAAATAACACCAAAGCAGCATCCCGGTAACAATTCCACATCCAAATAAATCTTTATATCCATTCGATCATACACAAATATAGAAATCAACTAAGTGAAGTCCCAAACCTTAAAATTGGCAAACTAGTTCTTCTAATGCTTTTCCTTCCCTTCCTCTTTGGCTTTGTTTGAATCACCATGTGAAAAATGATGGGATGAAGAAGGTGAAATGGAGAGGAGAAAAACATGAAGTTAAGCCATCAAAGTTTCGTCCATCTTTCGTCTCCATATTTTTTTCATGATTTTCTAATCTTAGACATATGTTACAATCCCATTGGTCCATATGTCACAATCCTATTGGACTATGTGTTACAATCCTATTAGACCACATGTTACAATTCTATTAGACCATATGTTGCAATGCTATTGGACCATGTGTTACAATTCTATTAATCCATGTGTTACAATTCTATTGGACCATGTCTTACATTTCTACTGGACACACATGCTTTAATCTTATTGGTCCATTAGTGGACTTTAGGAAAATTGCATATTGGTCCTTCTTCTTCCTTTAAGTATAATAAGAGACATGATGTAATGTAATACACCCTAGAAGTATTATACATTTACCCTTGTCTCTTACTATACTTAGACATGATGTAATGTAATACACCGTAGAAGTATTATCCATTTACCCTTGTCTCTTACTATACTTAGATGTACTTAATTTATTATGTTCACTTTTTAATACACCCTAGACATGCTATAATATTTCTAGGGTATATGTTGGGGTGTCATAGTTTTAGTCTATATAAGGCTTTACAGAGATATCAAATCTTATTGGGAGGATGATCATATACTGGAGAAGGTTACATATGCACTTCTTCTGTGAGATCTCCATTGAGAAAGGCAATCTTGACATCTATTTGGAATGCTTTCCATATTTTGTTAGCAACAATGATAATGAAAATGTGAATTGAGGTCAATTAGGTTACAGGAGTGAAGGTTTCCTCATAATCAATTCCATATTCTTGGATGGATCTTTTAGTAACAAGGTGGGATTTATATCTTTCTATTGATTCACCATTTCAAGTCTTAATTTTATAGATCCATTTGTAACCAACAACTGAGCTATTTAGAGGCAAGTCAACTAAGTCTTAAGTATTTGTGCGAGTAAGTGCTAGTAGTTTTTTAGACATTGTTTGCTGTCATAAAAGTCAGAATTAGCCTCGTGATAGGTGAGAGGTTCATATAGAGAGACAATAGTGGAATAAGTATGGAAATCATGAAGATAGATAAAAAGGATGACTTACGCAGTCAATATGACAAAGCATTGGCGGTAGGGAGGTTTTAATGAAGGATGATCATTTGGAGGATTTGGTGGATCAATAATTAGAGAAGAAGCAGTTAAGTGGAGTCAAATTGCGTAGGCTATTGGAAGAACCTACAAGAAAAATGTCAAAAAAAAGAATATGGCAAGATCACAGAAGCAGTAATGTGGTGGTCCACCAATAAGGGACTTTGAAATAGTTGAACTTATATTCCTAGAAGGATACATAACAAGAGATGTGAAGCCTTTGTGACAAGGGATTCTACCATCTATATCCTTTGGGTTCTATACCATATCCTAAGAAACAATATAGTAGTGCTCGTGATTATAGTTTGGTGTACTCATGGGGTTATAAGAGAACAAAACAAGCATAACCAAAAATTTTGAGAGTTTGATAGTCAGGAGTACAATTAAATATATGTTTATATAGAGAGATGTTACTTATGACAGGAGAAAAGATATGATTTATAGTGTATACTGCAGTAAGAGTTGTGATAATTTTAAATAGACTATATTTCTAATCTTATATTTAATGCATTTTACTTATTTATTTGAGAGTTTCTTATTGTTTTTTATAATTATTTTGTTTCTATTGTGTTTTTAGGACTTATTTTCCTTTATGGATAAAAGGAGAATAATTAGGAAATTTTGAGACAAAAAATGGAAGAATTGAGGCTATTTTGATGGTTGATTGTATAAGTTTACATGGCTGTTTGTGTGCCTGTGTAGCTCTTCGAAGCCATGTTTCTTTGCAATTTTCAAAGATTGAAACAAGATTAAAGGATATAGTCATATACACAACTGTGTGAGTAACCATGTCCACTCTAGCAATCCTAAATTTAATCTATAAATGGACAAAACAAAAACAAAACGAGAGGAAGTAAAAAAAAAGGGATTTGTAAAAGGCTTAAGAAAACCTAATTAAATTGATGGTCTATAATGATAAAGAGAACGAAGAACAATAAAGGAAATATATTTGGGGTGGATTTTCATCATTTTAAAGTAAATTTCACGAAGATTAAAAGGGATGTCATCATAGTTCTTTTATTTTTATGTTTTTCCTTTAGTCTTAATGTTATGATTATGAGCTAAACTTTAGTTAGTTCTTGGATTAGATGAACCCTAGGATAAACTTGTAGTGATTTGATTTTACCTTAATTCATTCTTTAGTTTCATTGAGATTAAATTATGTGTTCTTAATTATTCTTGAATTAATATTGCTAGTATATTTTTATGTATTATTTAATGAAATTGAGATTGAGAAATCGTTTTGTATGAATAGATTTATCATAATTGAAAGGAGTTGCAGATAAACCTAGAGATAAGTCAACATAAATCCTCTAGATTAGGGTCAAACCTAATGATGAAATTCATGAATCCTTTAATGCAATCTTAGTCGTTCTATCTAGAAAGATATTTTGGTTAATTAACCGATGATTAGTTATTAATATTCTTGAGAAAGATATTAATATAAGATAAGAATTTTCACAATCTATTGAACTAAAGATTAAATTGATTAGTGAAATTATGATTGTAAGAGAAGTCCTATGGCGATTCAAAACCCAAGTATCAATGTTGTACTTGATTTTTCTTAGTTTAATGTTTATTCTAATTACTAAATTATGTTGATCTATTTTACTTTATTGTTTTAATTTTGGATTTGATTTATCTTAAACATCATAATTTGTTAGGATAGGTAATGGAAAGATGAAAAGTAGCAACAATTCTAATTCTCGTGGGATCAACCCATACTTACTAGTGCTAGCTACATCTACTTGTTACAATTGCAGTTTAAAACATAAAATTGCATATTAAGTTTTTGGCATACAAACCTTGTTTTTATTAATCTAGTTATTTTACTTTTAGGTAGCTTATATTTTTTGTTTTATATTTATTTTTTCCTTATAACTTTCTTTCTTGATCTTGTGTTTGTGTCTTATTTTCAGGATTTGAGTAGTCATCATTATATCCACCAAATATAATGGAAGGATGGAGAGAATAGTATTCTTAAGGGATTATGGCATGCCATCACCTTTTACAACTTTGAAAGCTTGGAATGAGAGGCATGGTGACATGTATTTGGTAGCTCAATCGATATCCATAATGTGTTATGACATTTATGGGGGTGGCTACCCGAATCGTGAATGAAATGCATCAAACTATATTTGGGGGCATCTTAATTGCATGAAAATTGACCTCAAGATACTCATTATAAGAACAATTATAATCTAGAGTGGAACAATTATTACGACTTTATATAGAACGATTATGCTTCATCTAGATTTCTAAAACAACATCAAAAGGAAGAGGAACATCTTAGAGATGTCAAGCAGATATGCTCTATAGACTTTAAGAGCTAGTTGCTTCATTTGAATACACCAAGTTAAACTTAAGAGATAATATGAGTGCATTAACTTTCCAAAATGGAGAGGAGCCAGAGGTTAAATACATAAATGAATTTACAGTTCAAAAAGATAAGGAAGATGATTCTACAGAGAAGATAGAGATTGAAGAAAATGAGGAAATTGTTATTCAAGAAGAGAAGGAAGAGGAGAAAGAGGATGATGAAGAGGAGGAGACAAATAAGGAGGTTATCAAGGAATTATCGACAGTTATCTTAAGTAAGAAATGCTTCTACATCCCACAAAATAAGCTATCAAAGTCAATCAAAGATTTATGAGGTTTTGTTGTTCCTTATTATATTGACAATTTGTTACTAAAAAAGACATTAATAGAGTCAATTGGTTTTATTAAATTATTTACCTTATATCCTTATTATCTTGCAGCATGTGGCCTATTTGTAGGCTATAGGCTATTGAACTTTTATGTGAGAAATGAGTGAAAACAAGTCACTAATTATAAATCTAAGTTTAAAAAGGGTTTATTGAGAAGTCCAACTATAAGAATCATAAAGAAGTGCTGGTTAGAAGGCAACCTAAGAATTAGGTTTTTGTTTTGATTGAGTAGTTTGTAGGATTTTCATTAGTAGTTTAGTTATTTTCATAGTTTTAATTTGATAGCCCTAACTTTGTAACTTGAGATCTTTTGAAGTTCCATGGGTTATGAAGGCTACATCAACCCTTGCTTTAGAGTGGCAAAGATTTGTAGAGGGTGTTGATCAAGATGATTTATTATGAGTTTGGTTGTGACTGTGATTTGATTTGTTTAGGCAAATAGGTATGAGTTTTGATGATTGAGTTGATTTCAATTTTGTTCATTAATTTTGAGAATGGATACTTGATTTGCATTATGATACTTTAATATGATTTACTTGATTTGCATTATGATACTTTAATATAATTTATACATGTGTTTAGTTAAATGTAAATTATTTTTGAGAATTTTTACTACCCCGTATAAAAAAGAAAAGAAAAAAATAGCAATATATGAATAAATAATTTTACTCCACTAGTTTTATACCAATAAAAAGGTTAAAGTTAAAGAGTAGTACTAATAGTCATTTGAGATAGTAACCTTGTTGAGTAATTGGGAGTATTCATGATAATATGTTCTTACGTTGAAAGGCTAGGTGACTTGTGAAACAAGCTTTTAAATGCTATTAAAATGTTTGAATATAATGTTTTGTTTTTAATAAGGGATATGGAAGTGTTTAAATGTTTTAGCTTTTTTTTTTATGTATGTTCACTTTATGCATTAACTGGAATGGTGTGAAATGAGTTAAAATTTAAAGAATTGTGGATTGAATTTGATTGATTTATAATTTGATAACGAAGAACAAGAAAGGAAACTTATTTGGGGTGAACTTTCATTAATCTAAAGTAAATTTCATGAAGATTAAAAAGGGATCTCATCATGGTTTGTTTAGTTTTCTATTTTTTCTTTAGTCTTGATGTTTATGATTATAAGTTAAACTTTTGTTGGTACTTGGATTAGATAAACCCTAGGATAGACCTTGTAGTGATTTTATTTTTAACCTAATTCATTCTTTAGTTTCGTTAAGATTCAATTATATGCTTAATTATTCCTAAATTAATATTGCTAACGTATTATTTCATGTGTGATTTCCTACAAGTGAGATTGAGAAATCCTTTTGTATGAATAGATCTACTATAATTGAAAGGGTTTTTTCTGTAAACCTAGAGATTGTTCAATATAAATTCTTTAGATTAGGGTTAAACTTAATAGTGAAATTCATGAATAGATTAATAAAATCTTAGGGATTTTAACTAGAAAGAGTTTTTAGTTAATCAATCGAGGATCAAATATTAATAGTCTTGAGAAAGATACTAATATAAGATAAGATTTTTTGTGGTCCAGTAAACAAAAGATTAAATTGATTAGTGAAATCATGATTGCAAGAGAAGTTCTAAGTAGATTTAAAATCCAGGTACTGATGTTTTCCTTGATTGTTTCTTAGTTTAATCTTCATTCTAGTTAGTTAATTGTGTTAATCTATTTTACTTTATTGTTTAAATTTTGCATTTGATTTATTTTAAACATTTTATTTTGTCAGGCTAGATAATAGAAAGATGTTAAGTACTAGCAATTTTAGTCCTCGTGAGATCAACCCTTACTTGCTAGTGCTAGCTACAGCTACACTATTGACTTGTGATTTAACCCAAAAATATTTTAGATAAGAAGAAGATATAAGGAGGGCTCGAACAATATCAAGAATGTGTTTGTGTTTTCATTTTGCTCAACCATTTTGATGAGAGGTACATAGATAAGATCTTTGGATAATGGTACCTTATTAAGTAAGAAATTGGATGAAATTTGTATCTCTGTATTCCATGACATTCTCAATGTGAAATATTTTAATCTTATAGGAAAGTTGAGTTTGAATCATATTGGCAAAATGAGAGTAAATAGAAAATAATTCTAATCTATGGCATATGGGATATCCATGTATAACGAGAGAAGTCATCAGCATAGATCACATAATATCTTAAACCACCCATAGTATCATGAGGACTAGGACCTAAATATTATAATGAATCATATTAAAAGGTGTTAAGAAAATGGAATCATTAATAGAAAAGGTAAATAATGACTTTTAGAAAGCTAAAATGAGACACAATTATAGTTTTTAGTTTAATAGATCCTAAAGAACTACTAGAAATTAATGATACTAATTTAGTAGGAGAAATATAATCAAGGCAAGAATGGAAAAGATGAGACATGATATCTCCAAAAATAATTTTGGATGGAAGATGTAGGGAAGTAAGTTCGAACAACCACCCAATCTTATCCCTCGTCCCAAGGATCTTGAATGTCTGTGGATCCTGCACAGTACAATTACAACTTAAAAAATATAAGTCAATACCAAGTTTACATAATTGACCAACAGAAATGAGGTTTAAGGATACTTTTGGAAACAGAAAAGTATTGGGTAAAGCTAGTTTAGGTGTTTGAGCAGTGTTTATACTTTAAACATCCATAGTAGAATTATCAGCACTGTGAACGACATGTGGAACAAATGGTATTTGTGGACATGTAAGAATAGAAGAGTCAGAGTTCATATGATTGCAACATACATAATCAAAGTACAATGATGATGGAGTAGCTAACGTGACAGGTAACGTAGAAGATGAGATAGTACTAAAATCAAGTTGAAGTTGTTGAAAAAGGGCATAAAGGTATTTTAATCAGAATTTGGAAGAACAACTATATATAGGATCCTTTATAGCAAGAATAGTAGTAATAGGAGGAGGTTGAAGGGACTTGGAAGAATTACTTTTTCTAGAGATCTGTTTGAGTCATTTTCTATATTTAGAGATGTGAAGTTAAGCTTTTTACAGTTGCTACAGGACCCCTCGAAAAACTTCTTACTAAGTTATGAGAAATTTGACGAGAGGGGATATGAGTTACAAAGACAACAATAGTAGATGGAATAGACTTCTTGTTGTGGAGTGTATTGGGTCAAATATTTTCTATAATTAATTCATTGATTATAATGTCAAGAGTGTGCAAGGAACCTCAATGGAGGAGGGAGCTAAGGATGGATCCAAATTCTTCTTGAAAAGTCATCAATAAATGCCACATATGCTGACAATAGAGAAGATTTGCATAAATAGCGATTGCAACATGACTAGGCCATGTAGCATATACAAGTGCTATTTGATCTCAAATTTCTTACAGTTCTAAAAAATAGTTGTGGATTGTTTGTCTAGGTTATTATTGCATCCGATAAAGTCTTTGGTAAATATGAAAATTGATTAACATAATCAAATATAGAATAATAATTCTTTAAAAAATCCCATACCTCTGTAATTGTGTCAAAGTGCCAAAAATCAAGTTTAATCACTTTAGCATATATATTTCAAAACCATATTAGGATTTGATTATTCATTCCATCCCAAAATACTAGTTGCTCTATAAATTTTTCCTCTTCTTCATCTATTGTTGTGGTTGGCTTTAGTATTTCTCTAGTAACAATTTGCTAAAGGAGCCTTTTTTTTAAAAAATGCTCATTTCTTCGTCTCATAAATCATAGTTTGATTCATCAAACGTAACATTGATAGGGTTTGATATGTATTGATAAAGATTAGAAATATTCATGATAGAGAATAAAATGGAAAAAAATTCTATAAAGTTTAAATTTGATCAATCTGATATCAAAAATATTCATCAAAAATTGTAAAGGAACTACAGGAGACAAAGTCAAATTAGGTGGTCAAAGTTTTGGTTAACTCTCTTTGGACCAAACCAAACTAGTGGATCTGAACTGAACTGGAGAAGGGGCAAATATGACATATATTGACAAATGGGGCGAGGGCACATGAAATATAATTAGGTTATTGATGTGGCACTACAAGACCATCATGGACTATGACATGGTGTTGACTAGGATGATGATGTGGCACTGACTAGGATGATGACATGGTGCTGACTAGGATGAAGATGTGGTGGTTAATGTGGTGTTAGTGTGAGGAGAGACTATCTTTTAGCTTCTAAACGATATAATTTTTCTTGGAAGCTAAACAACGTTTTTTACATCTTCTTCTTCCTCCTAATGATTTCAACTAGGGTTTTCAGAGCTCAACGGCTTTCAGTGACACGTAAAGGCGCATGCGGCAACGTCTGGCAGTATTCTTTGAGCGATTGTGAACTACTCAAATAGAGGAATAATTTGGTATATGGCAAATTATTTTTGGAGCATATTAAAAACTCAAAAAATGCAAAGACAGCAGGTTGCAAGGGAAAAGTTAAAAGAAAACCCTACAATCTTTTTCTCTTGTTCATAAAGAAGATTTTGATACCATGTAAAAACTGAGAGTAGAAAAAAAATAACAAGTGGAATTTTGTATTTCAATGTGTCTATTCATATATACAATAGCGTTATTATATATATTGAATGTGTCTAAATAAAGAAGGAAAATCAATGTGATAATTGTATACAATTACATACATGATTTTAAGAGTAGATTAAGGATAAATTAATGTTAATAGCTGATATCTAAAAATTCAAAAATATGTGTTAAATAATATGTGTTAACAGTAATTTTCTAGCGTACCCAAAAAGGACTTTCCAAGCCTTGGTGCCATAATCATATAGTTGCTAGAGCTTGCTTGTCACAGCTAGTATGATATGCATGATGAATTTTTATCCTTCATTTTTTCTCAATTCTAAGCAATAGAGTTAGTCTTACATATGAATATATATATTCTCTAAATCAAGTTTTGGATCTTTTTGTAAGATTTTCTATGAATCTTATCAAATTTTGAATCAAATCCACTTTGAAAATTATGAACATGAAGCCTAATTATTGATGAATATAATTAGACTACCGCTTTAATTATCCTTTCAACAAGAGGTAGATCACAGTCTCTTGAAATCTAACAAGTTCATTGTAGTATATTGATAATGGTCTACCATCTTATCTGGTAGTGAAAGATCTTGATTTAATTTAAAAAGACGAGTTTCATCTGATCCATCCTAGAAGGTTTTTGAGACGACCTTCCGTGTTTTCTTGGCTATGGAAAGGCGTAAATTACTGCACCAGTAACGGATTCATCGAGTTAATAAGCCAAGTTTTTTACCTTTTGATTTTCAGTAATCCATGCTGCAAATTTTGGCTCTTCTGGGTTGGATTTTTTCGCTTCTTTGGTGAGATAAGCTTTATTACGAGTATGAATAGGCATCTCTATAAGTTGAGACCATTACAGAAAATTAGTTTCATCCCTGATAAGTAATACAAAATCTGTGGTGTTTGGTTGTTTGGTGTAGCTGGAGCAATAAAGTTAGGATAGACAATTTAATTTATGAGTATGGACTTTGGAGGAGAAACAAAAGGAGGAATTTAATTCACGTACGAGTTGCTTTCATACCATCTTGCACGATAATATTGATGGTAAGTAGAGTTTTCTGTGTCCTTCTTAGAGAAAATATATGGACACAGTTTACATCGTAGAAATTAGAAACAGTCTTATCATAATCTTATGTTAATATAAAAAATTGGTCAACTAATCAGATTCTTACAATTACGAAATTGATTTCTATACTTAATGGGCATCATCTAGTTGTCCTTTTTTAAATAATAAGAAATATGTATTAAATAAACATTTAAAATACTAAATAATTGTTCAGTATAAAACAATTTAGTTAATACATTATCCACTCAAAAATTCTAAGTGACAAGTTAAATTGACTCTAGCATAAAGAAATTTAGTTGCCCCATTGACCTACTCTTCAACTTGGAAAGAAATATAGGGAAACACTAACAATAGTGTAGCTGTGGCATTAGTAATACTTACCAATCTATCGAACTATCTGAGCATAACCTATGCATAGGAGTTCCTGTTGTACATGCGCTATTTAGCATTGAAGATCGACCAAAATATTATCGAGAAGTAATTACCTGAATTAAAGGCCAGGCCTGACATTCTATCCATTCTCTACTCTTCTCTTCTCTAGGGCACTGGGCCATATCACAATAGTCAGATTCCTGTTGACTACGGAATAATTTCTGCTAGCGGATGCACCTACTGACAGAACAACAATCCAGACGATAATGGTATATAACATAGAAACAGAGTCTTAAGCTCCAATTAAATGAAGCCATTTTATTTTACTTGTTTTCTTAAAATAAAGTGGTTAGAATTATTCTATGTAGATTGTAATTAATTAGTTTTGTTTTAAAATTGAGTTTAATAGAAATTTACAGACCTATGATTATATTTGTGATTTTATTATGACTTTATCTTCTCAAAGTATATTTGTTGATGTCATACTGCATAAAACTATTAAGACATCCTAATGATAAAGTTTAATCTTTTAATTAATTGGTTTAAATCTCTCTTACTATATTACAACCATTATAAACAAGATTTCGTTTGAATGGTCGACAATTTAATTAGATATGATAAGAAAAATAAAGGAGACGGGTTATTCTTTATAACTTTAAGGTTTTATTATTAGTTCAGAGTTAATAATTATAATCATATTTTTAAGTAAGAGATTCTTAATATCCTTTATTATTTGTATATCAATTTAATTGAAGTATGTATAATGTTATTAAATAATTTCAATGACTTTCGTTTAATATTGAATTTTCTACAGAAGAATATGCTAATTTCAGGACTTTCGTTTAATATTATTAGTTCAGAGTTAATAATTTCAATGACTTTCGTTTAATATCGATGCTTATTCTTTATTTAATGCAATAAAAATGGAGAAAATAAAATAGTGAAAAATAAATGCCAGGAGAGAAGAGAAGATGATAGAATAGCGGCAATGATTTCACTCGAGACAATTTCATAATCACAATCTTGTTAGTCTCAAAGTTGAGTACTAATCTTCTACCTAATATTACTAAAACATGTCGGCGTTTTTTCTTAAAATTTTAAACCATCGGTCACTCAAACAAGACATAGACTGCATTTGGTGACAAGGATTAGCTACTTTTTAGCTGATTCAAGTTTTTTAGCTGTTTGATCGTTTCAAACAGTTGAAATTTTTGTTTGATAAGAAAATAAATAATTAGTGATTTTATCCCAAACCGCTGAATTTAGAAAAGTTACACAATAACAACTTTTTTAGTAGTATTTTCATCTTTAGGTAAATATGTGCAAGTGAAAAATCAATTATACCTTTCTAAATAAACAAACCTATAGATTAATTAGTTTTTGCAATTCATTTATGGCTAATTACAATTAATTAATTGTGCTATAGTGTGGATAATTGAATTATTATTAATTATGCACTATATTACGCTTATGAATTATGCATGAAACTTATGTAAATATATCGTAAATTTTAATTTTTGTTCTATTTTTATTATTGTCAAAATTTTAATTTTTGTAAAATAAAATATTTAATCGTGACCTTATAAATTTTTTAAGTCATGTCCTTATAATACATTTCTAATT
>JANIHZ010000208.1:54014647-54030097 GCA_027478365.1 Erythroxylum rufum | reverse complement strand
AAAAAAAGAATTTGTGTCATATGCGTGACACGTGACACATGACACAAATTCATTCTTATTTTTTGTTTTTTAATTATTTTAATTTTAATTTTTTATAAAATTAATAGTACCATAATTAAAACTAAAACTAAAGTTCAATTCAATTCAATTTAATTTTTTATTAAACTAATAATAATATAATTAAAATTAAAATGATAAAAAAAGTAAAAATAAAAAATAAAAAAGTCACGTGTGAGTAGTGTCTTAAAATTTAAGCAAAAATAATGATGTTTTTAACTGAACAGAATTATACAGAGTAACTTTATTATGTAGTCCTCAAAGTTGGGCAAGTGAAGAAGACTGGTGTCTCCAACTATATATCCCACATATGAACTCCATATCTCTATGAGAGATTTCGATTACTAAGGCATCTCAGTCAGCCCACTAGCTATTTACTTAATTAAAAGTTCCACTCCAATATTTCTCATAAGGCCTATTATAGGCAGTGTAGCTGTTAACTCAGTTTCCACCAACTTATATGTGGTCATTTGATGACAGCTCAATCAGCTTCCCACTCGAGATGATAATATATTAATTAGGCAGACAAGGAATGAGCTCTCCAAGAACAACATATATGAAAGGCTTCATATTGTAAATATTTTAGTAGAACTTGAACCTAATAATTAGAAGGAAAAAAAGTACTTCTAACTCTCTTGATCACTGAATTATAAAAACTCATCAATAACTCATGTGAAGTTGGCTCGATTCATATCTGTAAAAGAGGGGTTTAACAAAATGATGGCATAATGAAATAATTTTCATACCTAAAAACTAACTTTCAAAAATACCGTCGAGCATTTAAGGGTGAAGTAAAAGCAATAGGGAATGCTTCTGCGGCTGTCCTCTTCAATGCTCAAGTACTCTTTATTATGTTCATAATGAAACAGCTCCAACATTTTTACGATTCTTTTCGAAAAAAAAATCCAAAACAAACCCACAAAAAGTTAAGGGTTTATACCTACTACGTCTTTAGTTTAACTCTTGATTAAGAAAGTGATTGGTTTGTCCGTAAGCACTAGGTTGTGAAAGAAACATACCCTTTTAAGAAGACAAAAGGGTAGGTAATGATGTTCGACAACTATTTGAAGCATATGTTCCCATATATATCCAAACATAAAAGAAGGGGAAAGCCAAAAGATAGAATATATATGTTTTAAAGAAAGATGTTAGGACTGGCTTAGTCTCAACCACATTTACAAGAATAGAAAAGGCAAACTAAAAAACAAAAGAAAAAAAGCAGAGGTCATGTGCTTTTGTTAATAGAGTATGCAAAAGTATGTTTTGGGTTTATGTGGTGCATTGATAGAAAGAAGTGTCACCCAGAAAGTGAATCTAATTTCGAATGACCTTCCCAATAAGGTATTACTTGTCTAAACATATTGTTAACGCGTTAACATGCCACCAAAAATTGATTCAAATTGTAAGATAAAAATATAATTTAACCTTCAAGTAAGTATAGTAAAGAAAAAGGTTATAATTAGTACGATTTGAAATTGGGGGTGTGTTTTATACTTTTCCATGAACGAAAAATACTACACGTATTTGTAACATCGTCTCCAAAATTAGAGTTAAATATATTAAAATATACATTTTTAAGGACACAAGATATGATATATGATGTGATAGCAAGGAACTAAGAACTACCAGAGTTGAAATCTTGGCAAATACACGAAGTTGAAATAAATATTTGATTTTTCTCATCATTAAGTCATATAATTGCAAAGAATCATTTTTTTTTTTGGTAAACCATAAATGCCTTTTACAGATAATAAAACGTTATATACATTTCTAGAGATTCTTACACATAAATCTTTTGACAAACCAACAGAGAGCCAATAGAACCTACGACATTCTTTGTAATCTAAATCCTGGTAGCAATATCTATACAAATTTTCTGCCAAGCACCCTTTGTAATCTAACTAATCTAAACAGAAGCACAATTTTACTAAACTCCCAGCAGTAAAACATAAAGATAAGAGTTCCTGCTCTCTCAACAAAAACCACGTAAAGCTCATTAAAGGAGGAGAAAGCAAGATGTGACACTTGTGTGAGAAGAAAGTAACATCACGAAGCGTATAAACAACATGGGTCCTAGGGATTAGCAAAACGTTCTTAGTTTATTCAGACATATTAGCTTGCTTTCTTTGGACGGTAGTGTTGCGAAATATGAACAATAACAGCCCTTCAAACTTAAAAATTAAAAACTGGGAATCCGAGGTTTTGAACTCCATGAATGATCGACTCGTAATTATAACTTAGTGGAAATTAGTTTCGTTAAACCTTATTTATGGCTGGACTAGCAGGGGAAGGTGGTTGTACCTAAAGACTGCTGGCAATGAAATGCTTACCACATGTGCCCACGAGACTAATTTACTTCAGTTCCTCCATTTTTTGATCATTGGACCACTTAATTTGAACGTAAGAAAGGAGGAGATTATCATGTGGTTTAGGGAGATGATATTAGAGCCTCCCCTCAATGAAATGAAAACAAAAGACATTCCTATCATCCTAAGCCTTCTCGATACAAGTGGTATATAAGCTCAATAAACTATAAATGCAATTAAATAGGTAACAAAAATGGTGCAAATTTGATGACTTAAAACTGCTTTCTGATCCATCAGAAAGACATTGTTACTGTACTTCTGCAAATAATCTTATACTAATATAATTACTACCAAATTTTTATTATTTCACCATAATAAAAATTTTACTGAATTTTTCATTATATTAATAATCACAACATTTAGATACATATTAATATTTTTTCATAATCCCACATTATTTATATTTAGCGTTAGTACTTTCATATAATGAACTAAAATTTTAATTTACAAATTAGTCCTTTTTAGTCCTACTCTAATGAGAGAAGCTTTTGAACTATACGAGAAAAGAAAAGTTTAATGATAACAATGTAAATCTTCTGGTATTACGAAGAGTTTAGGTGATAAAAAATGTAAAAGAGAGTCAAATTAGCTTTAATTTTAATATTTTATTGAAAATTATTGTTAAATATGTGTAAAGGAAAAAAAAAAGAGTTAAATTTAGCTTAATTTTTTTAATCAATATAAGACATAATTCAATTAACTTAAGATGGAATCATCTTAGTAGATTAGAATGTGCAATTTTAATCCACTTAATTCCATCCTTGGTCCCATGGTCAACTGTCTATAGCATACCAAACCAACTATAAAAAAACACAACGTACCCGTAAATAAGGCTCCCATCTGGCGAGGTTAGAGAAGGGTTATCAACGTACAAACATTTAACAAGGACACAGACAGATTACGATCACAAAAGTGGATGACAATACTTGCGAGACATATCCATGAACATGAAAAAGGCCAAGTGACAATGAGATGCGACTTTTCACGCCGCCTCTCTCTATCTCTCGCCGCTTGCGTTGCAATTTGCATGCACAGCATAAGTGATAGAACTAGGAAAGCAGTAGTGAAACTAAATTAAACTATTCCAACTACAGTATTTGACGCTGTACGTAGTTTTCATTGCCTGGCGTTAGTGGATTTGCTTGTCACCTTCACCTTGTTCTACTTCTATTATATATATACTCTTAACTCTTGTCAGGTTTCTTACGCTTTAATGTTTTTTGTTTCAGGGTTCTAATTAATTTGCTGGATTAGTTTAATAAGCTTTTGTCTGTTACCCTTTTCTTGGATGGCGCTTTTAAGCTCCAATCCTTTGCCCTTTTCTATCTTCTTCTGCTATATTGCTGAGAGCTTTTGTTGCTTTCTTACACTCTGTTCGAGACTTTGCTTTTTTTCCTTCTATTTCTAATGAAACAGGTCATACTATTGAACAAATGCTTAATATAATGTTCAGGCATTTCCATTTCTGGTCGTCTCTCTGCTTTCAAGTTTCCCGCTTTCTGTGAAAGCGAAAATCTAAGGTATTATATTCTAATATTGGTTCCTTTTACTTTCCTTTCTGTTTTCGATTGAACTAAGAACTCAGTTGTTTAGTTACTTCTTTTTTGGTTAATCAGGTTTTGATTGACATCTGTTGGATTATTGTTTCGTTTCCAAGTTGGAAAAGATGAATACTAGAGTCCGCACTGCTCTTCAGGCAATGAAAGCTCCTTCAAACCATGACAAGGTAACTTCTTCTTCTTCTTCTTCACCCTCTCTCCTTCTCCCTCCCATCTTTTCTTAGCATTTTTATTGTTATTGGCAATGATTTAGAGATGGGGTGGTTGTTTCTGTCTGGAAAATTGATGAATTTAAGATGGGATCTTCAGTTTGCTCAGATTTCCAGTTTGCTCAAAGTAGAGAAAGGAGCTTAATTTGGTAACTGATTATTCTGTTTCTATTCCTAAAGATAGTATATGCACGTTTTGAAAGCTTGATTAGTTTCTTGACATGTTCTTGCAGAACGAAAAACTTATATCAAACAGAAATAGCATGCACTTTAGATCCAAAAATCTGCTCTTGGTTCTCTCGTTATCTGAAAAAAAGAATAGTTTGCCTTTTGTATTATTTTTTCTTTCTCTTTTAATAATGAGTTCCTCTGCCTAATTTTTTTCTTACTTATGTATTGCATCTTATATAATTTATATAGAAGGAGAAGATGGAGAGTCCAGGAAGCAGACTGGTTGGTGCCCGGAAATCTGCAGTCCATCAGCGACGACAAAACAGGGAAAGGAAATTGGCACTACTAGCAGATGTACTTACTTTTCTCTTTAACTATCTCTTTGACTTCATCTCACTCTTAATTTAACTATTGTTGGCCGGAAATTTGCAGGTTGATAAATTGAAGAAGAAGCTTAGGTATGAAGAGAACATTCACAGAGCATTGGAGAGAGCTTTTACAAGACCTTTGGGATCGTTACCTCGCTTACCTCCTTATCTCCCTCCTTATGTTAGTAAATTCTCTATTTCAAGCTTTTTTGATATCTCTTATGGAAAATGCAGTCTCTTTTCTGTTTTTTTGAGCGCAAGGAAAACAATCAATGGAGTGATTGGAAGAATCAACCAGATCATTGGTTTCTGGAGTCATAATTATATTGCGGGCATAATTTTGTTTTTGCAGATGTTAGAGCTGCTTGCAGAAGTAGCTGTATTAGAAGAGGAGATTGTTCGGCTTGAGGAGCAAGTTGTGGATTTTAGACGAGGACTCTATCAAGAAGCTGTCTACACCTCCTCGATTAAAAATGTTGAGAATTGTAATGAAGTTAATGATGAAACATCAACTTCAAGATTGAAACACACACGATCAAAGTCACTCTCTCAGAGTGAGGTCAATTCAGCAGCATTTACTGCCTGGCCTCAACCTTCTCTAGCCAGAAGCATGTCAACTAGAAGGTTACTCTCTTCAGACTCTATCTTTGATCGATCAGTGCAAAGTTCTAAGAAGTTCGGAAATGGGAAGCAAGTTTTGAGTAAACCAGGCCCCTTTTCATCTCTTATTAATGATGTAAAAGGTAAGGAGAATAGATAAAGCGCTAATTTGGTCAAGAATAAGCAATCTCCAGATCAAAGAATATAAACACAGCAACTCCAGTGAAGAGACTATTAAAGACGCCTGAATCAGAGGAGAGTTGTTGGGAACCTTTGAAGTTACAGGTACACTGTAAAAAGTAATAACATGTCTGTGTTGTGCTGCAGGCTTTGTAATTCTTAACTTTTTGTTGCTTAGCTGGAGAGGAGACTACAAGACCGGGAAAGAGTCCATGAACCCTCTCTATATTGTTCAGGCTTCAAAGTATCGGAGATTAGTAGTTTACCTGAAAAAAATTCCAAGGGGTATAGTAGTTTGGCAAAAACTTCAATTTGACTATAGTTACTTGTAAGGTTCTGCCATAGTTACTTATAACTGTGTCGGTTACTAGATATAAAATAACTTAGCAACGTAAATTTTTCAGCACAAACGAAAACAGAAAAATAAATATGAAATTAAACGGATCAACACCGAAATTTGGTAATATAGTTTGGCACACTTTGTCTACATCTGTGAGGCTCTTATCCAGCTTAATTCTTTTACTAATGATAATAGTTTTATATAAGATTTTACTGAGCCGATATCACTCAACCCTTAACACTATCCCTCGTCCTTACAATCTGTGAAAGAATTTCACACCCAATAGTATGACTGCCTCCTACTAACCTCAACAGAGTTTTTTCAAACAATGTTTAATGAAAACGAAATATAATAAATAACTCAAGCGATTAATCAAAATTCAACATAAACGAAAACATTTGAGATAAAAAGATGAACAACTTCCCGATAGGCTCAGCACCCCTGAAACAGATTTGAAAGTTGTCACCACACATTATAGGCTGATTCATGTAAATAGCAATATTAACTCACAACTGCAGCAGAAAGACATCAAATATGATAGCCCACGCAAATAAGCCTTCACACAAAATATAGCAAACTCCACACCACGATTAACCTTGGCAGAAATCACGCATAATATGTAGAGCAACTCAACCGTGAGCCATACAACGAAAATCAACACCCAGTCGTTTCCACTCCAAGATGTCGCATCCACAAAGAAAACAATCAACAACCGTTGCAACCCAAGATGAAATTATATCAACATAGAGATCTTGACGTTAGTGTTTTCATGTACTTTGTTTTAATCACCACAGACAAGGGATAGCCAAAACACATACAGCGGTGAAACATAACAACCACATAATCCAACCTAGATAGCAAAGAGATAATCAAGAGAAAGCCAAGTCCAATCTTAGTACGAGAACAAAGAATGTTGAGAGTAGATGTGTTCACCACCACCCACACGCAAAGGTCTTCAAGATACTTCCTAAGAGAACTAAAGACTAGCTTCGTATAGTGATAATAACAAATCTCCACAAATTGGAGGACCTTTAGAAATGATATCAAGAGATCCTAAAGTGATGTGCAAGATGTCAAACCTGGATGTTATTTAGTATAGAATTTCACCACGGTAAAGTTTCTACTCAAAAGTATATTGCATGGTCGCAAGTCCAATAAGAAGTGCTTCCAAAAGCTCAACAAGACAACTCCTAATTTCAACTCTCTTCTTTTGTTTGGGCATTGGATTAATAATTAACAGTTATCGTTCAAAGCCCCTAACAACACTGTTGAATACAATCCACACATTTAATAGATAGATGTCAGTGCATCCTATTTTGGTAATATAGCTAGAAGAAAGTTTTTGGCTATAAAAGAACCCAAATTCATAGATAGCTATTATCCCAAAATAGGATATACATTAAATCCTATCTTGATTAGGATTTTAATTTCAATCACCTTATCTTGAAAGAGTCTCACATAAATCTAAGGCAATTATTAAATAATGTCAAAAATTAAATAATAAGATATAATCACCTATATCTTAACAATCTCCCTCTTTTTGGTATTATTTGTCACATATTTGAAACTCCCCCTAAAAAAAGATAATTGGACATATAAACATCGAATGCACAAACCAAGAACTCCCCCTTAATCAAACAACAAGTTCCAAAGAACATCTAAAGAAACAATAATCTCATAATTATCTAATCATCCAAATTTATTCCATTGGGACAAAAAGATGCCAAAAAGCAAAACTAATAGTCACGGAGAAACCTTAAAATCTCTCCCTGAATTGAACAGGCATCAAAAACAATTTGATGTCTTTCCTTTAGGACAAAACAATGTTAAAACAATGATGCCTTTAATGCAATAAATCTCAGCGATTAAAAATACATAAAAAATCAGCAATAGGTGTAGCGAAAGAATCATAAGCATACTAAAATGACAATTTACCAACAGTCAAAACACTAGCCAACATATCATTGCTTACTTCAATTCTATCTTCATAAGACTGATCAAATTCACAAACCCAAAAAATGTATTCAACGAATCATAATCAAACTTAACTAATCTCCTCCTTACGTAACCATATGAACACATGTTTCCCAAACTCAAACAACCCACAATATAAAGATAAACCAGAATAAAACGTGAACAAATCTAGATGTTAACTCCTTCGAACCTCTTTTTTGTGTTTTTTGTTTTTAATAAATAATATCAAACTATACTTCAAAAATGTAAAGCACACAATTCCTATGCCCCTCGAAGAAATTCAAACCAGGGCTTATTCTTCGTCACATTATCTCAGTCATAAATTGTCTGATTGATTTGTTCATCTGAAATAACTGATTTATCCTCAGTCTGTACAGTTTCTTTAAAAGCAGTAACTAACTGTGAATTTAGATAATTTCTTGTTTTTTCTTCACTACGTCTTTGTGTTTGTACTTGACCCTTTCTACACAAGAGTGCTTCGGTAACATGGGTTGGTGCTGGAAATTTAATAGAAAGTGTCTAGATTTTCGGTTTGGACCCCTTTGAAACATCATTTGTAACAATTTGTAACATTTCAGTCTTACGTGCTCGATTACTCCACAAAAGTGACATATAGGTATGAACCTCTGATTTTCCTTTGAGATTTCTCTTTGGACAGATCTGGTCGTACCAATTTTCTTATCATTCGACTTGGAACATTCACCTCAATAGCCAATGCCTTGAAGATCTCTTTTAGTCTTACCAATTTCCAACAACTATTCTAGCTTTTTGGTACCTCCATTTAACGTTCTTATTCCCTTTTCCATATTGACCAACCTCAACTTTGTTTCATTAAGTTTATCTATTGCAGATAACAACTTCTTCTCAAGGTCTTGAATAGTATTCTTCATGGTAGAGTTTTCTTCCTTCAACTTTTCATTTTTCTTACATATTTGGACCCATTTAGCATACATTAACTCATAGTCTTCATAAATGCCTTCCTTTTTATCATCTGAAGTGTTGTCATCACTGTCATAATATGAGATTGAGCTTTAAGCTGATTTGTCTATATTTTTTACAGAATTTTCTGATTTACTAACATTTTGGTCGTTGGTTACTTCCTTCTTGGTTGTTGTAAAGCAAGTAATTGGACTTTTGCTGTATAAAGCAACTAACACAACACTATTCACAGCTTCTTCTTTAGTACCATACTCACTTCAGGATTTATTCTCACTGCAAGTGCTTGTATAGGACTTCCCTTTTCTCTTCTTTAAGGTGTTAGCACATTCCGCTTGTACATGTCCAAAGCCTTGACACTCATGACATTGAATTTTCTTTACTTTTCTTTCACCCTTTCGAGTTTTCCCTTATTGTTTGAAATTATTATTTGATGAGTTCCTTTCTCTTATAGCTATAATTGCGAAACAAGGATTTGCACCAACTTGATGTACCAAGTTTTGATTCGGTAACCTGCTCTGATACTAATTGAAAAAAATTCCGAATGGGGGTAGTAGTTTCGTAAAAAAATTTGATTTAACTGCAGTTACTTGTAAGGTTCTGTCGCCGTTACTTGTAACTGTATGTGTCGGTTACTAGATATAAAGTAACTGTATTAGCAACTTTAAAATTTTCAACACAAATGAAAACAGAAAAATAAATACGAAATTAGAAAGATCAACACCGAAATTTGGTAACGCAGTTCAGCACACCTTGTCTACGTCTGCGGGGCCCTTACCTAGCTTAATTCTTTCATTAACGACAATATTTTTATACAAGGCTTTACTGAGCTGACACCACTCAACTCTTGGCACTATCCCTCGTCCTCACAACCCGTAAAAAAAATTCACACCCTATAATACGATCGCCTTGTACTAACCTCAATAGAGAATTTTCTCAAACAATGTTTAATAAAAACGAAATAAAATAAACAACTCAAGTGACTAAACAAAATTCAACATAAACAAAAGAACTTGAAATAAAAAGAGAAACAACTACCTGATAGGTTCAGCTCTATTGAAACAGGTCTGAAAGTTATCACCATATACTATAGGCTGATTCACACAAATCGCAGTATTAACTAGTAGCTGCAACAGGAAGACATAAGTATTACAACCCACACAAATAAGCCTTCACTCAAAATGCAGCATACCCCACACCACGATTAACCTTGGCAGAAATCACACATAATATGCAAAGCAACCCAGTCGTGAGCCATGCAACAAAATTAATACTCGGTCGTTACCACTCCAAGATGTTGCACCCACAAAGAAAACAATCAACAATCGTTGCAACCCAAGATGAAATTATATCAACATAGAGATCCTCACGTTAGTGTTTTCATGCACTATGTTTCAATTACCATAGACAAGGGACAACCAAAACACATAGAGCGGTGAAACACAACAATCGCACAATCCAACCTAGATAGCAAAGAGATAACCAAGAGAAAGCCAAGTGTAATCTCAGCATGAGAAGAAAGAATGTCGAGAGTAGGTGCTTTCGCCTCCACCCACACGCAAAGGTCTTCAAGATACTTCCTAAGAGAACTAAGGACTAGCTTTAGATAGTGATAATAAAGGATCTCCATAAATTGCAAGACCTCTAGCAATGATATCAAGAGATCCCAGAGTGATGTGCAAGTTGTCAAACCTAGATGTTATTTAGTGCAGAATTTCACCACGGTAAAGTTTCTGCTCAAAAGTATGTTGCATGGTCGCAAGTCCAATAAGAAATGCTTCCAAGAGCCCAACAAGATAGCTCCTAATTTCAACTATCTTCTTTTGTCTAGGCATTGGGTTAACAATTAACAATCATCATTCAAAGCACCTAACAACACTGTTAAATACAATCCACACATTGAACAGATAGATGCCAGTGCATCCTATGTTGGCAATACAGCCAATACTAGAAAGTTTTTGGTTGTAAAAGAACCCAAATCCGTAGATAGTCATTATCTTAAAATACGATATACATTGAATCCCATCTTGATTAGGATTTTAATTTCCGTCACCTTATTTTGAAAGAGTTTCACATAAATCCAACTAAGTCTAATTATCAAATAATGTCCATAATTAAATAATAAGATATAATAACCTATATCTTAATAATACCAAACAAGGTGTTTGAGAATATGGTTAGGTGTTTGTCCAACATTTTCATAAGAGTTAGCAAATTAAAGGACAAAGGAGGAGATTCAGCGACTTCACCAACCGAATTTTGCAATCCTTACAATATCTGTTTCGGAATTTAGAGTAAAGACATTGGTCCTTAAAAAAATCTTTCTGCAATTGAATCTGGCTCAATGGATCTCAACCATACAACAAATTCCTTGTTTCTGATCCACAGACTAAAGTAAGAAATTGATTTTATTTATTTGTTCTAGTTTCTCTGTACGCCAAAAGCAATGACAATTGTAATAACGATGAACCAGTAATTATTTTCAGGTCCCTACTAGGGAAACTTGCGTCTGTAAACTTGAAGGGTCTTACCCATTAGCAAAAGCTTGCTTTTTGGTAAACAGTTACAACTCATGCATAATGAATGTAATATTGTTCCTTTATCTATTGAATATATTTGAGATCAAAAGTTATAAACCTTTGACTAAGGATTCAGTTATGGTTTTGTAGAAATACATCCATAGTAAAAACCTTTTCCTTAATCCTACTTATACAACAAATATATAAAGCTAGACTGTTAACTTTTCAAGCTATTTTGGAGCATAGACGAAGCTAGCTGGGGCCAGTGGTGCACTGAGCTCCCCAAATTTTATAAAAATTAAATATTTTGATTTTTAATTAATTAATATATTTATATAAGGACAGAGTTATTTGAAGTTCAGTGATACACTGGGTCCCTTAAGATTTAAAATTTTAAATATTTAGGCCCTCTTATCTTAAATTCATGGCTTCATCATTGTTTTGGAGCATGGCGTACCTGACACTCCTGAAATGGTTGTAGCATTAATGCAAAAGGTAAGAAATGCCTTTCTCCTATTAGTTATTTGTCAACAAAGAAGAAAATTATTAATCAGTAGTTTCTACTAATTTCTGTTATTTGTTGAATGCTTTCATAACCAGGAACTTCAAAAACTTGGATGACAATCTCTTTTAGATAGTAATCAAAACTTTCAATTGCCAGGAGATATAATTTTCTTGGGAATTTTTGTTGCAAGTTAGAAATTCTGTGGACATCTTGACCCATCAAATTAGAGTTCACATGGATGAGTTGTACTAAGTGCTATATGGTGTCCTGACAGTGGCCTTCTTCTACATGAGCATGCTATGAACATAAGCTTCTAACCATCAACGGTGTGGATTGAAAATTTTTATGCTTCCTTCAGGCAACAATAACACTGGGAGGGCATCTACTGAATGCAATTACAATCGAGCACTTCATCTTGAGGCTTCCTTACCACTTAAAATTCGTAAGTTGCTTTCATCTGGAAATGGGATTCTTGATGGAATCATTTAATAGTTCTTTAAAGTAAGTACTCATTTTATTCAATATGGTAGACTTGTCCAAAAGCTGTAAAAAATGATGAATTGAAAGGGCGCAGTATTTTCGGGTTGGAGTTGTCTGAACCATTGGTTACATTTGCACTTTCCTGAGGAAGCTGGTCCTCTCCTGCTGTAAGCTTTGTGCTATTTATGTTATTAACGTCTAGACTGCAGATACTGTATTTATTATCAGGTCAAGAAAAAAAAAGTAATTTTGATGCCTAATTTACAACCTTACAGGTAAGGATGTAAACAACTTCTCAAGTTGAAGAGGAACTAGAAGAAGCAAAAAAAGACTATTTACAAGTAGCTATTAGGATTTCGAGAACAAACAAGTTGACAATTCCGAAGCTGTTAGATTGGTACTTGCCAGACATTGCCAAGGACATGGAGTCATTGGTTGATTGGGTCTGCCTACAGTTACCTAATAAAGTTAGAATAGAAGCAGTCAAGTGCCATCTCTCACAGTTAGTACAATTCATGCCTTATAAGTTATGATTTCAGATTCAGGTTGCTCCTGCAAAGGCTTGAGATCCTCTGTACCAGCTTCCCTGGGTCAACTCTGTGCCAACCTCTCCTATCCACAAATTTCACAATAAATAAATGGGACAATGTGAAATAAATGAATGGGAAGAGTTGGCACAGAAATGGCACAAAGTAGGCAGTCCAGACGATCTCATCCCTCCTGCAAAGGTGAAAAGTTTTTTTTGGCTTCTGTCACTCAATATTATTACATGGGGTCCTCTACGCACATCGACTATGAAGATAGAGAAATGTGCATGGCAAGTGTAGACACAACAGTACATATACACGGAGTTAGTGTTACTTTCGGTAAACAAAAACTGGGTGGAGAAATGGACTCTTTTCAATAAAACTAATCTTGGCAGATATATGGATGGCTTGAATCTAATGGGACAAGTTAGGGCCAGAGTACCGGTTGAATCTAATAGGACAGGTTAGGGCTAGATTACTGGGGCCAAAGGATTTTAGGGCTCGATTCCTCACATATATTTGCCAAGATTAGTTTTATTGAAAAGAGCCCATTTCTCCAGCCTTACATAAATGAATGACTTGAATCTAATGGGACATGTTAGGGCCAGAGTATCGGGGCTAAAGGATCACATCCCAAGAATCGTTCGATTCAATGTTAATTTCTTGTTAAAGTTTGTCTCTTTCAATCAACTTAGTCAATGTTGGGATGATTGTTTTCATTAATGAGACTTGAAAATCAAAAAATGACGTAGTTTTGCAAAATTTCCAATTTCGCTACAATTGTTTCTAGCACAAGTAAAAATAGAAAAAATTAAATGCAAATAAATAAATCAACACTTGAGATTTGGTAACGTAGTTCGGCATACCATGTCTACATCTGCGGAGTCTTCACTCAGTTTAATTACTTTCACCTATAAAACAACGTAATTTTACTCAAGGTATTATATAACCGACTCACCATACCTTTGACATTATCCTTAATCATCACAATCAGTGAAAGTAAATCATATCCAATAGTATGATTGCCTTGTACTAACCTCAACAAAGGATTTTCTCAACAATGTTTAATAATAACGATACGAATAAATAACTCAAGTGATTAAACAATAACTAACATAAACAAAAACAACACTTGAGATAAAAAAGTAACTTCTCTAAATATGCTACTTTATCAACGAAATAACCGAAAGTTTCCATCAAAAGATCTGCTATGAGGCTTCAATATCATTACTGAAAATCTCACACATAATAGCCACAAAATGTCTCAAATTAACAAATGTTTCTTCACCGAAATATCATACACGAAGTGCTGGAAAAACACTAAGGCTGCTGGAAGCTTTTTGCATGAAAACCACTATCATTGACACACCAAAAAATCCCTCACCATGGACAGAAAACACAGCACTCTTGTCTCACAAATCACAACTGACAGCCACACAAATTAACACTCCATCAATAGTGAACAACCCTACAAAATCATGCAAGCACCATAGAAAAATCATCTGCCAAAATTCATAAACTAGACACCAAAGAAGCTCTCAATAATTATTCAAAAAACAGAAGAATGTGCAACTGTAGAAAAAGAAATATATACTACTATGAAAACTAGCAACAAGGTTGTGAGACATTAACATAAAGTTGCAGCACCAAATCAAAATCCTATCTCACAAAAATCAACCACAAATATGGTGTAAGATCACCCTCAATTTTCGTTCAAGGATGAAAGAAATACGCAGTTGTTGAAATCACAACCTCAATGACAAACCCAACAACAGTCTTTCTAAAAAATAGAAAAGACGCAACTGCAAAGTTAGATGATGATAACGTGAAATCAGCTGAAAAATAATATCTAAGTTAGCCATAAAATTCCATCTTCCAAGTCACACACTACTTGTCGATAATTCACTCGAAAACAATAACACATTAGCCCAAAAATCACGTAAAAGACAACAAAACTGCAGCTGCAAAATAATAAATGATATCTCCAAACCTAAAATAGGCTGTTAAGAAGAGTCCAAAAATTACCAAAACTCTATATCTTATCTTAGTTAAGATATGGCTATTTGATTTCAATTAAATCCTATTATAACTAGGATTTTTATTCCAAAAATAAACTTCATCTTCAAAGAGTTCCGCATAAGATAAAATATTCATCATAATAATATTTTTCAAATAATTAAATATATCTAACTATAAATAATGCCCAAAATAATATGATACATATCTTAACAAGACTAGAGGACCAGTATTAGCACTTGGAAAGCGCTAACATAATGGTAGGTGAGAAGATTACCAAACTTCACTCTGGGGCTTACAATCCAACTAATCTGGTCATATGGCACTAAGGGGATAATTAGTTCATGGGTTTGGGAAGGGGTTAATAGGTAAGAAATGAAAAGTGAGTGTTTGATTGTTAATTATCATTATAGGGGTCATAGTTTGATATCGCACTTTGAGGAATCCTCCATACCCTCCATTTAGTAGAGGAATGAAACTCATTCCTTAGTATCGACTCTTTTTTTAAAAAATCTTTTTAATACTAATTAATTAAAATATTATTATTATTAATCAATTACGTTACAATTAATTAAACTATTTTACTTAATGAATGAATTATATTTTAATTAAATATATTGTAATTAATTAATTAATTACAATA
>JANIHZ010000208.1:53967988-53982893 GCA_027478365.1 Erythroxylum rufum | reverse complement strand
TTATATTTCGTCTGCTTTTCTTCTTTCTTTGGTTGTCATCAAAATCATTCAATACGTAAAGTCATTTTGACTTAACAGTTACATCTCAATCATGGTCATTATATCAAATGGATGTCAGTAATGCATTCCTCTATGATAATTTCAAGGAAGAAGTTTACACCAAACTTTTCTTTAGTATGTCTATGTCCTAACTTATGATGTTTGTAAACTAAAAAGCTCTTTATATGGTTTCAAGAAAGTAATAAATGTATGGTTTGAAAAACTTAATTTTCCCTCCTTAGTTTTTCATTGACTTAAAGTCAATATGACTCCTCTCTTTTTATATAAAAGACATCTCAATGTATTGTGATCCTTCTTATTTATGTGGACAACATTATTATCATAGGTTCTGATATAAAGGCTATTTTATAATTCAATAATGGTTGAAATATACTTTTTACATCAATGATCTTAAAAAATTTACCTATTTTATGAGTTTAGAGGTACATTATTGACCTCAAGATGTTTGCTTAAATCAGCATAAGTATATTCAATATCTTGCTCAAATGGTTGGACTCGTTAATAGTAATATTGATATTCCTATGAAAATTAATGTGAAATATCGAGATAACAAATGAAAGCTTCTTAAGGACTCCTTATTATACTAATAGATAGTGGCTAATCTTATTTATTAACCATTATTTGACCAAATATTTCTTATGTTGTCCACATTGTAAGCAAGTTTATGCAATCTTATTAGCATCTTCATTTATCTACAGTTTGATGCATCATTTAATACATCTTTAACACCGTTGATCATGTTTATTTTTTCTACCTATTCCTCACTCTAGCTAAAGCTTATATTAATGTTTGTTGGGTTTGCTATCAAGACATTAGGAAATCTATTACAAGATGGTATATGTTTCTTAAAGAAGCTCTTATCGCCTAGAAATATAAAAAGCATAACTTTGTCTCTATATCTTCCACTAAAGTAGAGTATCGTGCCATGTATATTACATTCTCAAAGATCATTTGGCTACATTGTATTCTCATAGAGCATGATTTTTTTTCAATTTTAACCAACTTTATTATATGTTGAAAACACTAGTGTCATTCAAAATGCAGTTGATCTTGTTTATCATAAATGCACAAAGCATGTAGAAAATATTGTCACTCCATTTTGAGAGGCTTATAATCATTAAGTCATCAGTCTCCTATATATCTCCATCATTCTACAATTGTAAATACTTTAATCAAATTTATGTCATGTCACTAATATCAGTTTTATATCGACATGTTGATTTTTAATATATATCCAAATTTAGAAAAATTATACTCAATTATTTTTAACCATCTAAATGAGAAAAATAAGATTAGTGGTAAGATTTGGAGAAACAAAGACATTAGTTAGAAAGAAGAAATATCTGCAATATTTATGATGGGTAAATGATTCTCATCACTAATATGAATCTTAAGATTTTTACAATAATGTTTATTATACGATTAAAAGTCTTAAAATCAAAATACCGACTTGATGTGTAAAAGAAAGGTTTAATGGAGAGTGCTAAAGTAGAAAGTTCTAAACAATTTGTGTAATCATTTCAAGATTCGTAAATTAAATAGCAGTAGGAAAATTTTATCTATAGTCATTTTAACATTCATATACTGAATAAGATTACGTAGATTTTGCATCTATTGTGCTCCATCTATAGAATCATTAGCACCAAAAGAATCAACCAAGGTAATATATGTTGTTATAGCTTTCTTAGTGGATCTAGTATGACATTTCTTAATATTGATACCGTCCTTTTACATTAATTGCATAATTTTCTAGGACATTATAAATCACCAATTCTCTGGCAACAATAACATTGAACAATGCTCATGCCTCTTCCTTTTGACTTAACTTTGCATTACATAAGTCGCTTGAATTAAGTTAGATCTTTATTACTCCATTGTAGTATAAGTATGAAGACATTGCTCCTCATAAAACAAATCGTTGAGACATGCATCTAAAGAGGGGATTAGATCTCAATTCATAATATTAAACTTAGTGCCTTCAATTTTAGATGTTAGTTTCATAAGAAATTGATCCATTTTAATAGTGTCATAAACAAATTGAATAAAGCTATGTCATTTACTAGGTAATATATCATAAATAATGTCTGTATATTTAACACAAAGATTCATAAAACTAAAGTAACATTGAGAAATAGAGACTTCCTTTTTAAAAAGTGGCTAATTCATGTTCAAGTTGAAATCTGAGAGCAATGTTATGTTAGATATAGAGCCTCTTTATATAGGATTATATTTTGGCTACAATCATAAAGGGTCGAACATTTAAGATGATGTTGGGCTCAACAAATATCAAAATTCATGTTATGATTTGAGCATCCTTGACTTCCCACTTGGTGTGCTCATCTTTCTTTCTTTTTTTTTTTTTGGGAACAAGTTCATTGTCATTAATATGTCCCCATAAATCCTTACCTTTAACAAATATCTTGTAATGGAATATCCAAGTTGAGTAATTTTTTTATTAGAACAAACTAAGAAACTTATACTAATATAAAGATATGAGTTTGAGATACAAGAGTTTAAAAAATGAATAATCAACAATAAGAAGTTGACTATGCAAAGACTAGAAGCTGTACTAGCTTAAGATAAGTAAAGGTGGAATTAAAGTTAAGATGGACAAAAGGCTGGACAAGGATGAGATTGGATAAAAGGCTATAATATCAAAACAACATTTGAAGAAATTTTAGCCAAAAAATTATATCTTTCTCAATATTGAATTTCCAATATGTATAAAATGCAAAGTTGAATTTCAATACTCAAAATTAACTAAACTATTATGTCCGAACATTTTTACAACTAATAAAGCCTACTTTCAAATCATTATAGTTGTACAAAATAAACAAAATCTACCTTTAATAAGATATGGGATCAATCTTTGAAAGGCTTCACAAAATCAACCTTAAGGATGTTAGTTATCAATTACAGCTAATAGTGTTGACTGCACGAAATCACTCTTTAATAAGGTTGTATTAATGTATTAGGTATCAATTATGTAGCTAATATTGATGACATCACAATCTAAAAGATCTTTTTGAAGTCTTATTAATAATGTAAATTAAGTCACTGCAGTCAAAGATCAAACCATTACCTTGTGATAACAAGCCAGTAAAGGTTCACATTTCACCAGAATATTTTATACCATAAAAAACTATACATATAGTTATTGATGACAAAATAATAATTATAAGCCAATAAAGGTGTTAAAACTACAAGATTATTGCTTATACAAAAATTTGTAGAAGCCACATCGTAAAGAAAAGATCAATAATCTCTAGAATATCCATATAAACACTTTTATATATCATTTAAGAGTACAAACAAATAGTTTTATGCATTTAAAGTCTAATTTAATTAATAAAACATTGATATTGACTTAAACTCTAGCTTTTTTCTTAAAGAAACTAAAATTGCAATAATTTTAAAATTTTTTTAAACTATATCATAATATTAAAAGGAAAAGAAAGGCATTTAATTCCATTTATTATATTAGTTATACCATAATTATTAATGCCTTGCTACTCAATCCAACTGCATTCAAAATATTATAGTCCAAAATTGTGCCAGCTAAGATGTTGATACAATGTCAAAATTTCCATTGATAAGTAATATAATTACCTTTAATTTGTCATTTTACTTTTACTATCAGGCACAATTGAAAATACAATAAAGAAAAGATGAAAGAATTTTTGAACAAAGTGTAAATAGCTTAACAATAGATTTCTCAAATTTCAATCATACTAGGTGTTATGGGGACTTTGTTAAGCATATTGAAATCAAGTAAAATTATCAAAGTCCTTATATAGAAGTCAAGTTCAAGTCCTCTAAAGTCTAATATAGCCTTCCTTTATGACTGTTGACCACTAAGTCTTTTTTTTTTTTGAATTCTTGCCACTTATATTTTGGTGTTTTACTCACACTTTATCATACAAGTGTTTAACACAAATAAATCAAAAGATAAAGAAAAGAGATATGGCAAAGACATTAATATGTTCATATAATAAAATAATACAAGGAATTGAGTTATTTTTAACTTGAAACGCTCTATTTAACAACTATTTAAGATCTTACTTGAATCTCTCAATAAGAACTTTCTCTGAAAACTCTCAACCCTCTTATAGATGATTGAATGCATTCATTATTACACAAATGAACTACAAGTGATGCCTTTATATAATCTCACACAAACTTAGGGACTAAGTAAGTTAAACAACATACTTCCTCTACTAATCTACTGATTTAGTGAGCAGTTATCATTTCTATCAATAACCCTACCACATTAGTGAATAGTTATCTACTTTAAACCACTAACTCCACATTAGCATATGAAAATATGGTTTAGAAGATACCCAATTAGTTTCCATCTGTTTTAATACTTTCCTACTATTTGAGGAAGTGCTCCTATGTATGAGTCTTTAATTTAACTATCATTAGTCATCATTGTGTATGATCTATTCAAGCATTTACATAGTATAGCCATATTGCTCTATAATATAAGTTAGTAAGCATTTCCATAATATAACCATTTTGCTTTATAATATAAATTAATAACAATTCAAACCATTTTATAATAAATCTCACAGATTTAAATGCCTTTCAACCGCTTTGTCGAAGTTAAGTTTTTTTGCACACCCTTAAACTTAACATGACTTAGTTGTGAAATCATCTTTATTGTCACATCTAAATCTTACCCATTGTTGAAGACTTTCGATAATGAACACCAATGTATGCCAACACTCACCTACTCTCAAGTTTTTATCAATATTTCACATTTTGTCTTGCCTACTCGAAATTATTTACTTTATTCCTTCATCAAGATGTCATCTTCATATAAACTCAAATGTTAAACATAGACTAAGGCTCAACACGACCTGTAAGATTCCATAATTTAGTCTTAAGAGTCTAACATGAGGCCTCTCTATTGAGACATCGATTGTTAAAAGTGTACCATATCTATCACCATTAAAAGCCATTTAAACGTTGGGTGGAAAGAAATTGCACCAACACCAAAGAGGTTGATAGTATTATCAAACAAGATGCAAAATGAAAAAGCAAGCTATGTTATCATTTTTAAAAGGCCAAAAATAAACTTCTAAAATATCAATCAACCATTATCACCATCTTACGTTACAATGCATAATGAAAAAAATAATTATGAATGTTGTAAGCTTGAATTAAGCCATCCATAGGCCACAAATTATAAGAAAATATGTGCATTAGATTAGATTTTTAGTAAGTAAAGTCAAGAATCTTGAAGACATTATTTAGTAGCCAAATTGCCTTAATGAACACCTATAGAAAAGTTGATTCAAATAAAATGCCAACTAATCATATGGTAACCTTTGAGTGAAGTATAAATCAAATTAAAACTAATAATTTATAGGGGAGAAAGTTTTTATCATTCAATCAGCTTCAAATTCAAGCAAGTAATTACAGTGTAAAGGCAATTATAAGTATGTATATAGACATCTCACATACTTATAGCATTTTCTTACTTCAGTTCTTTTATTTCTAACCTTTTTGTATGGAGTCCTTATATGATAAATGATAAATTCAATCAACTTCAATAGGAGTTCAATAACTACTTTCCATATTTCTTTATCACAGTTCTCTTAATTAATGAATTTTCAAATAAAGTCCTACCACTAAAAAGAGGATGATAAAGTTTAAAGACTTTATTAATATATTCAAATGAATACATGATTCATCATAAAAACTAGTAAAGAGTTTAAAATAATTATCCTCCACTTTACATAAGTGCGTCAGCTATAGGGAAAATTTCACCACTTTCATCTCTTTTCTATTAATATTTCTTCTTTAGTGTTCCTACAAGTAATAACAGAGTTCATCTAGTTATAATATTTTCACCCCCTTCATCTATTTTATATTAATATTTCTTCTTTAGTATTCCTACTAGTAATAACAGAATTCATCTAATCATGCTATTATAATTTTAACAACAAAATTGTATTTCATGTTCATATCTTAAAAAGAAAAGTCCCTCTGCCATGTGTAATTAAAACAATTAAGCATGGATAACTAAGAATGTCTTAAGCATAAGGACTACCACCAAATAATAATTATTAATATTTTTTACTCTAAGAAATATAACGTACTGTATGATAATAAAAATTATCAAAATGAATAACCATTAATTATACACTTCCGAAGTTGGTCTAGTCTATAAAACTAAAAGAAGAGATACTCAACAACAAACCTAAACATAAATGTGATCCGAACATTATATATGTCTTAAATGTATAAAGATAATGTAAAAGAGAAAACTACTACTTTTATTGACAATTGATTTGGCCTTTTATAGCCTCATATTATGACTGAATAAGAGAAAAATATTCCATGATAGACCCATTACTAACAAAAAAACAAAATCCCAAAAACGTGACTAATAATAAAATTGACACAATAAATTATAATAGACTAGGACTTTTCCTTATTGAATATGGATTATTTACCTCATTAATACCAACATTCACTCCCTTAAACTGAGTTTTGCAGAAGAATCAGTTTATAACACACATTGAATGGAATCCAAGTAACTGATGCATATTCTTAAAGGCTTCCAACTGTAGCAGATTAGTTAATATATTTGTATCCTGATCTTTAATCTGGAAATGAACTGATTCCACTACCTTGTCCTTGGTCAGATAACAGAGGAAATGTATAAGACATTAATATGTACCTATGAAACATTGTATTCTTTAGAAGTTTAATGGTGGAAATTTTATCACAATGAATTAGAGTTAGTCCTCACTATGTAAACTTTAGACCTAAAAAAGTTGCCATAACCAAAAAACCTAACATGCATATTATGTTACAACTATAAATTAGGCTTCTATTGTGGATAATGCAATCATAAGTTACTTCTTTGAGGTTTACAAAATGGCTGCTAAACTCATCAACAAAACATACCAAACTGTATTTTTCATATCCTTTAAGTCACCTGCATAATCACTATCATTGAATCCCATTAATGTTGCATTTGAAACTTTTTAATAAAAGGGACCATATTCTAAAGTGCATACTAAGTTACGTAGTACCTATTTAGCTACCTAATAATGAGACTCAGTGAATATACTAAAAATGCTAGTTACATACATCATATTTAGCTAAATTGAAGATAGATACATAAGGCAGCTAATGATCTACTTATAAATGATAATGTCAACACCTTTGTTTCCATCTTTTTTCAGTAGCTTGTAATCAGGGAAAATTAGGTTCTTTATAGAGTTATAACTTGACATATTAAACTATTCTAAAATTTCCTAAGCAAAGTTTCCTTGATATATAAAAATTCTAATCGGTGACTGCTCCACTTTTATGTCTAATAAGTAAGTTACTCGATTAAGATCAGTCATGTCAAATTCTCTCACCATGGAATGTTTAAATTTGGAAAATATAGTTTCATCATTCCCTGTAAAATTAGTTCATAAACTTATAAACAAGCAATCAAAGTTTTACATCCATTATCTAATTTCACATATAAAATATGCTTATGAGAAAACTCTTGAAATTTGATTTGTAAGAAATGTGCATCAATTCAAGTATACTAAACTTAGGGTGCTTGCCTTAGGATATTGAGGGCTTTCTTCAATTTATAGACCATATACCCACTCCTTTATTGCACATATCCTAGAGGTTGATCAATAGAAACTTGCTCAGTGAGCTAACCATGTAAAAATGTAGGTTTAACATCAAATTGATAGATTGTCCAAGAGTCAACAATAAGCAAAAGTCTGAGGCAAGTCTGAGGCATATGTTGTTAAGTTTGACCACTGGAGCATACACCTTATGATAGACTAGCCTATATTGTTGTGTAAATCCCTTGGCTACTAAGTGTGCCTTGTATTTATGTGTAAACCAACTAAGTGTGCCTTGTATTTATCAATCTCCC
Organism: Erythroxylum rufum; assembly: GCA_027478365.1. Taxonomy (NCBI): domain Eukaryota; kingdom Viridiplantae; phylum Streptophyta; class Magnoliopsida; order Malpighiales; family Erythroxylaceae; genus Erythroxylum; species Erythroxylum rufum. The sequence continues at coordinate 53,974,930 of JANIHZ010000208.1, read as the reverse complement.
CTTTTTCATTCAGCTTAGTCCTATATATCCATTTAAATCCAATTGTCCTTTTTCCAGCTTAAAGATCTATGAGCTCCCAAATGTTATATCTTTCTATGGCAACAATCTCAACTTCCATTTCATTCTTCCATTTCAAGTCTTGTACAACCTCATCATATATGGTGGGAAATAAGTTCATCATTACAAACTTTATCCCTACTTACATAGTCTTGCATCCATCCAAGTCTTCACTTAATTCAAGTGGATAATCTGTCATTGCTGACATTAGTTGGCAGAGTTGGAGCTTGAGGTGAATTAGATAAAGAATTGGAAGTATATTAAGATTGACATACATTATTATCTTCTTCTAGTGGTAACATGTCGGATAATAAATGTTTAGGATTGCTCCAGATCTAGCTATTCTCTTCACCAAAGATCATATCTTAAGTGATAATGACTGTCACAATGATAGGATTGTACAACTTGAAAGTTTTAAATTCTTCGTTGACACCAAGGAAGACACACTTAACACCTTTTTTCATTTAGCTTAGTTCTCATGTTATTAGGTTAATGTTCATAGGCTAAGCAATTGAAGATCTTGAATTGGTCTATAGAAGGTGTGCGCCTAGTCCATTTGTCTTTAGGTGTGTTATTTTTTGATTGTAAAGGAAGGACTATGATTCAAAATACAGACACTATAAGGAACAACTTTTGGCTAGAAAGTTTTTAAGACATTATTTGCCTTTAACATACATTGTAACATATTTATAATCATTCGATTCTTTCTCTTAGTGATGCCATTTTTTTAGATCAGCAAAGTGCTACAAGTTGCTTACTAATACCTTTAAAATCACATAAATTAGTAAACTCAACAAAGGAGAACTCACTATTATGATCGGTGCGAAAAGCCTTTATCCTTTTCATTGACTCATTTTCAGTTAGAGCCCATTTGTTGATAACACAAATAGGTGATGATTTTTCAACAAGAAAGTATGCCCATGTTTTGTATGAAAAATTTTCTATGAAAGTAAGTATATAGCTTTTACCATTATTGGATGCTGAAGTAGTTAGACCATAAAGATATTAATGTACTAGTTAGAGTAGATCAATAGCTCTCCATGAGATTTTTTATGTGAAGCTTGCATGATGTTGTTTACTAACAATACAATCTTCATAGGCCTTTAAGGGAGAAATTATCTCTAGTAATCCTTTCACCACTCAACTTTACTATATAGTTCTTAAGCTATTAAAATTTAGATGCCTATGACAATAATGCCATAACTAAGACATATTAGACATGAGGTTGGTCATGGTGTATAAAATTTGACCAATTTCACATTGTGTAGCTGCATGTGGAGGAAACATGTGGTTAGTTGTCACTGACACGTGAGCCATTAGTCCCTTTTCTGGATGTTTAACTTGATAAAGTCCATTTTGTATATAAACTTCAAACCCTGCAACTTGTAACTATCCAAGATTGATGAGATTATTTTTTAAATTTAGCACGTAGTACCATTCATTTATAACTTGATAGTTCCTTTACCTATAACATATATACTAGTGTTGTCTCCAAGATTGAAATATTTAAGAAAATTATTATCCAATTTAAAAAAGAACTCGTTACCACTCATATGATTACTGTAACCTGAGTCTAGATACTAAGCTTTTGCTATTATTTTTGTCCCTGTCTCATGCCAATTGATAATATCCATTAACAACAAAGCATCCTCCTCTTCAGTACTAGCAAAATTCATCTTGGTATCCCTTTCTTTGATCAGACATTCATATTAGTAATGGCTTTGTTGGTGACAATGGTAGCATTTAATATGTGATATGTCAAATCGTCCTTGATTATCATCCCCACCACATCCCCTGTTATGAAATCCACCTTAAAAAACATTACATTTATATCCCTTCCAACAGATGAACTACCAGTAGTGGTAACTTATAAAGCTTGTTCTTTAACATTAGTAGATATATGTTATTCGTACAGGAGTAGGGCACTATGAAGTACATCAATAAAAAGCTCATCAATGTTATTGGATTCCTTTATAAGGTATCCAATATAGTTAAACTTGAGGTATACTGAGTATATAATCTTCTTAATAATTGTAATATCTATCAATTTGTCTCCCTGTAGACACATATTATTAGCAATGGTTAGGGTTCAAGAAAAATAATCATTGACTAATTCTCCCACAATCATATGCAGAATCTCAAAGTCTTTGTGAAGACCTTAGAGTTGTTAACACTTTATTCAAGTTGAACCTTTATATTTCTTCTTCAAAGAGCCCCAAATATCCCTTATTATGTCTTTCTTAAGAGTAGTCTTAAGAATAGTATGACCAATGACTTAGAATATTTTTGGCTTTCATATCCTTCCATTTGCAATCTTCAAAACTTTTGGCTTAAGTTTTTGTGAGAGTGAAACCTTTTGCAGGTAGTACAATGTCATACTCAACAAGGTACTCTTTAAATCATGGAAGGTTATGCATGGTAAACTCCAATTGTCATAATGACAATCAAGTTTGGGAATGGCAGATAAACCACTATTCTCAGAAGGCTTGAGGCTTGTTATCACAGGATAATAATATGTAACTATAATAACAAATGTCTAAAGTGTGTCATAGTAGAAAGATAATGTAATAAGAAAAATACTAATCTTATTGACATCTTTCAACTTCATCTTGACCTGAACTAGTCATTCCAACGATTCTAGAAAAAATTATGGAACCAATTCCTAGTTTAATGATGCAACCATCAAAGCAGTATGGTAAAGAGTTCTTTGCTTTAAAAAGAAAGATGAATGTGACTAATAGGATAACAACTCCTTATTTTTGATACCTACATAAGTATCCCAGTAAGACACTTACTTACTTATGTCTCCTACTAAAGAAGTTTTAAATTAGCAAACTAAAATATAGTTGCCCAAAATCAAGTGCTTCACCAATTTTATTCAAAACTAGAAGGCTTAAATCCACAAACACAAGATTTGCATATAAGGTGCCATCCCAGATTCATTAGTTACACCAAAAACAAAATGACATCATTTTTTCATTTTAATTTAAAAAGAGTTATGGCTCGGGCTCGGGCTCAAGGCTAGGCCTGGGCCCTAATAGCAAAGGTTGGGTCTGGACATAGCCCGACCTATTACCATCCTTACTTACATGGAAATATAACTTCTAGTGAGCAAGTACCATTGACCTATCAAGGCTATAAGATACATAGACATAAGCTATATGATAAAAGAGTCATGTCTAAAAGTAAACTCCAAAATTTTATCATACAGTAAGGCCTAAGTGGAAATACAACTTCTAATAAGCAAATATCATCAGCCTATTAAGGCTATAAGATACATGAACATAAGCTCTTGTATAAGTATAATTAAACCTCAAATAACCCTTTAAAGCAAGGAAATCCCATGAAGAATATTTCACTGTTGAAGATGGTAAATTTTTTTTAAGTTGACTTCATAACCAAAGGAAAAATTGGAATAAAATTCTTCCCAGATTGTATCATATGAACAAAAATTCTTGGTAACAACCTCCTAGGGCTAGATGTATTAATTGGAATGGGCATCTATTAATAAGTAAGGAAATTACAAATCCTACCTCATGGCATTAAGATTATGTAGTCTTTTCATTCCTACACTAATGTATCTAATATGTTAGGCCTCCAAGAAGTCCCCCAAGAATATAGAGACATAAGAGATCAATTAATGCAACATTTTTCTCAGAGCCGTGATCAATTCGATCAACCAAATCTTATGGAAAAATCTAAAATTCTTCGTCCAATTGTCATTCAAAGTAATAAAGATATCAATCCCATCAAAGCAAACCATCTAGGTATAAATCTAAAAGACTTAACTCTTGCAGGAGAAGAATATGCCATCTTTTTAAGTCAATGGTCAATTGAACCTACTAAGTTTGATTAGGCTCATAAAACATTTTATATTAAAGGGGGGGGGGGGGAATGTACTCTAGAAAAGAAAAGATTAGTGATTGATTATAAATCATTGAAACTTTTTTAAAAGATGACAAGTTCCCTCCACCAGGATTAATAAATAAATAATACTCTTTAAACAGGCAAAGGTGTTCTCAAATTTTGATCTCAAAGCTAGGTTTTGGCAGATAGGGATAGGGCTAGCAAATCGATAAAAAGATGCCATTTTGCATCCCAAATGCCTAATATCAATGGATGGTTATGCATTTCGGACTTAAGGTGGCCCCTTCATTATTACAAAAGGTAATGAAAAAGATCTATGAAGCCATACTAGACAATACATTGATCTATATTAATGATATCTTGATATTCTAAAATAATATCGGTGAACATAAGGCCTTACTGGAAAAATTTACAAAGATCACAAAAAATATGGTATAATATTCTCAACCCAAAAATGTCAGATTAACACTACCCAAATAGACTTCTTAGGTATAAAATTCCACGATGGACATTATCAACCAAGCCCACACATCACTAGTGAATTATCCAAGTTTCTTGATTAGAAGCTCACAATAAAACATATTCAACAATTCTTAGATTTTATTAATTATATTCGAGAATTTATTCCTTATGTTGCTGACTACACCAGCTAGTTATCTAAGCTCTTAAAAAAGAATCCTTCACCACAGAGAATAAAATAAACATAATTAGTACAATACCTAAAAAAAATTGTTTGTTATCTGCCACCACTTAAGATTCCTGACAAAGGAGAACGACACTTATAGATTAGTGCCACTAAAGAATATTGGGGTATGGTCCAAATAGAAGAATTGTATAGTAAAAGATTTTACCATGGCCATGCTAGTGCCTAATTGAAAGAATCATAAAAACATTACCATGCAATATATAAAGAGATTCTTGCAGTAAAATGAGTTGGAAAGATTGGTTCTCTCATTATAAATTCTCAGTTCAACACATAAATGAGCACCAAAACACCATAGTTGACTACCTATCTCAGTCTAAAAGAACATTCAACTTCTCAATTCGACCAAAGTTATCTCTTTGATTCTCCTAATGGATGATCTTCTCAGGGTAGCAACAATCTAAATAACATTTCCCCCTTATGCAAAAGAACCCACTACCATTGAAGAAATCAATAACCTAGATAGAAGAAGCCTTTTCCATTTGCTTCACTTATAAAAAAATATACCATCGTGTCCCTCCTATTTTGATATATGAACCTCCTACCTAGTTGTATTCTTCATTACTGGGACTCTTCCATATGAAACAATATGGTACATCTTGGCACTTTCTACTCTTTCTACATGTGTTATTGTAATTTCTCCTAAGGATGGCAATAGGTTACCCTAGATCCCGGCCCTGTAGTGCTTACAGCCTAGCAAAACACAAAGTGTTTTTTCGTGTTTCATAATCCTTATAGCCTAGCAAAAGATGGCTTCATCTACACACCTATCCAGGCATACCTCTAGCATACTTCTCTTGAATGGTGTAAGTCTAAGGACATGATCATAAAAATTCTTAAGATGTTTACGTATGACCTTAACAATTTTTCTAAATAACATTCTCCTATTACATGTACCTTCTATGGGTCTTACCCTAGAAAATTTATCCTTAAAGAACTCAAAATACCATAGGTAGATTTTCTGGAAGGATGGACTGATCCTATACCAACCTTTGGTTTATCTATTAAAGGATTATCTTATTCTCTTCCTCCACACTTCCAAGCATCTCTTTAAGAAATACAAAGACATCACAAAATATGAAGACAATTTATATCCATCCCATGAGCCTATCCATCAAAATAAAAATAGATTATTATGTGTGTCTATGCATTTGTGGACCCACACTAGGTGACAGATGTTAGTGAATCCACCAAGCTAAATTATTATACCATTATGTGTCTGCAGACCCACATCATGTGACAGATGTTAGTGGCTCCATTAAGCTAAATTGTTGTACAATTTGTGATGGATGTATCTGTTTATAACCAGTACAGATTATTGCCTCCAGTTGGGAACAACAGAAAAAGGAATAAAACTAATTATTCTTCCATGGTTTCATTTCAAAAATCCCTCTCTCCTAAAAAGTTATCACTAGTCTAACTCTTGCTTCTCTAAAAAGATTTTGTGTATTAAAAAAATTAGATAATAAGGTTCTACTAAAATCATATTAGAAGATAACTCAAAATTAATTATATAAGAGGCAAGTCTTGAAGCATTTGATATCTGTCATAAGAATTTGTTTTTTCTCAGTAGCATACATGTGACTAATATTGAGTTCATCTCCTAACGTGACCTCTTGGTAAACAAATTATAAATAAGAGGGATTATTCGACTCATTGATACGACCAACCGAAACAAGGAGGTGTGGATGAGAAGCAAGGTTTACAAATAACTTTTTTATGTCAGTCTTGATTTTTGTGTGAGGCCATTCCCCTTCAATAGCTCCGATAGCTAGAATAAAAGAGTGCCTTACTAGGAAAACAAACAAGCAGTGATGACAAAGACAAATTCAAACTTTATAGATTCTATTTTTGGGAAAAGAAGAGCAAATATTAAACAAACAAACCAAGTATAGTGAGCTTCTATGGAAAACCAAAAAAATACAAAATGGTTGCAAAAGAGAGAGAGCAAGATCAACTTCAGAGTCAGTGGATATATGAGTCGGTGGATAGGTGGTCCGATTTTTTGTCATGTAAATGCAAAGCAAAACTCTACTCGGAGTCAAATTCACAGGAGCGGACTTTACAATCCTAAAAATTCAAAATGCATATATATCAATCAAAAACATATAACAACCTAAAATCCAAAAGGAGTAAATTCATATTATTGGAGAAATATTATAGAACTGAACAACTTTAGAAAAAGAAGAAAGTGATTATGCTGATCAACCTTGCTTTATTGGCAAGAAATAGAGCCTAGATGAATTAGTTAGAGTAGTTAGAATTTGTAGCTGATACGCTGTTAGTGTTTAATTCAAATTACAACTTTTGTAAAG
>JANIHZ010000208.1:53890501-53901404 GCA_027478365.1 Erythroxylum rufum | reverse complement strand
GTGGGTTTGGTTAGGTCCCATAAGTTGAGTCAAGTCGACTTGTCTCGTTTTTAATAGGCTTCTCCCGCCTGCCCGCTAGTAGCACTGGAGCTCCAATTTCAGACTCCCATAAGTTCACGGCTACAATGGACCGCTATGCGGGAAAGTGTAGTACGTTCCGTTCACGGCTGCACAGGACGGCTATGCGGGAATGTGCAGTACGTTCTGTTTTGGACCGAACCAAACCATTATGATGTGTTATGTGATTTTTCTTTGTTTATAACGTGACGCATTTATATGTGATGCATTCATGTTTCGATTTTATTTGTAAATTGTGAAAAGTTTTGGAATTTCGAAGAATGAGAATTTGAGATTTTTAACCGTGAAAGTTTTGGAAACTGTTTATGAATAATTTGAATGATTTGAAAAGTTTGAAAATGAGTTTTTGGACAAATTTTCGAATGTGAAATGGTTATAAATGGCAAACTGCTTGAAAAATGACTTTCTCTTATTTTTCAATTTATAAACATGTTATCCACGAACTATCAGCTCACCCCCCTTTCATCCCCATCTCCAGGTATTCGAGCAGGAGATCGGATGGAAGACGGTCAAGACATTAGTTTGATTTTTGCATGTTTCTGTAATATGTATAATTTGGAATTTGGAATTTGGTATTTGGTTTTGTATCATGGCTTGAAAATGCTAGTTTTGTTTGTATTGGAGTATGAAATTGAAGTATGGATTTGTAAATGAATATGATTGTGTTGTGTTTGAATTGAATTGAGAATTTGTTTATTGAATTAAGATGAATGGGAATTTCATGATATATATGAATTATGAATTTCTGTATGGAATTGAGTTATGAATTGGTATATCGTAGTAAGATATGAATGGGATTTGTGTATGGTTATGAATATGATTGATTGTGACTTGGATATGGATAATGGGTTTGATTGTGATAAGGATTCCGGACGAGAGGTCCGATGATACTGATTTGTGATTAAGAATTATTAAAGTGTTATAGGTATAGAAATGTGTTTTGGATTCTAGACGGGAGGTCCGATGATTCTGAGTTTTGATTGGAAATTATAGAAGTGTGTTTTAATGCCAATTGCAGGTTTTGGGTTTGATAAAATACAGTCGTTATGTTGCCCGATTTTCAATGAAATTGGTTTTATGGCAAAGATAGAATAAGAATAAGATTGTTGTTAAAGATGAAATTTTGGGATATGTATGAATGTATAAGAAGATTTGTATGAATTGAGGTTTGCATGAGGATGAATTTCCAAAAGGGAAATTGTATGGATCTAAGTTGTTTTGTATAAGATTGAATAAAGTGAATAAAGAGAAAAGGAATGAATAATATGAGAAAAGAAAAAATTTATACTAGATTTCATATTGGTTTAGTCTTAGGGTTTCCAACGCGACCCTTTTGTTTTTGTCAAAAAGTTTAAGTTCTCGGATGTCGGAAATTTGTTTTGGTTCGATTGAACCGTTTGTTTGCTTCGTTTTCGATTTGCTTCCGATCCGTTTTGCTTCGAAATCCGTTCATTCGATTTCTGCCTTCGTTTTTGTTTCCGCGTTTTGTTATCTGATTTTTCGATTCATTTCGTTTTGATTCGATACTTTCGCTTTGTCATTTCATTTGCATACTTTGCCTTTCGCCTCATGTTCCGTTCTTTCGAATTCGATTTCGTTCGTTTTCACTTTCTGTCACTTTGTTTTCGTTTTATTTTCCTCTTTTCCGGTTGGGGTCCGATTTTCGAGATCGGGTCCCAACAGTTATGGTATCAGAGTAAGAGAACTGTTTGTTTTTCATTTCGATTTTACGTTTTAAGTGATGTTCGGATTAAGTAGTTGGGTTCCAGAAACGGGATCCAACATCCTTTCTTCTTCTTGTTATTGTTATTAAAAATTAGGTGGAGTTATTTGTAGTTTTCCCTTGAATTTCTCTATAACAGTTTTAGATGGTTTCTCTTTCCCAGATTGTACATATTACTGTAGGGGTTATTTTTAGGCTAATTCTTAACAAAATCAACTTGCTCAATTTGATGTCTTTGAGTACAAGTTGTTTGACACTCATGATTAGGATGTCTCCCACCATAAATGTCATAACTCATTACCTGTAATGGTTAAGCTGCCACATTCATGTTGTCAATCTTTCTGCTCAGAGCTTTTAACTTTTTCTCTAATGTAACCACCATGTTAACACTATAGATCCCACTTATCCTTGGCTTTGTTTTTTTCTTTCCCTATTGATAGTTATTTATGGATACATTTTCTATACGTTCCTATAATTCCTCAATGATGTTAAAGCTGGTAATTCTCCCTAAAGATTCATTTATTACTTACTTAACTAGGTAGCTCAACCCACTGTGAAATATTTGTATATGAATTCCTAAATCATGACAATGATATGAGCAAGTCTTTAATAGCTTCTTCCATCTCTCTCAACTATTATATAATGTCTCACCTTTTAATTTTTAGAAGGAGAATTTTTATTTTCAAGCTTCTTTGTACATGTTGGAGGAAAGTATTTTCCCAGCAATTTCTCAACCAGCCTATTCTATATAATGATGGATCTTAGAGGTGGTGACTTTAGCCATGAATTAGCTTGGCTTTTCAATATGAAAGTGAACAACCTCAATCTAATGGCATCTTTTGAGACTCCATTTAGCTTAAATATGTCAAGGATTTTCAAAAGGTTGGTAATATGTGCATTAAGATCTTTATTTGGCAGTCTATCAAATTACATTACCTATTGGATCTTGAACATATTGAGTTTTATTTCAATGTTATTTACTTCAACTTTTATCCTTATAATGCTAGATCAACCTCAATTAACTAAAGTTTAGTATAATCCCTCATTTTCTTATCATGTCGTTGTGTCTAGTAATTGTATTTGAACTTATAAATTTATCTTTCTCAACTTTCTAAGCAATGTCTGCTCGATTTTTAGATCTAGCTCAAGTGGTATCTTAGTACTACTCTTAGTCATACACCAAATAACCTACACTTATAATGCAACCATAATTATAAGATCAAGAAAAACTTTCTTTTCTAAATAAAACAAACAGAAATATAAAGAAATAAAAAAGCATTATTAGACTGATAAAAGTGAAGTTTTCCTATTATCATAGTCCATAATAATAGCAACAAAAATTTAATGTGATTTATATGGAATGAATAGAACAAAACATAAAGAAGAATATTAAAGAAATTATACGGGTAAGTGTTCATATTGTTTTTCTATAATATAGTCTAGTTTAGTCAAGTGTTGATCCCATAACGACAGTGACTACTAGTAATTACTGTCTTTTTATCATCTAATATAAATAAATGAATGACTAATCGAAAAGTATAACAAAATTAACTAAAATATTAATTCAAAAAACAAAACTAAAGCAATAATAAGAATAAACAATCAATTCAATAACTAGATCTAGATAAGAATCCCCTTATAACTTTATTATGATTAAATTTATCCTAATTTAATGATAAAATATAGTTTCTCAGATTGATAAGAATCCTAAAGTTATAAATGTACACTCATGGTTAAAATATATACAGTCCTTGTTTCTAAATGTTTTTGACCAAAAGTTCTCTTATATCAAAGGATTCCCCTAATAAGTTTTACTCTAAGTTAGAAAGAATGTGGATTCTAATAGCTAGAAGGTATAACTTTATTGAATACATCTATAAGTTAGTCTTTAGTGTGCACATAATAGGTATTGACAAGCTTAGACTGATCTTGCTGATGAACGTAGTGACAATCCACTTCAGTATGTCTAATCCTTTCATAAAATACGAGATTAGCAGAAATATGCATGCCTACTTGATTGTCATAGAAAAGTATTAAAGGAGTAGTACACAGGTAACCCAAATCAGTAAGAAGACTTTAAAGCTATATAAGTGCATACATTGTTATGACCATAGTATGATACTCAACTACTATACTAGACCAAGCCACCACATACAATTTTTTACTTTTTTTTTCTAAGACTAGGTTACCACCAACAAACATATAATAACTTGTAATAGATTGAAGTTCAAGAGTACTTCCAGCTTAACTAGAATTGGTGCATCAAAAACTATTGGTATGCTAGTTTTTGGTTTTAGCTATCCAATGACTTATTTTCCCCTTTCAAATTTCTTAAGAAGCATTTCACTATACAAAAATGAGTAATAGTTAGTGCAAGAATATCATGATTGACAAAACTTATAGCAAAAAAATGTCAAGTTATATGATATTTAAATATATTAGCTTTCCCATAAGTTTCTGATAATAACTTAGAGAACAAAGAGCTTCTCCTAGTATATCAAGCTTTAGTTTGTTATCTAGAGAAGTAGTTATAGGTTTTGTGTGTAGCATACTAGGATCTTTAAGAAAATCCAAAATGTATTTGCATTGATTAAGAAAAAGACCTTTACTGGAGGTTGTCATTTAAATAACAAGAAAATATTTCAAGGAACCAAGGTCTTTAATTGGAAATAAATGTTGAAGGTTCTTTTTCAATTGAGCAGTAAAACCAACATTACTCTTAGTTATAATAAAATCATCAACATAAATAAGCACTATCACTTTATCAACCTTTCCTAGTTAGACATATAATGAATAATTAGTTGAACTGTTTTAAAAACTAAGAGCTTCAAAGGTAGAACTCAATTTAGAATGCCATGCATAAAGACTTTGCCATAAATAGATCTATAGAGTTTATAACCAACTTGGAATTAACATTTTGAGGATGACTAGGAAGAAAATTCATGAATATTTATTGTTTAATATCATGGTGAAAAAACACATTTATATGTTACCAGCCATTACTAATAATAATGGAAAAATGAACTTTAACAGTGGTCATCTTGATAACCAGAGCAAAAATCTCCTTATAGACAACATCAAACTTTTAAGTAAATCTTTGAGCTATAAGACGCACTTTATAGTGATTAATAGATCTATGATAGTTGAACTTAGTCTTAAGTACCTAACAAATACCAAATATATATTTATTGTTAAGAGGACCATATATTAAGTATTGTTTTTCTCAAATGCTGACAACTCTTCACCCACAACCTAGCTTTGTATAACTTGAGAGTGATTTTTTTTTTTTTTGAAGTTTTTAGGCTTATGAACATTGGAGATAGCTATAAGAAAAGCTTTGTATTAAGGTGATAATCTTTAATAAGTCAAACTTTTAGTAAGAGGATGCTTGACTATGTAAGTAACATAATCTTGCAATTTTATGGGAGGTTGACAAACCCATAATGGATTATGCTATAATAATTAACCTCATGTATTTGATGGTTCTTGAGGGCAAGCCTTGAAGAAAATAGTAAGGTTACTCCTTTATGACCAAAAAGTCACGAGTTCGAGTCACAAAAATAGCCTCTTTGTAAAATATAAAGGAAAGACTGCATACAATTATTGACCTGCCCCAACCCTGGCAAAGTGGGGAGCCTTGTGTACTAGGGCAACCCTTTTTATTTGATGGTTCTTGCTCATTTGAATTAGAAAAGGCTTCTTGGGATACAACATCAAAGGAATTTAAAGAGTCATTAATTACGCACAAAATAGCTAAAGAATTTCTAGGTTGAGTTAGGACATCCTATTCTATAAGTAGGTCACTTAAATATATATGGCCAGACTCAACACTTGGTAAAGAAAACTCAATTAGTATCTCCCATTGGCTAAAATTCACAAATATGGGCTTGTTTCAACAAATCAAACATGTCAACTGACATTAAGTGTCTTAGTGACAGCATCATAACATTTATTCTCCTTCTTTATTTGTGAGTAACCTAAGAATATACACTTAATTGCTCATTTTTCAAGTTTTTCAAAGTGAGTCATTATTAGTGCACAATATAGGTACAAACAAAAATCTTTAGGTGAGATATATCTATCTTTTTAACCTATAATACTTCAAGAGTGTATTGAAAATCTAATACTCCATTAAGTAAGCAATGGACAAGATAAGTGGCAATAAGCAGTCTATAAGACCAAAAGCGTTGTGAACATTCGTTTAGATCATTATGGCTTAAGTTTTCTCTAACAAATCTTGATTTTTATGTTCAGCAACCCTATTTTATTAAGGTGTGTCAAAATAGCTAGTTTGATGCACTATTCCATTAGAAATTAAATAATTTGTCATATTATAAGATGCATACTCTATGCCAATATCAAATTGAAGAATTTTAATATAAGATGAGAACTGAGCATAAATTAATATATGAAAATTTTGAAATAACTAAAAAATTTTCTTTTTTATTTTAATAGATATACCCAATTACCCCTTGAATAATGTTAATAAAGGTCAAAAATATTTTATACCATCAATAGAAATGGAAAAAGGTCCCTATACATCTAAATGAACAAGTTTAATTACCTAAATAGTTTTAGACAATGATGAATTAAAAGGTAACCTAGCAAACTTAGAATAATGACAAGTCTAACAATCATGAGTTTGGTCGATGTGCTAAATGAAGTTGTTACAAGAAATGCTTATTAATAAGAGTGGAAATAGCTTGAAAACTTTTGAAAACCTGAGAATGAGGAGAAAAATAATAAATTCCATGCACATGAATTCCTTTACCAATCATCTTCATGGTGACAAGTTCCTAAAAGATAACTTTGTTAGGAGTAAATAAAACTTTACAGTTAAAAGAGGATGTAAATTTATGAACAAAGTGCAACTGAAAGGAAAATAAGGAACATAAAGAACATATGATTTTATAGCATTTGAGAGGAGTTTGAATTTTCCCTTACCCTTAATAGAAGCACCTTCCCATTACCTAAAAAGATAAAAACATAAGTTAGATAAGGATTAAAGTCACAAATATTGGTTAGTTTATTTGTTATATAGTTTACGGACAAACTTGGGATTTGCGATCCCAGGTAAGATCGATTCAGGATCCCATGATCCTTTTCTATCAGATAAGAAGGGTTGTTTCTCCACAGATTCTTTCTAGGCGAGCTTCTTGGTCTGTCATTATACCCCGAGAAGTCTATTAAACTCGAAACTCCCAGTAGACAGCCAGTGACCCAAGGAAACGAAAGAATCTTCAGAATCAATAACACATAAATGAAGCAAATTACCAATGTCTACTGCAGTTGTAAAGGTATTTATAATACCTTGACTATTTTTAAAATTTATATTAGGTAAGAATCCAATAAATTTACTTGGAAGTGTAACAGGTTCATCATATCCTTGGTTTATAACTCCATCTTGGACAACTCCTTAACTGTGTTTTTCTTGTAAGTATCTTACAAAATCATTAAGCAATGCAATAGCATCAAAAGAAAAAGATTCAACATTATAGGTAGCCAAATGAGCCTTATGATTACTATCTTTCTTTTTATCTTTTCCATTCTTATCCTTTATAAATTTAGGCTTCAATTCTAGATAAAGACTCCAAAAACAATCCACATAATGTCCAGGGGAAATATAATGGTCACATATAAGATCTCTATGTTTGCCTTTATAGAGTTTCTTTTTAGAAGTTTTATAAGAAAGATAGGCTTAAACGTCTAGAGAATGAATTAGCATCACAAGGCATAACATTTCAGCGAGCTTCTTTAAGTTGAATTGTTGCACATACACTTTTAAGAATGGAAGTTCAATATTCATCAAAATATGACACCTTAAATCCTCAAAATCAAGACCTAGACTTACTAATAATTAGAAAATTGATCTTTTCAATTTGTTTTCATAAAAACAACTTGATCAATAGAGTGGGGTGAATACACCTCCATTCCATTCCATAAGTTTTTTAAACTACCTAATAGACTAAAAAAAGGTTTTCCATCTTAATAAAGGTTAGCAATGTCATATTGAATATTGAAAATTTGTGTAGAGCTATTTAGGTTATCATACATGTCTCGAATAACTTCCTAAAGATACAAGGAAGAGTCACATTAGTAAGATTACATTCTATTGAATTTAGGATCTAAGACATAACCACTTGGTCTTTTAACATCTAGGTGTCATACTGTATTGAATTAGAACTAGGAGATTTTTACTAGCCATTGGTAAATCCTAATCTTGACCTTCCACTAATAGCAATAATGACTATTGTTAATCATAGAAAATAATTAAATTTGTTCAATAATATAAAAGTTATCTTTTGAGTGGTATTGACATCACCGTCAACAATAACATTGGATGAGGAAACAACCACCTCCTTTGATGACTTAGTTATATAAGTACTCTTTTTGTCAGTTATGGAAAAAGAAATTTAGAAAACAAACACAAGCAAATAAGTAAAAAAATTCCTTGAATAGCATGAAAAATTAAGAAAAAAAAGGACTTTCAGATAAAGAAATATGATTTACTCATATTGATCTTATATATTATACATATATATAAGAGATTAGTACTAATGGTTCTATGATTATGACAATCATTCTAATTTAACCTTAATGCATGCATATGTGATTGTCAAATCCTAAATTTTATGTACATAAATAATCTGTATTTATCATCACTACACTACAAAATAAATAATTAATTGATAATGATATATATGTTTGTAATATTTTTCAATAGACTGAGATAGGTTTAAGGTCTAGGTTTTTTCAATTTAACCTTAACTTGAAACTTGGTCCCCAAGTCAATTAACTTTGAATTGGAATAAACTAGAATGAGATCAAACCCTTTACCATTCCCTAATAAAGAAAGGGTCCTTCTTACCTAAAAATAATTGTTTACGGATTATTATGTGGATGAGAATTTGTAAGTCTTGTTTAGGTCTAAGCTTGTTGTGTTGCTATTGAAGTTGCCATTTAGCAGGCTTTAGAAGTGTCAATTTTCATTTGTCAAATAGTTGGATGTGACTTTAGAAGAACTCAATCATATCATTATAAAGATATACAACCAATGATTTTGACTTACTATGTGTTTTTTGTTGCTCAAGAGATCAATAAAGGACTCAACCCCAGGGCGCAAGTGAGTTGGTAAGGGGCTCTCCTGGCTTAAGTAAGGTCGCAGGTTCAAACCGACCTCGTGTATGAAGCCGTTTAAAATTTAGGGACAAAGCTTTACCTCTCGCAAAGGACCTACCCGGCTCGAGCAGGGATTAGTCTCGGTGTGTATGGCTTAAAAGTGCCTTCCCATAATTGGGACCCTCCTAGGACACCTTGTGGGCAACCAAAAAAAAAAAGGACTCCAAGAATAAACTAGAATACCTTAATGATTGTTTGATTGATGCAAATATAATATCATTCTTGATAGGACAAATGCTGTAATATTTCCAAGGCTTGCAGTCTAGAATTGTAACCTAGATGATCCTTATGTCTGTGAATTAGTTTATCCTTTTAGCACAGGACTAGGTGAGTTTATCCATTTAGCAAACGATCAAAGTGAGCATACTAGTTTTATGATAGAGCTAAAGGGTTGCATTTGATTAAGTGAAAGATCTTTGAAGTGTTCTTTAATTTTTATCTCCTCTTACTATGTTTTGTTTTCTAATTTCTTAGTCATTACGTAACAATATTTTAATTATCATTTAACAAGGAAAAATATTTAAGAGATTTATTCAACACCGAATATATGAATTATGTACGTTTCCTTTGTTATTTTCTCCACTAGGAGTACATTGCTAAATCTCAAAGAACTTACAGTGTCTTGTGGTGCAAATCTAAAACTTCGAAGCTGGAGTAGGTGCTTTTAATGTTGATACAAGGGGTGACATAAGAAAAATTGCAACTCGGTTATGTATAATAAGAACAAATAAAAAAGATAGAATTTTAATAATAATTTAATTGCCAATTATTTAAATTTTTCCTATGACTTAATACAAAGCACTATTTATAGACATTAATAAAAAATACAAATAGAAAATCCTAACACTCAATATTTCTAACTAACAAAAATCTTATTGTTTTGATATCTTGTGTTATTCCTTCTTGAGTTGATTTACACTATAAATAATAAAAGTAGTTACAAGTACATAAGATATTATAAGATTATGTTACATCCATAAAGTATAACTTCCTAGATACATAAAGCTACTAGATAGAAATACAGTTAGCAGGCCAAGGATAGGTGTTTATCTCTTCTGTTGAGAAACATCAGGAGATGTATTCCTAGATTTGAATGAGTCAACTAAAACTTCCTTTTCTTTAATACCACCTTGCAAGCTCAACGGGAGAGAAGTTACATTGAGATTGGACAGTAAGCAAGAAAAACAATGAGAAAGTAATCCCTTAGTCAATATGTTTGCCACTTGATTAGTAATTAGAACATATTTTACTACAAGATTGCCATGCTCTAACTTCTCACAAAAAAATGAAAATCAACCTTGATGTGTTTACATCTGTTAGGAAATACACGATTCACAGTTATATAAGTAGCAAATAAGTTATCACAAAAAAGAAGAGTTGGTTGAGTAAGAGAGACACCAAGCTCTTGAAGTAGTTGTTGAAACTAGATAATTGCTATTATAGTTTTAGCTAGGGCTTAGCATTCTGCTTCGATGAACAATTTGGTTACCACATGTTGCTTTTTTTAGGACCAATTGATTAGAATTCCAACAAAAAATATGCAATAACTATAAGTATTGTTGGGTCCCATTTCCGAAACCCAACTATTCAAAAACAAATCATACCTTAACTATCATCGCTTCATTTAGGCAATTCAATTTCCAATTTGAAATTCATATACTTCTTCATATTCACTAACACATCTTATCATTCACCACAAATCCTACCTTTCTTTTTCCATTAAAAAAAAAATCTCACACACATACTCATACCCATATATCAACAATTTATATACAAATTTCATCAACTTAAACAGACAACTTCTTCCAATACATTACATTCGAACTCAACTCATCTTATCCATATACAATTCACATGCCATATCCATACACAAACTCACATTTCAATTTTATACACAAATCCATGTCTCATTAACTTCCTAAA
>JANIHZ010000208.1:53851177-53863524 GCA_027478365.1 Erythroxylum rufum | reverse complement strand
ATAGAATTGTATTCCAAAATGATAATTTGTAGTTATAATGGGCCAATGTGGTTCTGTTATTTGTACATTAAATGGTTTTTGTAAATTATTGTTGACTGTTTGTAATAACTGAACCTGGTTGTATTGACTGAAATTGTCTACTATTTTCCGCGCACATAAGTGTAATGAAAAAGTAAATGGCTCTGATAGAACGAATCTTTTAAAGAAAAAAGTTTTTACTGAGTTCTACTGACTGATGCAGTATGCCACCCTCACGGGACACGGACTCGGATATCACCAATGATGTCAGGTTTGGGTCTCGCGGGAGCGGGGTGTTACATGAAGAGTTTAAATGCTCCATCATATTTAAACATTTTGTTTTATCTAAGAAATAAGTTCCTAGCAGTGATTTTAAAAAAATGATAATGCTTGAGACTTATTATCTAGAGGAAAAATCCAGGTGTAATGACTAAAATTATCAATAAAATTGTAAAGTGTATTGAACCAAAAAGTGATAAAAAAAAATGATGGTCCCTAAATGTCATAACGAATAAGTTGAAGATGTGCAGTGCATACTTTAGTAGATGTAGGAAAAGAAAGACGATAACTTTTGCTTTGAAGACATAAATTACAATAAAGATAGGTATGAGACACTGAATCAGACTTAAATAATCTTGAAAAAATTTGAGTATATAGATGACCAAGACATTGATGCCAGAGGTGTGAAGAAGCACATTGAGCAGCAAAAGCCATGAGATTTATGAAATTGACAAGAATCTTGAGAGGGTAGAGATTATTGTGGATGTTTCTTGTGAAAAGTGGAATCTTGGTGGAAAGGTCCTTCACAAGATAACCAAAGGGATTAAATTCAATTAAACATAAATTGTCTTTAACATATTGAGCAACATAAAGTAAATTGGAAGTAAGGTTACGCATAATGAGAATATTATTTAAGTGTAATGGTCAAAGATTTGTATCGAAAGATAATGAACCTTTGGAGGTTATGGGGAGAGTAGTACCATTATCGACAACTACTTGATCAGTATCATGAAATGGTTGAATGGAGTCGACAATAGTGTTATTGGGTGTCATGTGGAAAGAAGCACCAGTATCTAGAAGCCATTCAGTAATTTTGCTAGGGGAATAAGTGATTGAATTTGGTGGAGGATTAATTAATGCAGAGAAGATTGGTTGAAATTGTGATGGTGTTGTGCTAGTAATTACGGAAGCGATAGAATCAATCAAGTAAATAAAGAAAAACAGTAGAAGGACACTAAGAATTTTTTACGTGGAAAACCTGAGAGTTCAACGAAAAACCCACGAAGTGAAGAGAGTCCCAAAATATGCACTACATCAAGGAGGAAAAAATTACAAGTGTTTTCTATCTCCCTAACACAAACCCTAGGACTAATGAAGAGTATACCAATATATGTTACAAAGGACCCCCAAGGGGGTGTTTATATAGTAGTATAACCCTAGGATAAAAAACCTACACAGAGTAGGAATTTGGAAGTAGTTTAGATACATAGCTGTAAAAAAAAAAAAAAATGAAACGAGTGACCCATTTATGCCAAGCATCAGTTATATAAATCCATTGCCACATGTGTGTAAGAGAAAGAATCTTGAAGGTTTGTGTCATTATCCTAATGAATCTCCACCTTGACATAATATCAAAAGTAAGAACTCTCTTCGTCGTAAACCCTGAAAGGTACTCAAGTATCAAGAATACTAGCTAAGTCCAGGCAATGTTTAAACTTACCAATAAGTAGTGGCTTAGTCAACATGTCAGCAGGGTTCTCAACGGTGTGAACCTTCTCAGCAATAACTTCATCTACTGCAACAGTATCCCAAACGAAGTGGCATCGAACATCAATATGCTTAGTCTTAAAGTGATACTTACTATTTCTTGTGAGGTGCACAACACTTTAACTATCACAGAAGACAATAAGGACATCTTGTTGTAGACCAACCTCTTTCACCAAACCTCGGAGCCAAATAACTTCTTTCACTCCTTTGGTAATAGGAATATACTCCGCTTCAGTGGTCGATAATGTTGCAATGGACTGTAGAGAAGAATATCAATTGATAGTGGAACCACAAAGAGTAAAAATATAGGATGAAAGTGACCTTCTCCGATTATAGTCACCATTATAGACGGCATCAACATAGCCAACTACACCACCGAGATCAAAACGACTTTTGTCGAAGACCAATCCGAGTTCACTAGAAACCTTCAAGTAGCGAAGAATCCACTTCACACCTTCCCAGTACTCCTTACCAGGATTATGCATGTACCGAGATACAACACTAACAGCATAGGCCAAATCTGGCTGGGTACATACGATAGCGTACATCAAGTTACCAATGACACTAGAGTACGGAACGTAAAACATACGCTCTTTAGCTTCACCAGTAGATGGGCATTGTTTAGCAAATAATTTAAAGTGTGCAGCTAATGGAATAATAACGGGCTTACAGTGAGCTAAAATTTGAACTTATCAAGCATCTTCTGAATATATTTCTTTTGAGAGAGCATAAGTTTGCCTACTTAACGAACCCGAATAATCTCCATCCAAAAAATCTTCTTAGCAACACCCAAGTCTTTCATATCAAATTCACTATTAAGTTAGGCCTTAACCTATCAACAAGACTCTTACTAGGCACTACAATCAACATAAAGCAAAAGATAGATGAAGAAACCATCATGAAACTTTTGAAAATATACACAATTATCATGACTGCTTATAGAGTAGCCTTGCCCAGTTATAAAAGAGTCAAACCTCTTATACCACTATCTCGTAGATTGTTTGAGACCATACAAAGATCTCTTCAAACGACAAACATGCCCTCCTTTGAGCTTGTAGATCCACTTGCAACTAATAACACGCTTACCCTTAGGAAGCTTCACTAAATCCCAAGTCTCATTCTTATGAAGACTTTCAATTTGTTCCTGCGTAACACCTATCCAATTCCCAGTGTCTGCACTAGCAATAACCTCACAATAAGTGTCAACTTCCTATCCAACAACTAAAACATAAGCAAAGAGATCACAATCATAATCCTGCAATCTCATTGGCAATTGGTTCTGTCTCATAGGACAATCTCAAGACAATACATAATTAGGTTGCACTGGCAGTGGATTAAGTTATACAATGGCATCAGTATGAGTTTCCTTAGACTCAGAAGTAAGTGGTACTGTCTCTTTAGTGGTAGGAACAGGGACGATGAACTCCACCTTCTCCCTTGTACTAGCCTGATCATCTACACAAAGAGAAAACAATACAAGATCTTGCCTATAAGAAAATATAGTATTACATCATGACTATAATAAATCTTACCATATTTAGAGTTAGGACAATAAACATGATAACCTTTATCTGCTTCCTTATAACCTAAGAAGACATATTTTACGACAAGGGACGCTAACTTTCCCTCATTAACATGAACATAAAAAGGACACCAAAAAACACAAAGATTAGAATAATCAACAGGGTTACCTGATCAAACTTATTTTTAGATTTTTCCATTGAGAGAACAATGTGGAGAACGATTGATAAGATAGCATGCAAAAGTAGCTGCCTTAACAGGAAACAGGACCTCATCAGCCATGAACTCAGATTGCTATGGTCAATTTAAATCTTTTGTTGTAATTGCTGTATTTTGTGTAGTGTAGAGTAATTTTTGACTGTAGGATCCTTGGTGAGGATCGTGTACAAGTTTCTACCTTGTTAATATAATTTCTTTTAATTTCCAAAAAAAAATGATCCCAGTTCTTCAATGACAATGGCCCTGTTTCCTTCTTTCTCAAAAAGTTCGTACACACAACAAGCATGTTGCTCACCTCCAACTGATAGGCACTTAATGCAGCTGCACAAAATTTTCCTGAATCCATCCTTCTATATTGAAGCACATTAAGCTTCCATAGACAGAAGGAAGTACTAATTAGACTTGAAAGCCAAAAAAAATTAAAGAAAGCACTATATTGAGCACTTACAGAAGCAAGAAAATCTGGGATACGTGACTCCTTCATAGCATCTGTTGCATGTTTCATCAAGGCCTGAACATACCATAAATGTCAACAACTGAGCATAAATCAATTCAAAATGAGCAAAAGAAAAATCAACGTTCAAGTATTACTAACTGCTTTTAGATTGTCTAAGCTTATTGTGTCATTTTTATTTGGTTCAAACAACACAAACTGTTCCTTCAGATAAAAGAGTTCATCCACAGTCAACATTTTTTAGAGGGCCTGCCACATTGCCAACAAAGAAGTATCAAACTAAGCTTAGAAAAGTGTAATCATTGATGTAGAAGAAACTGAAAACTAGATCACTTACTACTCCTAAAAGGAAAACCAACCACCCTCTCTTTAATTCCCAAAAGAATGGAGGCAAGGGGGAAAAAAGAAATGGAAATAAGAAGCAGCAAAATAATGCCTGCAGGTCAAAAGGGTATAAAAGAGCAAACATATAAATCAAAAACCTCCATTAGATTCTCGGTATGATCACGCAATGCAATTTTCTAATGAAAATTCAAGATATGGTTCTTAATTCCACTAAAAGTTTTAACACTAAGCTAAGCTATCTTTGAATCCAGATTAAACAAACGTTTTAAAAAATCCCATGTTATAACAAAATCTGACATGTAGCAAACAGAATAGAGTTTCCCATATAGACATGCGTCTATTTGCTATATGTACTACAGTAAGGATGATATTCCCATATAATTATTCTCAAAACCCAGTCTAAAGAATATTCAAGAAACATCATTGGAATAATCACATTTAACATGAAACACTAGTTTACTCCACAACTAAGTAGATATTGTCACATGTCATGCAAATCAATGGTGCAAATGAATATTGTTAAGATATAGCTTATAATATCTTATTATTTAATTTTGGGCATTATTTGATAAGTGGACTAAATTGGACTTATGTGAGACTCTTTCAAGCTAAGGTTGATTTGATTTAAAATCCTAATCAAGATGGGATTTAATGTATATCCTATTTTAGGATAAAGGTTATCTAAGGAAGAAACTTTATGGAAATTTGATTTAATTATGGCAGTTGGATTGTGGTTGTGATTTGGGTGAGACATAGGCTAAAGTGTTGTTCTTTTTTAGCATGAAAAATACAGGTTTCGTGTGACTTTTTGCAGTTGGGATTTTAGGGTTATTTTTTATGATTTTCGACAACTAATTCGAAGAAGACATTATTTTATGTGTTGCTAAATTTTATGTGGAGGATCACGTGATTTTTGGTGGACTATGCAATCTGTAATTGTATGGACTTTGTAGCTGCATGTTTCTCTAGTTTTTGAACAAAAAGAGGGTTTTTTTGATTGTTGGTTGCATGAGTCTTGGCTGTTGTGATTATCTCTTGGGTTTACGTGATTCTTATGATGTTGTTCATCATCGATGGAGCTTTGGTTGTGTGGATGGAAATTGTGATTTGTGGGGTGTGAAAACTTCACAAGTCTTTGTGATTTTTGCAGTTGTTACGTATAGTCGATGGTACAGGTCTTGTTAGGTTGATTAGGTGTTGATTGTGTTTATTTTGGTGGTTGTCGATAGCGGAGGTGGTGTGCGTAAAATTCCAGCAACTGGTCTGGATTTTGCAGTTCAGATTTTTGCAACGTTTCAGTGAAGAAGCATTTATTTTTGTTGGAGATTTTTATGCTACTTCTGCGTGTTATGTTTCGATGTTGATATTGGAAGATTAAAGCAATATTCTTGATGAACAACTTTCTAGTCTTTCGTTGAAGAAGCTAGAATTACTAAGGAAGTTGTTTTTTGTATCTTAAGTGTTTTCATTTATACTGAATTTTGTTTAATCACTTGAGTTGTTTATTTCGTATCATTATCATTAAAGATTATTGAGAAAATTCTCTATTGAGGTTAGCTAGAGTCGGTCTTGTTATTAGGTATGAAATACTTTCACAGGTTTTGAGGACGAGGGATAGTGGTGAGGGTTGAGTGAGTTGGCTCAGTAAAGTTTTGTATAAAACTATTAACGTCAGTAAAAGTATTAAGCTGGGTGAGGGCCCTGTAGATGTAGACAAGGTGTACTGAACTGTTTTAACAAATTTCAAGTGTTGATTTTTTTATTTCACGTTTAATTTTTCTATTTTTGTTTGTGCTGAAAAATTGACAGTATACAGTTCAAAGCAACTACAGCAGAACCAAAATTTTGCGAAACTCTGTCCTTAGGGATTTTCAAATAAGAACTCACCCTTAAGGCAGTTTTATGAAGATATGATGAGCGCATATAAGCCTTTATGAACTTGAATAGTAGTATGTCAGGAGGACCTTTAACATTATTAGAATTTTCAATCCATGGATGACCTATAACCAAAGATATTCACTAACAATTTCATAAACTAGCATGAAAGGGAAAAAGAAAAGAAAAAAAAACATAGTTGCAGTTTAACCACTTAATGCTTAAGAAGCAGTCAGTCTCTTTCTTATGTCTTTATTCAATAATCACTTCGCAAACTCCTTTGCCTCGAGGGATAGAGTTGACCACGATGTCTCATCAAACATTGGATCAACTTTCAGAACTGTCCTAAGGAGTCCAAATTCTATTTCTGCCTAAAATGGTTGACTGTCACTGCCACATAACAAAATATATGCAATCACACCAATACTCTAGATATCAACTTCTATACCATATGATCTATGTAGAACTTTAGGTCCTACATAACATGCACTTCCAAAAATGTCATTCAACCTCTCATATGACTTCACAACTAGGCTTCCCCTAATTTATTATGCCCAAATAACTAATCTACCACTTGAACAAACATAGTCAATATGACTAAGCTTGACAATGTGTTAAATTGGGTTGGGTTTAAGATTGATCCAATTCACTTTGAAATTTCTTAAAGATTGTAAAGATTTATGAAAGGAATAGTTGTCTTATTTCATCTATGTAAATGTTTATATATACACTTGGTGAATGAATGTGAATCATTCAATCATAACAGAAATAAATCAAACGATTGTGGGGTATTCTATTGAAACAAAAAGTGTAAGACAACTTATATTAACTGGTTGAGGAATTTTCCTTTATTCCCTTTATGTTTTCTCTTCTTACAGCCGCACTCAAACAAAATCGAGAGCTTAGAACTAGGTTTAGTTTGGAGACTAAAAGATTAAATCTTGTTAAAGTGAGAGGCTTCATGAGGATGTCGGCAAGCTGCTCTATAATACTCACATATTTGATTTCCAAAGTCCCATTTTCGACCTTATCCCTGATTAAATGTACATATACTTTTATGTGTTTTGTTCGTGAGTGAAAAATTGGATTTTGACATAGTAATCGAGCTTCGTTATAGGAGTCACACCATAGAGTCAATTTGTAAGGAAAAGAAAACCCATCTTAGACAGTAATAATGTGAGCCATAGAAGTTCAGTAAATACTTATGAGAGAGCTCGATATTCAGCTTCGATACTTGCTCAAGTGACTATGGATTGCTTTTTGGATGTCCAGAAGACAAGGTTGCCCCTAGGAAGACACAACCATTGGTGGTAGACTTTCAATCATCTGATGAGCTAGCCCAATCGGAATCATTATAGGCTTGAAGGGTTAAAGGTGTAGATGAAGGACGAAAAAGCAATCCCACAATGGAAGTGCCTTTTAGGTAACATAGTACACGTTTACAAGCAACCCAATGAGTATTTAGTGGATTTGCTAAGAACTGGCTTAATTTATTTACAACAAAGCATTTGTCTTGTTTGGTGTTACACATATACTGAAGTACTCCTTCAATGCTTCGATAGAGATTTGGATGCTCAAAAGGTGTGCCATCATGAAGTGATAGCTTGGTTGTTGTGGTGATTAGAGTAGAGCAAGGTTTACACGATGACATGTTGGCTCTACAAATTAGATCTTGGATATAGCGGCTTTGTGAAAGGTATAAGCCATTACTATTTTGGTAAGCCTCAAAGTTGAGAAAATGATTTACACTTCCAAGTGTTTTTAATGCAAACTGAGACTGTAATTGATTGATGACTGAGTGGATTGCTTGAGATGAGTTTCATATGATGAATATGTCATCCACGTAGACCAATAATATTGTAATGACACCTTGATTATGTGAATAGAACAAAGATATGTCTAACTTGGAATTGAGAAAGCCCTACTGATACAATGTATGTTTAAGTTTATGGATCCAACCCTAGGGGCTTGTTTTAAACCATAGAGAGCCTTAACTAACTTACAAAAATGAAGTGGCTATGTTTCACTTTCAAAACCTTATGGTTGACTAATGTAGACAGTTTCCTACAGATATCCATTCAAAAATGCATAGTTAATATCAACTTGTTAGATATCCTAGTGATGGGAAATAGCAAGTGGCACAATAACTTTGATTATTGAGGCTTTACCAACTGGACTAAATGTAGCGCCCCTTACCGTAGGGTATATACCGAGACGCCTGTAGGACACTCCAGTACATATCCTACGATAATGGTACGCTACATTTAATCACTACATTCACTTAACATGGCATCATATATCTTTATTATCTTATGAATGTCATTAAGAAAGTCACAATATTTTAAAACCCAAAATTTCCTCATTTCATTTCATAAAAACTAAAGATCTACAATATGTCTTTCAACATTCCCCACATGTACATCATCATAGTCTAATACAAAAGTGCTACATGAAAGAGGAAATACACAAAATCTATCTAATCTGTCTAAAACCCAGTTGATAGACCTTTGAGCCATTTCTTCTTGTTCCTAAAAGTAAAAGTGTCCCGTAGTAGGTAAAAGTCGTTCCTCGGTCCTGAAAAGACAACGTTGCAATTTTGGTATGTTTTGCGAACTCAATGAGATAACCATCATCGATGGTTCACTCAATTCATGCATCACATCAATACATGTAACAATTTATTCACATCTTTACATAATTGATCACATATCACATTCTCACTTAAGAGTAGACAATTTTGCATTTCAATCAATCAAATATACTTATTAAAATGCACATGTGACTCTTTTCCAATTATTACGTTGTTGTGACCGGATGCCTAAACTGCCCCGTATCTATTGCAGATACCGGGATCATTCATACTGTCCCTTATCTGTTAGAGATACAGGGCTCATTTTACATAGTGAGCCTTTGGCTCTTAATCACATTTGGAGCTTTAAGCTCATTTTCGGTGGCAACTCAAGTCACAACTCTCATTATCTGATCATGCATTCATGCATGGAATGCATCTCTCATTATCAATCATGTCAAGAAACATTTAGTTCGTCGCATTCACATTCATTCAACAATTCAAACATAGTAAAATAAAACAATTAATTGAGTGAGATCGTCTAGGTTACTCACTGGTCACTCCTGAAACTACTGCCTGGAAGTTCCGGCAACGTCTGGAGGTTGACGTTCCAGTTGCTACTCTATATCACAAAATATACGTATATCACAATTTGGCACAATTGTAAGTGTTTAAAAATGCACATGTATGTATATGAAATATGCACAATGCATATTCATGACAATCCGGGGTATTTATCCATTAGTTTTGTCATAAAATGAATCCCATATCAAGACTCACCTAAGTATAATTTATACTTAGGTTTATATCTCAATAGAATCCTTAAAAATCACAATTCATAACTCATTGAATCACCTTCATATTTTTCCCAAAAACTGACTTTCGGGTCTACTGTTTGGGATCATTTAGACAATGAAAATGAAGTAATTTGGTCATACTCTCTTAAATTTCTTCCTCTAACTATCCTCTAAACAATCTTTCTCATCTCAAACCATCATCTGACAACTATTCTACAACTTTAATTTCATTCTTGTGGTCATCTCCAAAAACACCCACATATTCATGTATATGCCCCCACAGTGAAGAGAAACAAAGCATATAAAAAAATCATCTTTTATAAATATCTACACTAATCTCATATACATTTTCATTGTTCCATCAACTCCAAAAACATTTCTATGCTATCTTATAACATTTTTATCATCAAAACCAAAAATTTCCAGATCCACATTTTCATCTTTTATTCATGGTGAACATGAAAAATGTATATTTTTCTCTTATTCATGACAGGACAATAAATCACCATTTTTGTTTCATAAAATAACAACTTTAAAGGATTAACAAGATACTCACTTGATAAAACTCCAAAATCTTCAAAAACTCCAAGAAGCCCTAACTCTCATGCACCCACGTACATTATCTTGAAGGTGGTTTAGGTTAGGTTTTTCTTGAGGCAAAAGAAATAGATAACGGAGTTGGAGTAGAAAAAGGTAGATGAAAGCACGATATAACTTTAGTGAAGGTTTCGGTGAATCAAAAGTCCATAAAGGAAAAAGCTTGCAGAAGATAGTTTTGAAGAAAAGACTAAGTCAAAAAGTAACTTACTCTTTCAAGTATAAAAGAAAAGTGAAATGGATTTGTTAAGTCAAGAAGACTTCACTTCTTCTATTAATTTTTGATGAAAGTCAAATCATAATAACAATAGAAGTGTGTGAACTGTTTTAATGAATTTGTTAAGTGCGCAGATAAATATATGTGACACAATTCATTAAATCAAGACGATACTTAAGTAAAAAGCTGAATAAGATGAAGTGTCTAAGATGGATCAGATGAAGTGATTAAGTCTCAGATCGATCAGACAAAGTGCTTAAGTCTCATATGGATCAGACGAAGTGCTTAAGTCATAGATGGATTAGAAGAAGTGCTTAAGTCACAGATAGATTAGACAAAGTTAGACGCATTTAAGCAAGACGATGTAATTGAAGAATGTACTAGAACGTCAATTAGTTAGAGTTGGTTACAGGACTCAACTAATAATAGACTCTAGAAGATTTTAAAGATTCATATCTTAGACGATTTAACACAATTCAACTTTACTCCATATGTCTCTAAAAGTTTCAATATCATTATTCTTATTTCTATTTCCATTATCAATTTCGGTAATGCCCCACATCTTCGAAAATTAATCATAAAATTTACCAAAGTTCAAAATTAACAGCTACACTCTCTAATTAAATTTTCAATACAAAAATTTCACAATTCTCAATAATATCACATTACAATTTAATTATACCCAGAATTATCCATGAATGCATGTACAATTATTTTCATGTGCAAAAATTCACTATTCATGTGTATGCGTATATCATATAATGCATGAGTATGCAATGCATTTCTAATCTCTCAGTACTCTTTCATATTTACTATTTTATCCTTAACATAGATAACGGGATGTTACCCTAAAAGTCTTTGAAAAATCAATTCTAGGGTTTAATCTAACCCTTTGGCAACAAGATGAGCTTTGTATTTAGAAATAATCCCATCAACATTGTATTTAGTCTGAAACACCCATTTTGTACTAAGAATGTGCATAGTAGGTTCATAGGGAACAAGTGTTCGTGTATTGTTTTGTTATAAAGCATGAAATTCAGCTTACATAGCTTGAAACCACAGATGATCAGTTAAGGCTTCTGATACTATTGTAGGTTTAGTGTGTGGGCTAAAAACAAAAATGATAGAGTAAAGTTTTGGTTTAAAAATACCACTATTGAAGCAAGTTTGCATAGGATAAGTGTTCTATGGTAATGTCAAAATGGTGTTAGGTGCAATGTTTGATATAGTGGGAAAAATAGGATTGGGTGAGGTGTTTTGGTTATGCAATGGGTTTATAGTGTTTTGTGTGGTTGTATGTACTAGTGAACAAGGATTCTGATTGCTTACCTATCTATTGGCTGAGGATTCTAGTGACTGAAAATACTGTTCCATAGAAGAGTGATCTGAGACTTGCTTTTGATAGGATGAGGTTGAGGATACAGTGGATATAGGAAGACTTGGTGAAGCTATATTTTTTCTTGAGTGTGTGGGAAAAAGTTGAGGAAACGAAAACTCTTCCTCATTGAATTCTACATGGCGAGAGATGAAGATCTTGCCTTGATTATTTCAGAATTTATAGCCTTGATGCATGGAACTATATCAAAGAAAAACACATTTGGTAATATGAAAGTCAAATTTTTGGTGACAATAATATCTAAGATAAGGAAAACAACTGCAATCAAATGTTTTAAGATATAGATAATTTGGTGGTTTATTATATAGCTTTTCAAATGGTGAGGTATTGTTGAGTCTTGGAGATGGGAGGTTATTGATGAGAAAAGTTGTAGTACCCCACTCCTGCAAGACACATACCCGACATCTATGGCAATATCCGAGTACGTACCCCGCAAGATTGACATGCTATAAGATCAATCAATCAAACTTCATTTTTTAAACTTTTGTTTCTTTAAAACAAGATACACGAAAACGGAAGATAACTAATCAAATCGGGCCCATAACTTTTTAAAACATTTCCATCACGATATT
>JANIHZ010000208.1:53831063-53844681 GCA_027478365.1 Erythroxylum rufum | reverse complement strand
GCCCTCAAGTTCGTTTAAACCATTTGTTCGCTTTGCTTCCGCCTTATGCCTTTCGGTTCTATTTGCTTTTGCTTCCGTTTTCGTTTTGGTTCCGTACTTTGTTATCCAATTTGATTCATTTCGGTTTGTTTCGTTTTACACGTTGGGATCCGAATCATGTATAGGTATAAGGGTTTTGGATTAAGTAGTTGGGT
This sequence comes from Erythroxylum rufum, assembly GCA_027478365.1. NCBI lineage: Eukaryota > Viridiplantae > Streptophyta > Magnoliopsida > Malpighiales > Erythroxylaceae > Erythroxylum > Erythroxylum rufum. The sequence goes on along the minus strand of JANIHZ010000208.1, from coordinate 53,844,487 downwards.
TTCGGAAACGGGATCCAACATTAGTGGTATCAGAGCCAGAGTGGAAATGCTCTGGTTTAGTTTGGTTTTTCGTATGAGGTTGGGATTCGAAAAAGGGTTCCAACACCAATTCTATTGACTGACTTCTGTATCATCTCACCTTTGCATCGCCTCACTTTTCATCGTCTCATATCCATCGTCTCATTTTTGCGTCTCACTTTTACGGCTCACTTCTGCATCTCACTTTTGCGTCTCATTTTTCCGTCTCACTTTTGCGTCTCACTGTTGCGTCTCATTTCTTCCTCCAGAACATCTCCAATTTTAAGAATCATAACTTTTGACTTAGATGTCCAAAATTTACATGCTATATATCGTTGGAAAGATAAAAGAAAGATCTACAACTTTCCAGAAGGCACCTTGGCTAAAATCTATTCACACCAATCCCAAATTTGCCCCTAAAGTCCAAAGATGAATTTTCCATTCATACACCAACATACTACACCAAATTCTTAATTTCATGACAACGTTTGAGATTCTTAGAAAGAGAATTGAAATTCAATGCCTTCACAAGAAATGTAGCCATATATCTCTAGTTTAATCCAAATTAAGAATCATCTTGTTTAGGCAACTAGAAAAAACGTTGTGGCTAAAAGACTGAAGCATACTTAGTCAACATTTTCCAGATCACTACCCATCTTGATTCTAAATCTTTCCTTATCACAACTCATACCAAGATCACTCTTTCGACTCCCTCTGCTTCTCATTTTCAATAAAATCACATTTAAAAACAATCACACAAGAAAGTTGTCAATGTATGCATGTACCTTTTTTTTGTAAACATTTAATATTTATGTGCATATATGATAACATGATACATAAGCAAGAAAATGCAGTTCCTTCATCACTCTTTGAGCTCCCAAGTATTGAAATTTTGGGTTCTCACCCTTAATATTAGGACGGGATGTTACATATCTGACAGAAAACTCTATTTCCATTCCATCTGTCTCCTTTTCCATGTCCTCATTTGCCTCTATATCCACTTCTTCCACGTCGATTGTTTATATTCTGGTTATTGTTGTTGTAAGCTACAACGTTGGCAGCAGGTGATGAAATATTTGCTTAAGCTATTGTCTTCAACTGTTCTGTCCTTGTTTCATGCATCATGAGAGAGTATTGTACTTCTTGTAAAGTTAAAGTTTTCATGGAGTGCGTTAAATAAACCACAACAAGATCATATTCATGACCAAGACCATTAAGGGCACTTAATATTAGTTCATATTCTGTGATGACATGTCCTGCGACTTAGAGTGAATCTCCTATGGTTTTAACTTTCTATATATATTCAGATATAGTGTGTGATCCTTTTTCAATTGTTGAGAGTTGATGTTTTAGTTGCAGGACTCTAACCAAGAAGTTTGAGCATAAAGACTCTCTAGGATTTGCCATACTTGGTAGGATGAATTAGAATGGTTTACCTGCCCGATCACTTCTTCTCCAATAGTTGAGAGCAACCAACATAGCGACAACTGATCTATTCTATGCCATGCTTTGTAATCTAGGTTTTTGGTGGCTTGATCCATGTCTATAGTGATGAAGTGAGGAGGAGGTGCAGTGGTGATGAAACTTTCAAGTTTAAGAGTTCTTACGACTGCAAGTACTTGTGCTCTCCAGTTGATAAAGTTCTGCCTCTCAAGCCTAATAGGAAGATTAAAGTTTAGGGTTTTTGCTACGACATGGAAATCAAGAGAAGGGGTGGAAGATTGTGAAGCATTTTGGTTGGTAGCTAATAAACCAGAGTTGAGATCTATTGACATTGGTCACAAATGAAGCCCTGATATCATGTAAAGATTTATGAAAGGAATAGTTGTCTTATTTCATCTTTGTAAATGTTTATTTATACACTTGGTGAATGAATGTGAATCATTCAATCATAAAAGAAACAAATCAAACGATTGTGGGGTATTTTGTTGAAACAGAACGTGAGACAACTCATATTAGCTGGCAGTGGAATTTCCCTTTATACCCTTTTTGCTTTCTCTTCTTACAAAGATGACGTAAAATTGGCTTGAATTTCGACAAACTTAATTCATGTAGTTTGAATTCAAACTCAATTGAATTTCAGATGATTCAAAACTCTCTAAAACTGAAATTATCTAAGAGTCTGAACCTGTCCGATCTTCAAACTTTTTACATCGAAGAGCAAATTAAAAGTGGCGCGAAATAAAATATTGTGCAAGTTGATAATCCTCTACCATTACGAATGCTTATTTTTTTCATCTTTCAAATACTTTGGTGATGACTTTTGGATGAAAAACAAACTGAGTTAAAAGTTTTCACACTCACAAGATGCAAATTGCTTTTGCACGCATTTACTAACTTTTTGCATGAATATGTCAGTCCTTTTGGTGGGGTTATTAAACCAATTTCATAACGACAAGCAGAAGAACAGGGCCTAGGCAGTAAAACGGTCGGTGACAATAACGAAGAAGAAAAAAGAAGTGGAATTAGATGAGACTGGCAACTAGGCGTATAGGTAACAGAAATAGATACTTTTTATATTGATGGTCCAATTATTCAAGTTGATCTCATTCACTTCAAACAAAACTGAGCCAAGTTAAATTGTCAAAGCTGAAAATGACTAGGAAATCTTTGTTTCATGGAGTTTTTGGTTGTTGGCCAGATCTTATGATTGGAAAGTAGAACACTGCCATCCAGGCATGAAGTGGTGTGAGATCAGTCACTCTCAAAGCAACTTCGAGGAATGAGAATCAATTTGATTGTGTATCAATTTACATTAAAGGCAGAGTCTTGATCCTTATTGACTATGTACTTCAAGCATAACTGCTAATTTTATCTCGAAATAAGGCAATTCCATCAGATTGACCCCGTATAAGAGGAAGCTATCCATTCTACAGATTTCAAACAAGGGCCTAAGCAGGAGATTGCTGTAACATACAGATTTTTAACCCGATTACATGAAAGAATTATGAGAAACAGTGCCTTCCAGATTTTGTTGCTTGAAGCATTAAATGGAGTTGTAGTTAACAACTAGCCGGACAGTCTGTCACCACCAAATCCAGACTCGAGGTACCTTGCTTGGTTGAGATGACTAACATCACCCCAAGACTTAACGGTCCAATCATCCTCGCCAGATATATGAAATATGTTGATAGATGTGTTTAACACCTTTCCTCCATATATTCGATTAGGGGAAGCCCGGTTGTAAAGTGCTCTGATGGCACCCCCGTGAGAGACCACGACCACGCATTGCCCTGCACCAAAAGGAGCAATGACGTATGAATTCAATCCCCAAGTAAAGAAAGAACACGACTTCAGAAAATTTTAGACCATTTAAATGATAACAGGGTAGATTTCCGATCATACAGAATTTTCCCACGCACATCATCACATTGATACAAATTACAAGGTATTTCAAGCTATGTGGATAGAAAAGTACGTATCTAGCAATCCCTTAAGTTTGAAAAAAATGAGTAGAAAATACGAGATGCCAAACTACCGATGAATTAAAGTTTTACAAAGTTAATAGCATATAAGACGTTATCAACGGCTGTACCTATATGCTTCTTGGCAATTCTCTGCAATGATGACGTGCAGCGCTGATAAAGTTGATCAAGACTTTCTCCACCACCCTGTATATGTGGTGAATATAGATGAGCAACAATCTTAACTAGAACAAGTCATTGACATCATTTTCCTGCATCTTTTGCATGTCTAACTCTTTATTTTGTGCATGAAGTTTTTACGTACTGGTTATTTTAGTGATAAACTGATCAACAATCCCCTATTTCTTGTGCATATCACACGGCAGGTAATAGGTTGTTTTCACTACATGATTAAAAAATGCTACAACCTCCGAAATTATACTTATGCTCTACAAACTCATTAGCTTACAGAGCAAGACCTCCACCTCTCATACAACTGCCGTCATTCAGCTCTTCATCTTACCTACTGTTTACGAGGCCAAATTCCGCTTTATGGACGTAATTAACAACCCTTTTGAACAAGGTTCACTAGAACTACGCTGTTGTGCAAAATAGCCACAATAGATACAACTGAGTTGAGGATTACTTACTGGGATTTCTTGACTGGTGCTGTGGGATTTAAAGGCTTGGTAAGCCTTAGTTCTAACTGTGGCAGCTTCACGTATTGTAAGGCCTTGAATATCCCCTAAATTTCTTTCTCGAAGATCTGGATCCTTGAATACCTGAAATCAAATTCCAATCGAGTAAAAACATTAAAATAATAACAGATGCCACTCAACATATACCAGGTCCCCTACCAAACTCTGGCTTCATGAAAATCAAATGATCAAAAGAAATACTTGCATAATACTAGTATGATCGTCAAGAATAAAACTTTGTTCTCTGTTTTGTTGACCAACAAAATCAAGCTCATCGTTGCTACATTATGCAGATAAAAACAACTATGACATGATCACAGCATATCCAAACCTCAGATAGGCCACATCGATCAGCAATCTTCTCCGCTGTTACAAGAGCTCTCTTCAGATCAGAAGAGTACACAGCAGAAACTTTAAATTCCCTTGATACACGATCACCCACCTAAACAAAATGTAACCCGAATATTTTTATTCTTTTGAAATAAAAGATTGTGACACTAAAAAAGTGGTCATACAGATTCAGGACTCACCAAAGCTGCTTGCTCTCTCCCTACTTCATTCAACTCCACATCCAGATGTCCCTGTCGGGTCGTTTCACAAAGACACAGTGCCGTTTCGCCTTAAACAAATTACATTTTCGAAACAAAACCAAAAACTTGACAGAAAAAATAAATAATAGAAAACCTGAATTTTTCCAGATGCGTTCCATTCCGTTTCACCGTGACGCACGATGATGATCTCACAGTAAGCCAGCTGTTCGATGCTGAACCAGATTACACCTCACTAGTTACAGTCATTTTACAATTCAGAAAACAAATTCCAAACCAGAACTAGGAATCGGAACCGTACCCGGAGTCAGTCTCGGCCATGAATGTCGGCTCAGTGAGTCTGGTAGCGAGTTAAAATCTTAACGAAGAAGAAGAAACAGAATAAGAAATTGTGGCGCTGTTATTGAAGTGCGCCAGGTGCGCTGTGCCGCCTTTCTGGTGGAATATATGCGTTATTGCGTTCGTAGAACCGTATAAAAAAGGCTTCTTTTCTTTCCAAAGATCTTTCGGCCCAAACGGACCATTGGATCAAAAAGTATGTTTATCCCATAATTGTTAATTATTTACATAATTAATAAAGGAATAGTAATAGATAACACTTTAATTTTTTATTTTTTATTTTTTTAAAAAAAATTAGTCATATAGAGCTGAATCAGGCCGGGCTAAGCTCACTATAGAGCTGATCCGGCCGAGCCGAGCTCATTGCCATACACCAACATAGGACATGAAACTCGGTATTTGCAAAGGCACTAAAACACGATATATTGGTAGGAATAATTCAAACATGAAAACCAACGAAGTGAACACTTAATACTCTCGGCAATTCCTGAGAGAGGCAAAGAAAAAATGGAGCCGTCTACTCAGAAAAGAAGAGAGAGTTCCATGTCCAAAACAAGAAAATCGTCAGAGGAGTTTCTCGGGGACACACTTCAGGCGAAGATGGTGGAATTGATTATGACGAAAGAAGAACTAAAGAAAGCCAGGGACAGTGCCATGGAATCGTGGCTAGATTCAGCGCCTTTCATTGACGAGCTTGAAAAGTTGCAGTCAGGCCTTTCAAGTGCCAAGAACCGAACATCCATGTCCAATATCGTGATATCAGAACTCGAATCGCAGATGGAGGACAGCAGAAAGGAGCTCATAACTAAGAAGGAGGAGGAATTGAAGGTTACTAAACTCACCAATGAATTGACTCAAGCTCTGGATCAAGCACGTGAAGACTTACAGACCGTTAAGCGGCTCAGAGACGAAGAACGCGTGGACAGGTCGAGTCTGAAACTTGTCCTCAGGATGAGGAAGCAGACTCTGAAGACGCTACAATTGACTCTCCGAGCCACACGCCTTGAAGCGGAAGCTTTCGCTGCATCGGCGGCCAACGCAATCCAAATTATCAATATTTCAGAAACTGAAAACGCCATGATTGAGCATTCGGGGGAGGAATATTATGCGTTGAAAAAGAGAGCCAAAGATGAAGAGGCACTTGCAGAGTGGAGGATTAACGTGTCCATGGAACAGAAACTCGCAGCGGAGGCAAGCCGAAATTTGGTTTTGACAAGGTTGAGAGGACTGAACTCCGATGGAAGTTCGATGAGAACCGTAAACGACGAAAAACCAATGGAAGATGAAGGTCATGAACATGCCATTGTAGAGGAAGAAAAGAAATTGGAGGAAGAGATCATTGAAATAGTTGTTCCCAAAGCTCAAACAAGATCAAATGCTATATCGAATGGTCGGAATACATCTAGGAAAACGAGGTCAAGAAATAATAGCGGGAAAAGGCTTCAGCGAAAGAAGAAGCAAAAGAACAAGAAAGCTTCCATTTTCAGTCAACTCAAAAGCTTTCTTGTGCGGAGCATCTCAAAGCTGTTTAAATGAGTTCAGATGTGTTATGATAAAAGTTTGACGAATTCAGTTTCCATTATCAATAATGTTCCCGATCCTGGTTTCAGAAATAAATCCAGTTTCTGATGTGATTTCTGTCCCGGAAATTTGCAAGGCAATTCAATCCTTTGTTTTTATCAAGGAAAACAACCTCCAACTCTACTACAAGCTGTTAGACATTTTCCCTATATATTGGACAACAATTAATTGTAATTTTCGGTTTTTCAATAACTTTTCAATAAAGTTACGTAATTTAATCTAGATAAAGATAATAAAGTGGCCTAATAAATGATCTACGTCAATGTGTAGAAGTTCAAGAAGAAAATGAACCCTAATTAGTACAGACTAGACTCATATTGAGCATGTGACGAGAAAGTCCGATCTGAAAGCTATATATATATAGGGTAAGATCTCATGAAGCTGCTTAAGTAATTCGTGAACATTCAAATTCTTCGACCCGTCAAAAAGTTCACGCGTTAAGAAAGTTGAAAAAGGATGTTAACAACATTCCATTGATCAACTTTTGTGAAGGTTGTCGAGAAAACGGACTTGTTTCGACTTCGAAAGCTCATTGAAAGTCATGGAATCAAAATCCAAGTATTTTTCATGTTTTCGTCTTTCATTCTATTTCACGTTTGATCCTGGATATGTAATTGAGGCTCGTGTTACGCACTAAACGTGGCATCAGAGCCAGGTCACATGATCGGATGAAAGAAAACAAACATTTTTTTAGTTTTTCTCCATATGGAACTCGGTGAAAACCAATCCCTTTTTTGGTTTTTTTATTTTTGTGTATGGTTGCTTGAATACATGTTGAATGTGTTTAACATTGAAAAAACAGGGTTAAACAAGCTTCCAAGGTCCAAAAACTGACGCAAAAGTCACCAAAAATCACTTGTGTTTTGACGAGGAGAGAGAAAACATCAAGAGCATGTACAACGAACACGTGGACAGTTGGGGTGCTGCCACGTGTCGATGCATAAGACACACATACCAGAGGCGGTAGGCACATGGGTGAGTGTTCGACGTGTGGGGCAATCCACCGCACGCGCAGCACCCCTTCGAACACGCACACATTGACTTTATCCAATGATGTCATACTGACATCAGTGCTATAGTAACACTGACATTAGCAGTACAGAAAAGAAAACTCAAAATTTCAAAATTCCCGTAAAGGTACCTTAGGTTATTTTAGGTCAATTTTTAGGGCGGAAGAATTTGTAAAGTGAGTTTTTAATTTTTCTGGATTTTATTACATGAGTAATAAATTAAAGTTTAACTCTAAAAAAGGAATTAAGACATTCTAAAGCCAATTTAAGTGAATTTTCGTGCAATGAACTTGACATAAGGGAGATACATGAGATTCCCTTGTCTCGGTAGTCGATTTAGTGTTAGGTGACACACGATGGTCACTTTAATGAGATTTTTCGATACAAAAGTCTCAAATAAAATTTTCAGAGAATGTCTTCAGCACTAGTATGTGATAATTAGAATGTGCATATGTTTTTGCATTTATTGATGGAATATTATCACATACTGTATGCCCAAAAAGAATGTGAGAATAACATAAAGATGTATCCCATGTCTTTGTGGATCCTTTAGAAACTGATGAGAATGTAGTCACCATAGTGCCCTTTCGAGTTAGTATTTTGAATTGTTCCACTTACATGTTATACGATGTCTCTAGTCTCCTATTTTGTTATTCTGCTCATAATGGCCTTACACGAGATTTTAAGATGAGCATAAAGGTATTAGATGGAGAAAAGTTGTTGGTTGAATAATCTATTCGCCCATAGGGGATAGTGTCATAAGAGTTAATGGGTGTACTATAATTATTTTTATGTGAAAAACTAGTTGCATATATTGTGTATTTAGCCCACAGATATTTCATAATATGTGTGACCGGATTCTCAGTACATATACTATTTAATGGCTTTGAGTATCGCTATTATCCTACATTTGTGCTGATCTTTCCATTGTCATTTTGCAGTCACCTTTTTGGTCAGCAATCACAATGTCACTATTGAAACCCTTACTAGTTTCAATTCGAAGAAGTGGATAGAGGATGTATTGAATGCAATGGAGATAGCTGAAATTGATATGGCTATATGTAAGGATAAGTTATTTCCACTTACATCGAGAAGTTCAAAAGCTCATAAAGTAGCCTATGCAGCTTGGGATCAGTCAGACAGAATGTGTTGTATAACTATTAAGAGATCCATACCTGACCATCTGCTAAGTGGACTTCTAGAGACAGACATAGCGAAGAAGTTTCTTAATAATGTCTCATAAAAGTACACAGTCTCATTTAATGCTGAGGTAAGTACTTTGATAAAAGAATTATTCTCTATGAGGTGTACTGGAAAAGGGGGAGTGATGAAGTACATATCAAGAATGATCCATCTTCATAGTAGATTGAAGATGTTGAATATTCCTCTTCCTAATGTCTTCATAGTTCACTAGATTATGAACACAATCCCTCCATAGTTTAGTAATCTAGTGACGACATATTACTCGCTGGATGAGGAATGAGACTTCATGTAGCACCCCACTCTCATAGTGCATATCCTTAAACATACCGACAGTATTTCAAAACATACTCTACAAGAGTAGTGCGCTAGAACAGTCAAACAATCGAACTCTTTACAAAATTTTTAAAAATCACACGCTTATTATAAAAACCACTAATCAAATTGGGCCCATGTTTTTTATATAAACTTCGTAATCACAATTATTATTACACTCATTGATCAATCTCTTTTATAAACATTTCCAATTTGGAAAGTCATTACAAAACAGAATTAATCAAATACATGTACAATAATTACAAAATACATTTTTAATACAAAAATAATAGAAAAATCTATGCAAACGCTAACTGATCCTAACCTTTATCTCTTACTCGAATGCAGTGGCTAAACTCCAATTTGTCTAATTGGAGATCTTCTCTAAGCCTAAAAAATAATGTTACAATTTTGGGGTGAGTTTTTCGAACTCAGTAAGCAGACCATTCTCGATGGCTCACTCATATCACATAGCACAACAATTCATACTTCAATTTCACATACACTTCATGTCATCATATAATACACATCATTTCACCAAACTTTGATCACTGATTCTACATTTCATATTCAGAGCAGTCAAACAGTTCATTTCAATAATTTAAAACATACATATCAATTATAAATGCAATGCACATAAGACTCACTTCCAATTATTACTTTGTTGTGACCGGGGTGCCTTTTTACTAGCCCATATACCTTGTGGATACCGGACTTGTTTCAGATATTATCCCATATTCCTTAGTGGATATCAGGTACATTAATAACTGAGCCAGAGGCTCTTACCACATTCTAAGCTTTAAGCTCTTTTTCGGTGGCTACTCCGGTCACAATAGCCTTTATGTTATCATGCATTCATATAATGAAATGCATCACATCCACATATTTTCAATCAGTCACTTGATTTTAGTTTCACATTCACATTCACGTTTATCATCGAACCTTGGTCTGGCATTCAACAATAATGTTGAGTATCATTTATTTCGCCAAATTTACAAATAAGGAGCACTTCCAATATATTATTCATGCATCAAACGCCTCATACATTCAATGTCCGGAATCAACACAATCACATTCACATAATAATTCCATACAAAATTTAAAATAGAACAAACAATAAAAATGAGACCATCTACGTTGACTCATAGTACACTCCAGATTAGCAATTGCTTCCATAATCCATAAACATCTATATGCGGACGTTTTATCTTGTATATCAACATTGTGCAATACACATTATTAATTACACAATCACATAAACATTCAATCGTACACATATGTATATGTGCTATGTATAATCCATGCTCAATTTGACTATTCCAGGTATATTTCCTTTATTCACATCTCATGATCATTCAAACCTTATCATTTGTATGTGTCTAGCTTATTCTTAGGTTTATACCTCAAGAACACTTGGTTATTCTAATATCATAATTCAATTACTCGTCATTTCTTTTCTAGCATTATATGCTCTCATAATATCCAATTCTCATTCGCCTTTACTTAATACACATTACTCATCTCCTTTGAATCATAACTATAATCATATGAACATCTTCATTCCCATTATACTCATGCCTTTGGTACCTTGATATCAACAATTTATTCACTAATTTATAACCTCCATTATCACTTCATACATATCACACATTTAATCACTTAATCCAAACACCATTCTAGGTTCAATTCAAGCTCCATTCAAACCTAAATTAAGTCCAAATGGCCAGTGAATGTATGTTGGGTGGACTTCATGTCCGTTGGGTAGACCGTCTCAGGTTTTCCAGCTTTCCAACTCCGTCCATGTCTGTTTGAAGGGACATTATGTTCGCTGGGTAGACATTTATGGGAAAACTATAGAAATGTGAAAATTTGACCCTTTAGACAGCAAAATCTCCCCTCGAGGTCTTGATATAAGTTGTAGAGCTCAAAGTTCTCTTTAAAAGCATGCTTAAATGACCTCAATCTGACATCCATAAAAAAATTTATGCCTCTTGCCCCAAAATCTATCCAATTGCATCCATATTTTCCAGATTTCTAACTCTTTACTTACTACATTCAACATAATCTTATGCTTGGTCTATCATTTCTAGTTTAATTACTCATCATTTCCCCATCATTCTTAACTTCATTTTAGCTCAATATCATCCACACAAAAATTATAGTCTATGATTGATCATGAACATAAAAAGTAGAACATATACATATATACATTCATCAACAACTTTCTGCACATGTTCAACTTCATTTCCATTTTCATTTCACTTCTAACTATCACCTTGATTCTTCCGATTTCAAGAAACCACATTACTCCCTTTCTTTAGCTCTAGACTCATTTTAGTTCATCTCCAAAACACCCAAAGAGATCCACATTAATGCACCAAGAAAACAGAACATAAAACCCATTATCTATCAAATTTAATTATCATTCTAAATCATCTCAACAACAACTTATGAAATATTGATAATCATAAACATAAAAACAAGACATGAATTTACCCACATTTCTTATTCACGTTTCAGCATGTACCCATCCTCATTTTCTGATCATTTAACTCTTAACTATCATCAAAATATACTTCATTCAACAAAGCCATGAAGATTAATATGTTACTTACTTGATTTACCCAAAGCTTCTTCAAATCGTCAAATAACCCTAGCCTCCAAGCATCAAACGATCATCATTATTAATGGAGGACTAGGCTATGTTTTCCTTTTAACAAGAAGGGATAGTATGGACCTTGAAGTGGTAGTATATGATTTTGACAAAAATCAACATGAAGGGGTTGGGTTGTGAGAATGAAAATTTCGTGGGTTGAGAGAAGAGAAGAAGAAGAAGCTGGGATCATTTGGCCAAAACAAAATGAAAGAAGAGATGGCCTTTTAGCATAATAACGTGGGTTAAGAAAGTGACATGTGACAAGTGATAGATGGCCTTTTAGCATAACAGCACAGGTTAAGATATGTGGAGTGGCAAGTGACAAGTGCCATTTGCCACATGTCACTTTCTTATGGTCTCTCCTTAGTCTTTTACTTAACTAGTCAATTTGTCTCCAATTTTTAACCCAAATTTCTCCTAATTTTTAATGACACTTGTCATTAAATATTAATGTCACTTATCAAAATTTCTACTATCATTTAACATTATTTCTACTGCCATTTAACAATTGTCTTGCCACTTGGCATTTTTTTTCCTAATCCAAAAATACCCATAATTTTAAAAAATTCTCAAATTTCACCAAAAATTCTAAATCAATGATTTAATTCACCAGACTAATTTTTAAGGCAAAATATTCACTATCCATATCATAATCACATTAAACAATCATTTATACCTAGAAAATATCAAATGAGTGTATAAACAAATCATTGCAATATGTGCAATAATCAAATTCACTTGTATGTGTACTATATTATGAATGAGCATGAAGTGCATTTCCTAATCTCTCATTGCTATTTCTCATTTAAAGAAATCTAGGGTTCTAACCATTAGTATGGAAACGTGATGTTACAAAAGATCCCATGAAATCAATGCCCCAAACATCAAAGATTTCACAAAAAAGAATGGGGTTTATGGCATTTGATTTATATTGGATAAGTTATCTATCTGTTGGAACCTATCATCTAACTTGGAAAAGACATATGCATCTTTAAATAATGAGAGACGATAAAAACCACTTTGTAAAACCTTATATGTAGTCCTTTCTTACTCTATAAGTGTAAGTGTGATAGAAGATTAAAATAAGAAAGCATCTCACTCAGGAACACATCTTCTTATTACTTGGTCTGTATAATGCCAAAGATAGGGGTCATCATATACTTAGTACTTGGCTTCATTCTTTAACTTATCCTTAGAGCCTTTGACAAACCTATAGGTAACTTGTTAGCAATTAGAAAATTCACATATCTATATACCATGGAGGTGCCAAATTAGCATAAATCAATTTTTCATCTGAAAATGTTTCTCTTAAAGGAATATCACCTTTCTAATATACCAAATGGCTGAGGTAATTAACAACCACTTTCTTTGCTCCCTTCTTATCTCTTATTTCTAAAAAAATCCTAAAGAAGGAGAATTTATCTAATTAACCTCATCTTTCCTTCTTTTTAAGTAAGCAAGTACTTCAAAAGCTGCATCATCAGAATGAACAAAAACTTTAATTGTTGGATCGGAAAAAGTAAACATGCCTTATTTGGAGAAACGGTAGATTTCAAAACTTTTAAGAAATCATTTTATAGCGGAAGCAACATATCCAAATAATCATGCCAAATCCATACATGATATGGTATAAGGATAATAAAACACAAACAAGA
>JANIHZ010000208.1:53769998-53780699 GCA_027478365.1 Erythroxylum rufum | reverse complement strand
ATTTTAAAGATTTTAATTTGTAATAAATTTAATAATTATTAATTAAAATTAAATTAAAAATTTAAAAGTTAATCACTTGTATCATGATGAGCTATTATACTAATTTTAATAACACTTCAAATGCACTGAAAAAACGAGAACATTATAAAAGATAAGAGATAAAGAATTGAAAGATGAGGCGTGACTCAAGAGGAAAGGATCAAGTTTTTGGCAAGTATTGACTACATTAGCAATTATTTAATAGATGTCTAGCCCGTATGCAAAATAGTGCGGAGGGTCGAAGAAACATAGTTCGAAGACATATAAACTGATCCAATCCACCACAAGAGGCCTCTAGGAGAAGCACTGTCATACATCATATGGAGGCACAATCATCCCCTAAGCGACAATCAAATGGCATATGCATATATGCATGAAATAGATGTTTTCTATCTTTTCTGAATCTACTACTACTACTACGTGCAGGAAAGGAACGAAGTTCTTTTCCAGCTTTCTACAAGATGTTTCTTAAGCAATCAAAAAGAGCAATTCAAGATGTACTTCACAGCAACGTATAGTGCAGAAGTAACCAGTGCTTAAAATTGGCTCCTGTTTATAAATTGTTGGAATCAAAGTCTCACATCAAAGTAGCATGATAATATGCTTGACTTATAACAAAGAAGATTAAAACCTTTAGACACACGGGAGACACCAAAACAGGCATCACTTAACACACAAATCCCTTTCTTAAAGATACTATCAAGGCATCCATTAGGCCCCAGAGAAGAAATGGGCTTTGAATGCATCGTTGAAACTTTAGATGAGGATCTTTGTCAAGGGGCCTAGATCAACAGGATGATTTATGGAGGGAAAGTAGACTGCCCATCATGTGTATCATCCCACTTCACTAAAGACTAGGAACTAACTGAAATGATCTTCAATAGTCAGAATTAACATTACTAATTCAGATGTTTCAGTGAAAAGAAATCCATTGCCTTCATTAGCACAGACAATGTTTTGTAAAATGCAGATCCTCAGTTTCCATTTTAAGTCTTCTATTGAGTATAAGTATACCATGGAACAGAAAGATCAATGCAGAATGAAGCAAGAGGAAGTGCTCACGAGATAAACCACGAAGCAAAGCTACAATAACTGAAACAGAAGCCCGAGGAGAAATGAATGTACTATATACACATCAACTATGCCCTGCAAGGAACTTATGCCAATCAGTCGGCAAAAAGAATGCAATGCAAGACAAAACTTCTCCTTTTATCACGAAAAGTTTAACAAGCCCAGAATAATGTGTTGAAAAGATAACCCCATATATAGAAACTTTTGGAAGTTGTAATTCACCAGGAGGAGGTCTTCTTCCTTGAAGATGAATGATAACTGAGATACCACCTCACAAACTTCTTGATCCCTGTCTCCAAATCTATAGTAGGCTTATATCCAAGATCCCTCTGAGCCAAACTAATATTGGCATGAGTAAACTCAACATCCCCATTTCGGGGCAAAGGCAACACTTTCTTCTTAGCCTTCACTTTCAAAACCTTCTCCAATATACTCACAAGTTTAGCAACAGGAACAGGTGATGTATTCCCCAGATTGTACAACCGAAACTGCGCCTCACCCCTCTTCTTCCCTCCGCTGCCAGTACTCTTCTTCGCCGTATCTAACGCCGCCAAACAGCCCTTAACAATATCATCAATGTAGGTAAAATCCCTTGCTACACTCTTCCGATCAGCAGTCTCAAAGATCCCAATTTCCTTTCCCTTAATAATATTCTTGGTAAAAAAGAAATAAGCCATATCAGGCCGGCCCCAAGGTCCATATACTGTAAAAAACCGCAATCCAGTAATGGAAAGACCGTAAATATGATTATAAGTATGAGCAATTGCTTCACCAGCCTTCTTTGTGGCGGCGTACAAGCTCGCAGGCTGATCAGTCCTATCCTTCTCTGAGAATGGAACCTTTGAATTCAAGCCATAAACAGAACTAGAAGACGCCCACACAATAACGGGTTGTGGATTCACCGATTTGCACACCTCAAGCAAATTCACAAAGCCCGCAATGTTACTATCGACATAAGACCTGGGATTCTGCATTGCGTAACGCACCCCAGCTTGTGCAGCGAGGTGCATTACATGCGTAATAAAGACAGTTTCAAAGAGTTTCTTCAACAACTCTGTGTCATTGATGTCTCCTTCAACAATAAAAACCCCAGATCGTTCCAAAATCTGCTGACGAGCTCTCTTGAGGCTGGTGGAATAGTATTTGTTGAAATTGTCGAGACCCAGAACCCCATCGCCACGGCGTTTCAGAGCGAGCGACACGTGGGTTCCAACGAAGCCGGCGGCGCCTGTGACGAGGACGGTGATGCCGGGCTCCGCCTTGGGGGTAGCCGATTTCAGGACCTTCTTCTCCCAGTAGCGGCCTCCGGGGAGGCTGTTGCGGCGACCGACTCGCGAAGGTTGAGAAACACGGTAAACGAAGAAGACGAGAAAGATAAACAAGAGACAGTATAGAGTTAGTTTGGAGAAAGATGGGTATGACCTCAGAGGGCGATTGTAAGAGTAGAAGTAAGGTGGGGATTTTTCCGGCTTGAACTTGCCTGGAGTCGACGGCGGCGTGGTGGACATCGCTTAAATGTGGGATCACCGTCGACGGTGATAAGGGGAGGTTGTTGGGATGTTGAGTAAAATTTGCTGATTTTTATGTTTTTGTCGGGGTTTAGTAGTTTTCGTCAAATGTGGAAGTGTTTATAAGGTAGTTCGTAAGTCCTCAAGAGCTTATCAACAAGCAACAAACACAATTAAAAAGAAAAAGAACACAAAGTCCTGAAATTCTCAGAATTTCAAACTACTTGGGATTATGGTAACATAATTTTAAGAACGAGAAGAAGAGTTATTACTTACAAACAAAGAGATGCATATAAATTATTTATACGATGATCTTGAAACTATAAAATTCCAATCCTTGGATTGTTGTTGTTTACTGAGTTTGGGCAACCGTTTTTTTTTTTTTGTTTTTCTCCACGGAACGGTGTCTTGTTTTCTAATTTAAGTTATCTTGAAAGTGAACAACAGACATCTACTAAATTCAGTGCATGATCAACCATTCTAATCATTGGGGGTTAGTTTTAATTTAAGACGCACAGACACAAACACGGACACGGGATACGACATAGATATGGATACAGGGAAACATCAACTTTTAAAATTTGATAAATATGGACACGGCAATATATTATAAAATTTAAAATTAAGAAAAAATTCTGAATTCATAATATAATATATATTGATTGATGTATTTCAAGACTTTCAATATCTTAATAATTTATACATATTTGATACTTTATAAGCTCCTCTCAAAAAACATGGAGTATATATCTTATGGAGCATATATTCCATTAAGTAATATCCGAACGGTCTCCAGACGTGCCCGAACTGTGTGTCAGTGGGTGTCCAATAAAGACACGTATCCGCCACGAAGACACGGCTCCATTTTACCGTGTCCATGCTACATAGGTTTTAATACTTATGAAGCTATTTTATCTATTTTCATTCTTTATTATATTCATTCTCATTCTTGTTACTATTCTCTCGTGTTAACCAACCACTCTTTATTCACACAATCTCTCCCCTCTTTAGTTTTTTTCTTTTTCTGAAAATTTTCTCCTATTATATATTTTCTTAAAATATTATTACTCGCGAAAGTGTTTTAATATATTGATTACATTTTTTTTAATTATCTAAGAGTCACGTTGTACCTCAACACAATTTCTTATCAAGATCAAAACATATATTTTTTAAATAAAAATATTACATGAAAATGGAAAGCCGGAATGCAGGAGTTGCCGGAGAAAAGTTCAATATTCAGATAATCTGATGCTTCCCAACTTGAGTTATGGATTGAAATTACGCTTTTTTAATTAGATGCTTCCATTTGTGTACATTCCCCTTGTAATGGATACGACCCACGAAATCCTCTCCCCACAAGACCGTGACATTTAATACTTAACCCAAACCACAGCCACAAATGACGCTTGTCCAGAGTTCAGATTCCACAACAAAAACTGAAGAGTGGGTCTGGGTCACCGCATTATTCAAGTAAAACTTGTTATTAAACATTTTCATACGTAAACATTTGAAGTTGTAAAAGGGACACTCTAGGCAAGACGAGAGAAGAAAACTGATTTAGCAACTAAAAGATTGGTTGCCTTTGTCAATTTCGTCATGCTCTTGAAAGACAAACCACCGAGTTTGTGATACCGGACAAATTGGCATCAAGGAGACAAGGACACGTTGATACCGTGTCTTAGATATGAGCACGGTGTAGGCTGAACTGAATGGTCCCTTGTTGCCCACTTGATCTTTTGTTTTTGTTATCTTCTCGGGGCTAGAAAGATAGTTTCACGAGACGCAATCGATCAATCTCATTATTGTAATTTCGTTATTTTTATTTATTTATTAGGCCCATAAGTAATTAGCGATAAGTTAGTGGCTAGGGTTGCTAATGCTATCTCCTTTTTGGTAGATTAGTATATATAACATCTCATTGTAAATATTTTACAACAATTAAAAATTTGACAATAAAATTTTTCTCCCAAGATTTTATCACGGTATCAAAGCAAGTTTTCTATTGAAACCTCCCGCGCCGTTGCGTCGTTGCAAAGCCACGTTCTTGTGGTGACTAAATATGTCTCCGACAGATTTAGGGAGACGAACAATGTTGTGTTCTTTGCACTGAATTTCGAGGAACTGAGTCTGTTTTGGGCAAACTGAAAGGGACAAGTAGTGTTGTTTTCATCGTGGATCGATTGTTCACACATTACAAGAAAATTAGGAATCACCGATGAAAAAATATCGACAAAAAAGCCGTTGTAAATTATTGACAAAAATCAATTTCTGCCGGTAACATTGTCTGGAAAAAAAAATTTAGCGACGGTAGTAATATTCGTTAGTAAATATGAAGGGAAATCATCCCAACAAAATTTTCGATGGACTTTAGCGATGGTATAAAATACCCGTTGGTAAAGAAGATGAGAATTGTTGGCGAAATAAAGAAGTTTTGAATTTACTAACGGAAAAATTTCTATTGGTAAATTTTCAAGGTAAACGTCGTCTACTTGGGCTTCAGTTTTTTAAATAAAACGAAAATGATGTCATTTGATGTTAACTTACCTGAAAGCCTCCCTCCCCCTACGTCACCTTCTTTGTTGTTCCTCTCTCCCCTGCGTTTTCTCAAGTATTTTTTCTCTCTCTGGTTTCGCTGTCGTGAACTCTTCTGCTCGTCGGCTTTTGTCTTCTCCGACCACTGTCATTGTGTCCTTCAACATAGTTATTCTTGCAACCTTTCATCTTTATTATTTCAACTTATGTTGGATGTATTTGGGTATTTAATAACATTGGTTTATTTGGGTATTCTGTGATTGGAAAACGATTTTAATGTATAAATATAGTGATGAAAGGGACAAGACGTGATTTTGGTTGTAATGTTGAGATGAATTTCTGATGCATATAATGTGTTTAATGAAATGCCTATTATGTTGATGTTTATTGTATAAGAGTGTTCTACGTAATTTAAATTGATAGAAATTTATTCCTTTAATTGATGGGAGTGTTATAACTTTGATACAAGTCTCTATAATGAAAAAAATGAATCATTCCTATATTGAAAAAATGAATCTTCATCTTAACGATTCCTAAATTTCTTTATATTGTGTTAAATCTATTTTAATCTCTTTCACACCTCTCCTAACCTCTATAGAACCTTTTAGAGTCTCTTACATACCTAGCTGGTATCTATAGTATAAAAGGAGTAAGCAATAAGGTGGAATGATGACATTGCACTCGAAATAATTGTGAAGTTAGAACAAGAACAAACTATATCCAATGAAATGGAGAGTGATTACAAATAGAGATAGGGCATATAAAATGGTAGATGGAGATGATACACATATAGTACACTTAGGGAGGGAGATCATAAACAATTATAGGGTATGAGAGTTATATGGGCACCCATACACCTATGCCATTAATATCATTTTCAATGTCAAGAAACAACCAAAGGATAATGCCTTTAGCTAATCACAAAAGAGAAAGGTTCATGAAGGTTTATAAGAACTTATTGTAACTAATTAAGAGATCAAAATTTTGGCCACCTTATAATTATGAAGAGATTCAACCACTTAAAGAAAGGATAATACATGTTGGGATAAAGAAAAATAAGAGAAAAATGAAAACAAAAAGTGAAAAAATCACTTTAACTTTTATGAAAAGAAAATAAAGACATGACAGGAAAAGCTATAAAAAGAAAGACAATACTTTACCTCTTACGAACCAAGTTGGAGATGAGGTTAGAATATAAAAAAATGTATTAAGTTTTTGCCTGTATATCTATTAATACTATTTTATGAATATAATAGAACAATACATCAATATAACCTACTTTATAGCCTCAAATTTTAGTATTCAATCAAATTTTAGTACGTCACTCTCCATTTCATTGGATATAGTTTGTTCTTGTTTTAAAAGAAAAGTAACTATAAAGTACTAATCTAAGAATGAAAGTTTGGGGATTGATTGCAGGATAGGGAAGGTGTTAGGCACCTAATTATGCTCATCTAAATAATTACCTAGGCTTATGACAAATTTTATAGATATAGGGAAAGATTCAAAGAAGAAAAGTAAGATTGGTAAGATGAAAATGTAAGACAATTTGTTATACCTTTGATAACTTAAATTGTGTAATTTAATTTGTTATTACATAATTGATTAATTATTGATGAAAGACTAGTTTTATAAAGGTTTAAACAGTATTCAAATTATTAGGGTTAATTTTGATTATTATAATTGATAATACTTTTTTGTTAATTATATATATTTAAAATTTTGATATATAAATAATAAAAAAGAATTCACACACTTGTTTTTATTTTTGAATAATTTACCGTTCTTTTTATATTGTTTTAAGTCAAATTCTCTTAACAATAGTCGTGTTCATTATCAAAATGAAAATTATAATTAGAATATTCTATAATATTCTGTATGGATTTACGAATATTTTAAACTAAGCAAGTTAGGATTGGTTTGGTCTAGCAATATTTTTAACATTACTCCCAGTAAATGTCCACATATTTCTATTTCAAAATAAACAATATTGTTTTCTGATTTGCTTGCTTCAATATATTAAAATTATAACAAAACTTGGCAAGAAGTTTATTATATTAAATATGAAGTATTCTTTTTTGTAGGCCCTATATTGTGTTGAAGAGCATCGCTTATCCTTCTTCTTTGTAGTTTGGAGTTGTTCGTCCATCCAGGTAAGTCGTCCAACTCATATCAACCATATGTATTGCTTTAAGAATACGATTATGATGCATTTGGGTTTTTATGTGAATGCAAAGGAGGTGTTGATTTTGTGTTGTTGTTTATAATATTCTTATAATCATTTATGAGTTTTTATGTTCTTTAATAATCTAAGTATTTAATGTATATGGAATGAGTTTGAGATCTTATAGATGATTTGAGGCACAACTAAGTTCCTAGGAAGATATATAGGCTAGAAACCTGTGATGCAACTCTCATGAGGCTTATCGGTGAAAAATTTCACGAGCCTAAGAGTTACAGCAAGAACTTGCTTTCTTGATTTACAACTGTAACTAATGCCACGTACTTTAGTATTGAAATCAATTGTAGGTGATTAATTAAAACATAAATACTTTAACTTCAATGTAATTAATGCAAACTTAGTATTAACATAAGAAATTCATAGGTTTAATAGACAAGACAGTTCTTTGCGTAATAAACCCCTAGGATGGTATATAGGTTGGAAACTAGTGATGCAACTCCCGTGAGGCTTATTAGTGAAAAATTCCATGAGCCTAGGAGTCACAGTGAGAACTTGCTTTCTTGATTCACAAGTGTAAACAATGCCATGTACTATAGTATTGATATCAGTTGTAGGTAATTAATTCGATTGATTAATACTTAGGGGATCTTGTGTAAAGTTTAGATGTTCAGTAAACTTAGGGGATATGAAGGATACTAACTATGAAATCACTTTTTTAAATTAATAGTTTTACAAAAATGAGTAATGTTGATAAATCTTAGATGTATAGATGATTTAACACCTTATGGTTTCATTAATCCTGAGTTTGTTGAGGGAGTTGAAACTTTTATTCAGTATGCATGTTCTCAACCTGCATATGTGGATGGCCTGAAGATCAGATGTCCATGTAAAATGTGCAAACATATTCATTTCCTTCCTATTGATGAAGTGAATGGCCATTTGTTGAGAAAAGGATTTGTTTCAAATTATTTTGAGTGGACACGACATGGGGAGCCATTGATTTTTAGCACCTCAAAGGGTAATGAAGTAATCTCGTCAGTAAATGCGGATGAGTTTGAAGGAGGGATTGGATTTAGAACAAATAATGTGGGTGCAACTGAAAATCTTTACATGCAAATGGTTTATGATGCCGGTTATACCTTTCAAGAAAATATAAAAAATCTTGAAGAAGAACCAAACTCACATGCAAAACAATGTTTTGACTTACTACACTCAGTTCACTAAGAATTATAGCCAAATTGTGAGACAATGACTCAATTGTGTTCAATTGCTCGAATATTGAATATTAAGTATAAAGGGCATATTTCTGATCGAAGTTTTGATAAAATTCTTAGATGGTATAATGATACATTGCTTCCTAATCATATAATGGTTGATAGTTTTACAATATGAAGAAACTTATTAGGGGTCTTGGTTTGCATGTTGAAAAAATTGATTGTTGCAAATTGGGATGTATGTTGTATTGGAGAGATGATGTGGAATTACAAGAGTGCAAATTTTGTAGTCAATCTAGGTTCAAGCCTAGAAAGCATTTTATGAAAGAGAAATTAGTACCATGGAAGCGGATGTATTATTTCCCGCTAACTCCGAGACTTCAAAGACTATATGCTTATGATGTTATTGTATCTCACATGAGATGACATAATGAACATGAACAGAAAGATGGAATAATAAGTCATCTATCGGACGCACCAGCATGTAAACATTTCAATAACACCTATTATGAGTTTATAGTTGAAAGTCGAAATGTTAGGTTGGGATTATCGACGGATGGATTCCAACCTTTTGGTCAATCCGGCCAATAATATTCATCAAGGCCAATCATAATTACTCCTTATAATTTGCCTCCATGGATGTGTATGAATGAGGCATATATGTTCTTGACAGTGATTGTGCCAAGGCCTACAAATTCAAAGCATAAAATTGATGTACTCTTACAACCATTGGTATCTGAATTGCATCATCTTTGAGAATATGGTATGGAGACATATGATATGTCTCTTAAACAAAATTTTGTGTTGAGAGCAGCTTTGATGTGGACCATTAGTGATTTTACAGCATATGCTATGTTGTCTGAATGGAGCATAACAGGGAAATTAGCTTGTGCTTATTGCGGCAATGATTCTGATACGTTTTATCTTCCGAACGGGGGCAAAACATGTTAGATTGACAACCACAGAAAATTTCTTCCTCCAAATCATTTATTTAGATGCAATAAACAAAAGTTCATTAAGAATAGGATGGTACAAACACCTCTTCCCTCTCACAAAGCTGGTGAAACGATATTGCAGGAGATTGATGAATTAGAATTGTTGAAAGTTACAGAATTTGAAGCTGATGAAGTTAATATAAGCATTAATAAAAACTTTGGTTAGAGAAAACGAAGCATCTTTTAAAATTTGTCATATTGGAAGACTAATTTAGTACTTCATAATCTAGATGTAATGCATATTGAAAACATATTTTTGACAATTTGTTTAATATTATAATGAACATTAAAGGGAGGACAAAAGACAATACAAAATCACGAATTGATTTGAAACTTTTTTGTAGAAGGAATGAGTTACATAAAGATCTTCACACCAGTAGATATCCGAAAGCATGTTACACTTTGGACAAAAAACAAAAGGAAAGTTTGTGTGAATGGTTGAAAAGTCTAAAGTTTCCCGATGGTTATGTTTCAAACTTGGCGAGGTGTGTGGACGAATAAGGTTTGGGAAGTTATAACAGAATTAAGTTTGTTTTTTAAAAGCTTAACATCATCTGAAATCAAGTTGGCTAAAATAGAAAAACTAAAAAGGGAAATTCCATTAATCTTGTGCAAATTAAAAGGGATTTTCCCTCTAAGCTTCTTTGACTGTATAGAGCATCTACCTATGCATTTAGTACACGAAGCTAAACTTGTCGGTTTAGTTCAATATCGATGGATGTATCCGTTTAAGAGGTAATTCAATAGAAATGATTGTAATTGAAGTAATAACATATTTTAATAACTAAATTGTAATAACCCTATTTGCTAATGTAGGTATTTGCATCACTTGAAGGTTCGATATGTAATACTTATTTAGTGGAGGAAGCTAGTACATTTTGTTCACATTATTTTGAGCCGTATGTTCACACAAAAGAAAGAAAAGCTTCTCGTAATGACGATGGGGGAGGAACGAGTGATGCTGATAGTAACTTATCCATTTTCACAAATCCTGGATGAACATATGGATATTCAATAAGAAGAATGTTAACAGAGGAAGAAATTGAGGCTGCCTATAGTTATATTTTATTGAGCTCTCAAGAGGTTCAACCTTTCGTGCAGTAAGTTGAAATTGATTATTTGGGTTTTGAAATTTAGTATTATTCACAACTGAAATACAT
>JANIHZ010000208.1:53468171-53483857 GCA_027478365.1 Erythroxylum rufum | reverse complement strand
TCTTGATTTTCACTGACATAGCCAACTCTTCTACCATTCTTAACAATTCAGGTTGCACAAGACAATTTAGGTCAACAAAGATTTGATTGTACTCAAAAACTGGAGCCTTTGAACTTCGAAGATTCCATGCAGCTCTTTTGCTACTCAGCAGGTCTACAAGTAGGGAGCTCATACGTGGACGAAGATCTTGTGACTAAGGTGCTTGGTCAATCCGCAATCCGAAAATGCATATATACTTTACATTTCAGTTTTTTTAATTACGAATGAGACTATAATATCATTAGAACCTTTTCTAGATCTTCCGAAACATTTGGTGTGGTATAAATAGCGAGTTACAGAGGTGCCTCTGTTGCTACTTTCAGTGTGTTTGATGCCCAATGAGTTGGTAACTTTATTTTATTGGAACAATTTGCAGGTGCTAAGAGCCTGCAATGGATTTCCACTGGCCCTGAAAGTGGTGGGAAGATCACTTTATAGACAACCTCCGGCAATCTGGCGTAATAGACTGAAGGAATGGTCAAAAAGTGGTTCATTGTTCGAAACAAACAAAAAAATTCTTAAATGCCTCAAGAGCAGCTTTGATGCTTTAGATGATACGGTTGTCAAGGACTGCTACATGGACTTAGGTTCATTTCCTGAAGGCCAATTCATTTCTGCAACAGCCCTTATTGATATATGGGCAGAACTGTATAAACTAGAAGAAGATGAAATGACATCATACCTCCATAAATTGTCTACTTTGAGTCTGGTTGACCTCCCATTTAAGAGGTACCTTTGAAAAGCAGATTCACCAAAACTAATCCTGAGCTAGATTAACTATGATAATGAAACTGTATAATTCTTGCTTTTCCCGAAAGTTGAGTTTGAGGAAATGCAGATTGACCATGATTGTTTATCTTGTTATATTTTTGAACCTCGTATAATGTTAGATAGAAATGCAGCTATATGTCTTTGAGCCTGAAGAAAGAATCTCTTTCTTAGCAACAGGTATTTTCCTATTCAACAGGAAAGATGGAAGTGAAATTGAGGGATACTATGAAGACCACTTTGTCATGCAGCATGATCTTCTTAGAGGAATGGTAAACCATTTGAGCAATTTGGATCCCATTGAAGAAAGGAAAAGGCTGGTGGTAGATTTAGTTGATAGCAAATTTCCGGATTGGTGGCGCCAACTAAAACAGCCATCATTTAATGCCCGCCTTTTGTCTTTCTCCACAGGTAGCTGATCTGAACTGTTGTAACCAAAATTTTCATGAGATCTCAAATGCTGTTTAACAAACATCACCTACTTAATCTCATTATATATATATAAAAAATGATAGAGTTGATATGAAGTTATTAATGTCACATGAAAGGAAATTCTTCTCAGAAAACTTGAATCTATAGAGTGACACTTATAATAAGATTAAGTAGGTGATGTTTGTTAAACAGCATTTGAGTTACCAAAAACAAAAAAGAACTCGTATCATTTTTTTTAAAATAAAAAATGTGGCAATTTTGCAGATGAAATATTTTCATCAAATTGGTGCAACATGCAAGCTCCAGAAGTTGAGGTCCTAATTCTGAACTTTCGCGCAAAGAAGTACACTTTACCCAGGTTTTCAGAAATGGAAAATCTAAAGGCTCTGATAGTTACAAATTATGGAGTTGAAAATGCTGAAATCGTTAACTTTGAGCTTCTCAGTAATCTTGAGAAACTGAGAAGAATTAGAATGGAGCAGGTTTTGATTCCTTCCATTACTTTGAACTCTGGACAGCTAAAAAGTCTGCAGAAACTATCCTTGTTTATGTGTACCATGGGCCGGGATTTTTCCCACGACAACATACAGATTTCAGACAGATTACCAAACCTAGAGGAGATCAATATAGGCTACTGCAGTAACCTTGTGGAGCTACCTGTTGGTATGTGTGAAGGAGTCAAGTTAAAGAGACTTAGTATCACATATTGTAATAGGCTGTCCAAATTGCCTAAAGAAATTGGAAAGCTAGTGGATTTGCAGTTGTTGAGGCTCAGGTCCTGCATAAATTTGTTGGGGTTGCCAGACACAATCTGGAGCTTTGACAAGTTAAACACTCTCGACATTGCTGATTGCTTAAGCATCAGAAAATTGCCAGACGGAATCGGTGACTTGCGGAGTTTAAGAAAGCTTTACATGAATGGTTGCTCCAAATGTGAACTGCCAAAATCGGTCATCAATCTTAGGCAACTGAAGCATGTGGTTTGTGATGAAGAGACAGCCAAGTCATGGGAACCTATCAAACACCGGTTCTCTAACCTCAAAATCGGAGAATAAAACTGTTCCAGTCCCATGCAGACAAAAAATGTTAATAGTCTACAAAGGATTATGTTTATAGTCTGTTTAAGTATTATTGAAAGATAAGTACTACAAAACTTTAAATTTCAGCTACATACGATATACATTATTTTGTAATAGTAAGATACTATGTGACTACTAGTTTTTGGAGACATGCAATAAGAGTGTGATAGGAGCCTAGGCCCAATCGTCAAGAATGTGTATTTTCGCACAAAGAATAAGGAACTAAAATCGGTCGATCCTTGATTCTGGTCCAAGAATGTCACTATCATTCTATTATGAATGTTGTTTTGCTAATGCTAACTGTTGTCGTGAAGTTTGTTGTCGTTTTGCATAGTTCTAGAATGTTGACTGGGCAAGGTTATTACACCAACAACGGTTATAGTTAGGGGGTATGGGTGTAAGGGAGATCATCGAGTGAGTGAATAGTGATTGGGAGTGACCTCAGTGTCAGGGAGAGACGAGGACCTCTCTAATGTCCTCCAGTAGTCATGTATTACCCTCCCCATAATTAATAAATTCTACTTTTATCCTTCTTAGTACTGATCTTCTTTTCCTTAATTATATTGCTTAAATCTAGTTAACAGTGTGGTTCTTATCAGAGTGATTTCAAGCTTTCAAGAACAAAACTACCCAATCTTCAATAAAAACCATGTAACACATAGCATCCTCTCCCAAAAGAGGATACGGTCGTTAAAGAATGATTCGAAGTGTTGACTCATTCCTTTGGAGTTGTCGGTAGAATCTTTTTGAGTTCATCTAATCAAATAATTAGTCGCTACTTTCGAGTTGCTATCGTTACTAAAATTATGCTAATGAGTATAGTGAACTTTGTTAGTTGCTATATTGGTAGGGTAAAGTTCTCTTAATTTACTTTTAAGTTGAGAAAGTACCAGTCCAAGATCAATTAAACACGCATAAGTCTAAACCCATGGGTCGACCTATTGTCATCCTTAGAGTGAATATATTGGATCAGCTGAATAGAAAATAGAACAAAAAATAGAGGCTTTTTTTATTATAGCACAAAACAAATTACTATATTACCTGTTGCTTATTTATAGGCTTATTTATAGACTTACAGAATGATTAATTAAAACATAAAATGAATATGCTGATAATTATGAAACATGGATTTGATGATTCTCGCTAACTTAAGTAATTTAAGTCATCAACCATACTTTTAAAATATTTCATACTCACCACACTATTACTGTAAATTCTCATTTACATTTATAGGAGTCGAAGTTGTTTTGCAATTCAACATATTTCCTCTTTAACAAGTCAATAGCATATTTCCACTAAAAAAATCCATCAGCATATTATTTCACTTTAAGCATAAGAAAATAATGCAACAAAGCCAAATTTGGCATCTTGAAACTTTTCATCATACAAGACTTAAATTCAGCAATAATAGAGTCCTTTGAACCAATATATATTATATCATCATCATAAAGATACACTACTAAGAAAATCAATTTAACCGTGCTTTTTTATATAAAGGGGACACATTTTTACTTCTTTCAAACCTATTTTCTAAGAAATAAGAATCAGTCTTGTTTTACCAAGCTCATGGGGCTTATTTAAGTCCATATGAAACCTTCTTTAACTTATAAACTTTGATATTTTCATCGCTAACAAAACCTTGAGGCTTAGAAACATGCATCTCTTCTTTTATTTCAGCATTGAAGATGGATTATAACATTAAACTAGTATACAGGCTATTTCAATTGTGTAGCTAAGGTTAGGAAAGTTTTTATTGTTTCAAAGTGAGCCACTAAAGAAAATGTTTAATCAAAGTTGAGTCCTCACGATTACTAGTACTCCTTAATGACTGAACAAGCTTTGTGCTTCTGAAAGGTATCACCAGTATGATACTTTGTTCTAAACACCTATTTAACCCAATGACATTCTTACCTTCTGGTGGATCGACTAACTCCTAACTTTTTTTAATGTGGCCTTCTTCTTTTCTTTTATTACATCCAGTCACACTTGACTGTCTGTAGCTTCATCATAATAAGTAGGGTAAAAAACATATAAAGCAAAACTGCAAGTGTAATAGTTCTTACTCAAGGAACGAAATTTCTTTAAAGGAGATTCTGAAGAAAAGCTTGCTAAAGAAGATAAAGTGCTACTTAGAATTGATTAATAGATGATGAGGTATTGCCCCGGATTAAACAATTAGACTTATTGGCTCTAGATAATCAATTTTAGGAGTTTCAGGTGTACTTTCTAGAACTTGAGGTGCCATCAGTGCTTCAGTTTTGTTGTTTTAGGTCAACTTTTCTTCTTCATTGAACCTAAAATCCCTACTGATAATCGCTTTGTCACTTATAGGATTATGCTTCTTATATGTTTTGGATTGAGGACTATAGCTAACAAAAATATGTTTTTTCTGATTTTTAATTAAGTTTATGACGAGAAATAATCAAAGCATATGTTATGCAATCAAAAATTTTCAAATGGTTTATCCTTAGCTTCCTACCCTTCTAAGCTTCATATGGGGTTCAATTCATAACTGCCTTTGTCGTTGAGATGTTGAGAAGATACATTGATGTTGCCACACCTTCTGCCCAAAATTACTTTAGAATGACTATCTTCATGTTTTTAGCCATTTCAAACACCATTTGATTTTTTCTCTCAAACAATCTATTCTACTCTGGCATGTATAGTGCTGATTGCTCCTTACAAATGTCATTTTCTTCATAAAAAGTATCAAATTATTTGAAGGAGAATTCACCACCTCAATCTTAACAAAGAGCCTTTATAGAACACCAGTTTGCTTTTCTATTAACATCTTGAATTTCTTGAAATTTTGGCAAGTTTCATATTTGAATTTTAAAAAATAGACCTAACTCATTTGGTTGTAATCATTGGTAAATAGCAAAAGGTATCAACTTCCACCGAAGGACTCAACACTCATAAGGCTACAAATATCAATATGTACTAATTCAAGACAAATAGATGCTCTCCAAAACTTATTTATAGGAAGTGAATTTTAACTTTGCTTTCTATAAACACACCATTCATAGAAATCATGTGCATCAATTTTAGGCAACCCAACAATCATTTTTTGACACAATTTCAATCCTTAATTTCATGTACAAATTCCCATAATATGAGTGCTATAATTTTTTATCACTAGTTTTAGTAACCAAGGCAGAAATTTTCATAACAAAGACTTTAAAAGGAAAATTTTTATTTTGTGTCATAGGAATGCTAACTATGTTTTGATATTATTTCTTATTATGAACACACAAATTTTTGTTAAATATAATAGAGTAACCACCATCCATCAATTGTCCATTACTTAACAAATTATAAACCAAATTAGGAACATATTGCACATTATGGAGGAGTTTTACATTATCCTTAAAGGTTTTGATGGCAACTGTACATTCCCTTTCCAATTAAGTTAATATGTTATCTCTGAGATAAACTTCTTTGTGACTTATCAAGTTCTTTGAACAACAATATATGATTAAAGCATCCAATATTCATAAACTATACTCTACTGAAAGCATCATTAATGAAATAATAAGTCATAAATAAATTACTCTCCTCTCTGAATTTCTATGTAATATTTGCTTGCTTTTACTCATCACTCTATTTAGTCCAATAATCATTCTTTTATGACCAAATTTTTTATAATAGTATAATTGTATTGAACTTTTGAACCTCATTTATTCACGAGATTGTTCTTTACCTCTTCCACAACCACTACCTTGAAAGCTGCCTCTACCTTATCCATAACCTCTAAAATTTCCTAATTTCCCTTTATACAAAGACTCACCTTTTACGTATAATACCTTCTCCTTAATTTTTTCATAGGACCTACTATTCCTAACCGCATGAGCTAACAAAAAGCTCATTAGTTCATCAAAAGTATTGGTTGATAAGTCTTTAGACTCTTCAATTAGAGAAACAACATGATTAAAGTCTCTTCCTAAACTTCTTAGAACCTTATTGATAATCGTTTCATCACTAATAGTTTCATTATAAGATCTCATATGATTCACAATTATAGATACTCTACACAAATATTCTTGCATAGAATCTTTCTCTTTCATAGCTAGTGCTTCAAAATTATAATATAACAAAGGGTTAGTA
Organism: Erythroxylum rufum; assembly: GCA_027478365.1. NCBI lineage: Eukaryota > Viridiplantae > Streptophyta > Magnoliopsida > Malpighiales > Erythroxylaceae > Erythroxylum > Erythroxylum rufum. The sequence goes on along the minus strand of JANIHZ010000208.1, from coordinate 53,477,435 downwards.
ATTTGATAGCAATTACCTTCTTATTGCCTAAATATTCTTGTTTTAGAATCTCTCATACCGAGTGGAGGTGCTAATTGATGAAATTTGGAAAACTATGTCATCATTAGGTGTCAATTGTATGAGAAAAAGAGCATTTGCATCCTTGTTATGAAGTTCCTATAATCGTTGGTCAAGCTTGACTAGCTTCGAGTTATTAAACCCATTCTCCACTAAGTCTTATCACTCTTGAAAAGATATTATAATCTTCATTTAAAGATATTTTCAGCTTCGTAACTTGGAATCAGGGGTTGGGACGAAATGGAACCATTGCCTGCTATGACTAAACTCAACTCTTTTAATTTTTTGTTTGCTTCACTGAACTGTTCACCTTAGGAGAGCGATGCTGACTTTGGTCAAATGAATAATCAAATTATGCTAAGGGTAATGTGTCTATAAGTTAACTTGAGAGGACAATGGTGGTATTTGTATTTGGTGTTTTGGAAAAATCAATTTAGGCTCTAATAATAAAGTTTGTTAGAGTGGGAGAATAGAAAATAGAACAAGAAATAGGGGATTTTTTTTTATTTTGACACAAAAAGTACTTTATTCCTATTTATAAGTTTACAATAGATAAAAAGAATGGCATAAGAAGATAGATAACTATCTAATTGAATAACTAACTAAAACTAAAAATTGAATATATATGTTGATAACTATAAAACATGGATTTGATGATTCCCACTAACTAGAGGATAAAACATAATCCTACTAAGTAACTAAAGGATAAATATAATCGCTATTTTAATTTTTTTTGAATCATTATCTTCAATGGAATAAAGAGTAAATATGTGAATTAAGTAAAATTCTAGAGAGGAAATACAATGACCAACAACTATAGTGTAATAAATGTTGCACAAACATTAATTCATTTCTAACTTTAAGGGATAAGATTATGAATTATAAAGTAATCATATAAAAATCCCCTCAAATTTCATTATCATAAAGACTTAGTAAAAAGTGGGTCTATAAATTTTGATGAAGAAAGTAGGTTGAGAGAAAATAAGAAAAATGATTCCAAAGTGTTGTTAATTATTCACTAGATTGTCTATAAGGACATCCTTTCACATATCATAGCAACGAGCTCGTAAGAATAAGTACTCTCAATTTTGTAGAAGGAGTTTTTAAAGTGATTCAAAGATCATTATAGTGAGAATATAAATCTTCAGCGTGAGTTTGAAATCTTGATCATAAATTGTGGAGAATTAAATATTGATTTTTTTATTAAGAGAATAGTCAATAAAAAATACAATCTTATAGCAAGAATATTACCAACTAAACCATTATTGAAAAGGTATTTAGAAGGATGACTTCAAAAGTAATTTTCATAGAAGAATCTAATGATTTGTCATTTCTTTTGTTTAATGAACTAATAGAATCTCTTTAAACTTATGAGTTAAGAATTAATAAAACTTTTGAAAAGAATAAAAATAAAAGGCATTTCAAACGGAGGAGGAAGTTGGCAAAATTGAAGAAGGATGATGTTCAACAAATGGAGGTCTTGGAAGATAAGAGAAGGATTTTATAGTAATGGTTGTGATTATGGTAATGGAAGAGGCAAAGGTAGATATGACAGATAAAGATAGTCTAGTGAGCAAAGAAACACCAAAAATAACACTCAGTATAATCATTGCAAGGAGTATGAGTTAAGGACCATAATATAAATTTTGCAATAGAGAATGAAGAAGAAAGTAAGCTTTTATGGCTCATTTTAATACTAACCATAAGTTAGGTGATTTGTAGTTTATAGGTAGAGGTTGTTTAAATCATATGGCAACCACAAATTCGATATTTGAAGAGCTTAATGAGACAAAAAAGGATGAAAATTCACATTTAAAATGGAAAATAAATATAGGTTGAAGGGAAAGGTATGGTAGGAATTGAAAGTAGCTATAGTAAACTTAAATTTCTATGTAATGCTTAATTTGAACTCAATTTAGGATACAATTTATAGTTTTAGGTCGTTAATGGTTGATGAATATTTCATATTATTTGACAGTGATGTTTTTGTTCTCAAAGATAAGAAATCAGGCTGACTATTAATATCAAGATAACCCAAAGCAAAATGTTATTGTTGGAATTTTTAAATATAGGAAGTTTTTCTCTTACTTCTTATAAAAACAATGATTCGAAGTTATGACTTCTCAATATTAAGGGTGTGAAATTACTAAGATAAAGGTATATATAGGAAGTTTTATTCTTATTGCTGGTAAAAAGAAAATTTACTTGAAGGTATGGGACTTACAAGATGGGTACGTCAACATAAAGATCTAAAATTACTAAGATAAAGGTATGGTTTGGATAACTAAAAATTGGCTCTATTAATTAATGTGAAGGTTGTATCTATGAAAAATAAATTAGAAAGATTTTACACAACTAGTAAAGCAATTAACAAAGTTCGTGTGCCCATTAATGTAGTCTTAACAACAATAGCAATTAATTATTTGACTAATTAAAAAAGTTACATATGCTACCAATAGCTCGAAAGAAACAAGTTAAACTTTGTACCATTTTCAACATTCCTCCTTAATTTAAAGTTCTAAATGTTAAGCAAAGTTATAAATTAGCATAACTTCTCTTTTGATAAAGATTTTCCAATATATTAGTTAGCTACTTTTGTAATACTTTAAAGTTATCTCTACCTTCATATCAAAATCACAATTGAAATCAAAACAAATACTAATATGTGGCGTCATCTTTAGAAGTTGAGTATGTTGGAGAAACTTTAGTAACTTGTCAAGCCATTTTATTAAGGAGAGTGTTAGTTCAACATCAATAAGAGTAAGAGAAATAAAGGATATATTTTATACATAAAACAACAATCTTTATAACAAAAAAAAATTAACATTTCTTAAAAGGATTAAGCTTATCAATATTCATTCTCGTTTTATCCATGATTTGTTTGTGAAGAAAGAGATAACTTTGAATTATGCTCACATTTATAAGTAGTTGGCTAATTGACAAAGTCTTTTTCAAAAAACAATATATTATTTAAAATTTTTCTTGGCATTTCGAACTTTGAATCAAGGGAGAGTGTTGAAGAATGATTTACAGTCTAATTTTTCTCTTTTAGGTTGTTAGTAGAATTCACATTTTTTTTAGTTTAACTAATCAAATCATTAGTCACTATTATTGTTAAAAATACATTAATTTGTGTAATAGACTTTTTAAATTTTTTATTATGGAAAATTCTCTTGATTTTTTTTAACTATGACACTATATCTAGGTATTTTTCTTAAATTTTGCATATTAAAATCATCGAATAATAAATTTGAGTGTTCAGAATTTTTTTTAACTATAAGTGATAAATAAGCTCCAATTTGGCCTAATTTGAATTAATATGTAAAATTTTGAGTAAATCAAATCTTAGAATAAACTCAAACTTGAGATGATCGACCCAGCTTAACTAGAATGATCTAAATCAATCCAAACAAGTTTGGCTAAAATACCAAAATGATTCAAATAAATATTGTTTAAACTTTAGGTCGTCTAATTAATCAAACTTCAGGCCATACTTGGATCGAACCATTTCTATCCTTATTCTTTACTTTTAGCTACCAAATTTTTTTCTTTTTTTTATTTCTTCTTTTCTTTTGAATAACCTTTATACATGAAATCATCTTGTTTGTCATCTTTTTGTCATTTATAAAGATGGTTGCTTTTTATTATTCTTCCTAAATCCAATTCCATGAACCTCTTTCTCTAAAAAGCTTCTTTAAATCAAATGTCAAAGATAGCCTTATACATCGCTTATATAAGGATTGAAGATTCAAAGAAGCTATTGATATATTATATGAGCAAAAGTGAATAAGAGAAGCGATTCCAATACTCTATCAAATACAAAATTCTTCAACATCTATCTCCTTATTTGTTATTCAATCTTGTCTCTAAAATTGAGCTCTCAAAGGGTGTTAAAAGGTTTATAAATACATAGAACTTTTAGGGTATATGGGATATGATTGGCCTAATGAAGCTATAGAGTTAACAAAAAATGGTGAACATATGTGAGAATTTAAATTCGAATAAGTTTATAGTTTCTAGTACTTTTGTTACTTCAATAATAGTTCTAAGTCTACGAAATAGGAAATAAATTCAGAGTCATATGGATTCAAATGAAGTAGTTTGGAGTGCATTATTGACATATTGTTGGCGATTGTTCCAAAACTTGGAACATTTGCTTATCAGTTACCGTAACTTTTGTTCCTTTTATTATTAACATTCCTAATGTTTTACTTTTTACTATCAATAACGTTCATGACATTATTACTTCCATTATTATGCAACGTTCACCATAATACATTAATGTATTTTAATGTCTTTATTACCAATCAACATATGAAGCTCTCCTCTCCTTCTATATATACAAGACACTCGTTTGTTCTTCTTTGTTTTTTCTTCTCTTCTCTAGCTATCATGCTTTTCATTTTCTCTAGATACAACATTTTACACATTTCTTTTGTTTTCTTGCTTCTCACATATTGCTTCATATGACGTACCATTTTTTGTTGCATTCTTCCTCTACTGTTTTGTCTTTTCGTCAGTCACAAAGACAGTTCCTACTCTACCTTTTGTAGTGCACCAAAGCTGGTGGAGAAGGCGTTAATCTTGGGGTAGGATATATTGTCCTGTTGCACCGTAGAGGGGGAATTTTCAACTTAGGGTAGTGATTTTTCACAACACCTTGCATTTCAGATAAACCGTTCCGATTTTATTTTATTGCTATTTTCGCTAACACATATATGGTAAATGTGGAAGCATATAAGAAGTAAGACACATATTTGACAAACTTGGAACATAATGATTAATAGGGACTTTGAGCATAGGAGGAGACAAAAGAGTTTTGATTTATCTGTAGAGTTGTTGAGGTAGGGGATTAGGCCTAAGGAACTTTACTTTTTTTGGGTTTTAAGTGCTTATGTTCATCATACTATAAAGCAGCTTGAGAAACGAGTGTTGGTTTATGTAATTGGTTCATTATAGTTTTAGTGATTTAATTAATTAAAGGTATTTTTATCTTGTGTATATTTATTTAATTAATTTATGTATAAGATAAAGTATATTGGATAAATATACATTATAAATAAAATTAAGATGAAATCATAATTATGAAATTCATATTGTATTTATGTATTATCCCTAAATTACGATCCGGAAGGGGGTTAAATAGATCTTTTAATCTTTTCGCAAAGTGCTACAAAATAGAAAATTAAAACACACAAAACAAACAAGTAAATCGAAATGTAAAAGAGTATAGAAGAGATGCAAACATAGTGTTTATAGAAGTTCGGTGCTAAGACCTACGTCCTCTACCTAAACTCCCACTTAGGATTTTGATAAAGCTCTTTACTACACACTTTTTAGTTCAGTGTGAACTCTTCCAACTCAACTTGACTTCCGGCTCAAGCTACGCCCTACAAACAATTTATTTTTCGGCACAAATCCTACCTCCCAAGTGATTCTTCTCTAATCACTCAGCTTATAATAATAACAATGATAGAAATGAAGTAGTAAAGCTTAGTACAACTGAATACAATTAGAATATGCTAAGAGCAAATTGAGAGCAATGTGAAGATAATTTCGAACTCTGGTAGGTATGCTTCGCTTTGGACTTGTATATATCAATCCCCTGAAGTTCCGTCTTTTATTTGCAGGCTTCAAGACGTTTTTAGATGTTGTAAAATTCTCCTAGCCATTGTAGTGCTCCTAGTTATTGTATGAGGATTTTCTCCTGTTTGAAATCAATTGACATAGTCAAATTATGTTCAGATGCAACTAATAGTCGACTAGTCGGTGTGTAAAAGTCGACTAGTACATTATAGTCAACTTGTCTTCAAGAATTAGTCGACTAGCACTAACGTTTTTCATGAAACTTTCTTCTCTGCTCTTTAAATAGTTGACTAATATGATGATAGTCGACTAGTCCATTTAACCAACTGACAGGTATGATTGTTAATAGTCGACTTGACCCAAGCTCCAACTGACAAATCTGACATAATCTACAATCTTTGATTGTTGAGATGCTTATTTGAATTCTTCATACTAGATCTTCTCATGAAATACACGTTGTTTAACTCTGATACTCATTAATGCAATCTTGATTTTCACAAATCAACTTTATTTAAATTTCATCTGACTTGAAAATCATCAACAACATATTAGTCAACTTGTGCCATCATTAGTCGACGAGTGTACCACCGTTTTAATCCAAATACCTGAAATTATTTCTTAACCAATTCTTAAAGTTTTATTATTATCAAAACATAGAAGGATTTAATTTTTCAACCTCCATTGGTCCAACAATCTCCCCCTTTTTGATAATGACAAAACATTTAGAAAATTTTTAAGAAATTGAAAACAAAGCAAAATTGATCAAGGTTTTTATGCCTTGTCTTTTTGGTTAGATTGTCTCCCCCTTAATCAATAAATCAATGAACTCATTGAATTCAACAATAATATTGCAATCTAGATGGTTCTCCCCCTTTTGTCATAATAAAAAAAATATAACACTCATGAAAAGGAACATAGTAGCCAAATAATTGAAATCACACATTCACATAGATTATCGAACCAACAATCATAGTTTCAAGCTTGTAAATCACAAACAATAAGATGAAAACAACATGAAATGTTGGTCTAGAGCAAATACAATAACCATCAAGATGGAGAAGCATCATCATGCCTACAACCGAATTTATCAAAAATTTTCTTGATGCTTTTCTCCAAACGAATGAGAATCCCTTGTTGAAGATCCAAATGCATATTCACTTCTTCGATTTGATCTCTAATTTCTTGAAGGTCTTCTCGAGGTATTTCACTTTGCCTCACATTGCTTAGTCTTGCACTACTAGGTCGTTCACTGGCTCTTTTTGAACGTTGTCATTTGGGCACTTGTTGCTCACTTTCCAATGTTAACCCAAGCTTCTCCATATGATAAGCATACACCCAACCCTTTTCGGTAGTTTTCACCAACTTCATACTCCTTATATTATAGGGTGTAAACCTCCAACTTGTTCAATACTGATAATGTTCATATGAACTCAAATTACACCTTTGCAACTTTGAGATGTAAGTGATCAAAGCTCCATAAGGCATTCCTTTATGCTTGATAGCTTTTCCTCTAAGCTCTCCTCTCAACAAGTTTGCCTTCTTCCTCATCATTTGAATGATTAAATTCAAAAAATTAATTTTCCTACCTTCATCATTTGAGGTAACATGATTGTGATTGTTACTTGCTTTCTTGGGATAAATAACTCTATTTATGGCATAATGCAACAAACTATAGTTTAATGGCAAATCCATTGCCTCATATGGCGTGGAATGATCAATACAAATTCTGCCAAGTAATTCATCACCTTTCTCTTCATCATAACCATAATTTTCTTCAGCTTCCTCATCTGTATCACCATCTTCATGTCTCAAAATATTTGAATCTAGTAAAGATGCTCTAGACCTAACTCCTCCTTTAAGCAACTTAAACCAAATGCACAAATTTTCTTCACAAATGAAAATTTCTTTCCCTTGAATACTAGAATTCAAATGAACTCCACTATCAACATTGCTTCTAGTAACAACTAGATTAGCATGAAATTCTCTAACCAAATCCTTATAAATATCATCCTTAAAGCCCAAAAATTCTCTCAATTCAAGACTCGTTATTTCATTAAATAAATCTATGAATTCACTATGGTCAAGCTCAACCCAATCAAATCTCATAGAAGGAATTAGAACTTCAGTTTTTAATACCTTGTAGTAGAGATTTTGAGCCTCCCTAGAGATGAATCTTGGCTCAACCACTTCATTCTCTCTTTCAACTCCTCCCCTTGATGAAGACCCACTAACTCGAGGTCGTTGAGTGTGTGGTGCAGTTTTTGCTTGTTTTCCTTTTCCACTAGCTTTCCTTTGAGCCATTTTGAAAGATTTGAGTGATTTTTGAAAAAAGAGTGATTATCGGAGGTTAGGGTTTTGGATGTCAAAAATGAGATTTCAAAAGAAGGAAGAGATGATTTGATAAATTGAAAAATGGGTTTCGTGTTTTTGTAAGATGATTGAAGATGGGAAGTGTTGATTTGTAGAAATTTGAAGAGAGTAGTTGACTAAGAAGAAAAAAATTTGAAGGGTGAAAACAATAGCTTTTCGGTGAGTTTGGGAAAGATTGGGTATTTTAAAGACCTGTGATGACCTATAGTCAACTGGTGCTATATTAGTCGACTAATAAAAAAAATAGAAATGTGGACAATCAGGTATTGTACTCGACTGACATGTATATAGTCGACTGGTCGAAGATTATTAGTCAACTAAGCCTATAATAGTCGACTAGAAACACTTAATCGATTTATCCCTGATGCTATAGTCAACAAGCAAATCAACAAATTACTCGACCATTACCTCAACATAAGTCGACTTAGACTTCAATTAGTCGACTGGAATAGTTCTAAAATCCAGAAGAATCACGTTATAACCTAAATGTAGATTATGTTGATATATTCTCCGATGGAATTGCAAATTTGCCTAATAATTTGACCATTTTGCTGTGTAAGTGTATGCAAATAACTTCAATCATCCAATCGAATCCAAATCCCACATGCCAAGTTTTAATTTTATATTCACAAACACATCTTCTTTAAGAGGTTTAGTAAATATATTTGCCAATTGATCACGAGAAGAGACATGTTTCAAGCAAATATCACCTTTCAAACAATGATCACTATGCAAAATTGGATTTTTACTCAAACAAATTGCATTAGTATTATCACAATAGATTGGAATATTTTTAAAAACAATACCATAATCAAGTAATTGATGTTTAAGCCAAAGAACTTGGGCAAATGCACTTCCAGCTGCTACATATTCAGATTCAGCAGTAGAAATAACTACAATAACTTGTTTTTTATTAGACCATGAAATCAAAGATGAACCTAAGAAATGACATAGGCCAGTTGTGCTTTTTCTATCTATCCTACAACCACCATAATCAACATCACTATAAGCATACAAGTCAAAAGAATCACAACTAGGATACCATAATCCATGATTAATAGTTTTGCTAAGATATCTAAAAATTCTTTTGCATGCACTTAAATGAGAAATTTTAGGACTAGAATGAAATCTAGCACAAAGACAAGTAACAAACATTATATCTGGTCTAGATGCAGTTAAATATAAAAGAGAGCCGATCATACCTCTATAAAGCTTTTGATCAACATCTTCTTCATGTTCAAATTTTTCCAA
>JANIHZ010000208.1:53444943-53455014 GCA_027478365.1 Erythroxylum rufum | reverse complement strand
TGAAATTGTGATATGTGTAATTAAGATGAGAGAGAAATTAAAGGTTAATTTTGGAAGTAAAATTATAAACATGCATACAAAGTCAAGAAAGACACTTATTTTGAATAATTAAAATATATCTAAAACGACACTTATTATGAATCGGAGGGAGTATATTTTTAATTTCTAGTTTTCTCAATTGAATTAATTACGACTTAACCAATCCACTTCTTAGTCTAAATAAGGAATACATTGATTGAGTTTCGAACTAAACTGAACCTAATATACTTGAGTTTGATCTCAAACCAAATCTTGAATCTTCTTTAAAAAGCTTAATCCAATTTAAATTTCAATTTATATTACTGATTTTGTATTAAATTGGACCAACACCATCATCAAATATAACGACAAAAGCTTGAAACTCTTTGATGGTTGCAGTATTAGTATCCTTTTTCAATATCTTTTGAGGTGGTTGATATCTATTAGTCGTCAAGCAGTCTTTAAACTACCCTCTTTCAATACTGAATGTCTGTCAATTTTCACTATACTGTAAAGCTTTTAAAAGTTTTGACCTTCTGTCTACACTTTAAACCTTGGATTTTGTCATAATTAAATAATATATAGAGAGTTTCGTAGTAACTGTGCTGAGGAATTAGAAGACTGTTCAGAAATATGTTCAGATGATGACTCATAAATTATTGCAAAGATTTTAGATGTTGGGACGGAAACTTCAAAACAAGCTTTCGAATTATCTGATTGGGTAGATAAATCTTCTATAGCAGGTGTAGGTGCAAGAGTTTCTATAAACTTTGTCAGAGGTGCTTTGTCCTTCCTAGTAGAGGTGGAAGGTTGAGACTTCTGTGGAGAAGTGGAAGGTGTATGAATCTGTAATGGTTTACTCCACTGGTTAACTGGTTCAGGTTTTGTATATGAAGACGATGACTCAGAAACTGGTTCAGGCTTTGACTTTTACTTTGGCTTTTATGTTTTGCTTGAGTTGCCTGAGGATGAATATGTTGTTTGATTAAAGGATAGTTGAACTTGAAGACCTTTGAATAGTCAGATTCTTCTGGACACGTCTGATATAGAGGAGGAGTGTATACTGGCTGTATATTTGGAAATACTAAAGAGGATGAGTCATATACAGTCTTAGACTGTGCAGATTGCATATCAGCTTCCATTTGTTGCACAATTCCTTGTATCTTCCTGATTCTCTGGTTTTGACATCAAAGTCAGGTCCAAAATACTATGTAGCAATGTAATGTCGAAGATTAGCATCCAGTTGCTAGATATGTGCTTTATATGAGTTGTAGAGTTTTTGGATATTCTTAGAGACGATGTCAACTTTATGTTGAGTAACTTGAGTCTGTTGACTGATTCCATCAAGCTTAGAATCAATTTTGCAAAGGACTTTGTTCTGTGCTACTGCATTTTATGTCTGCCAGTTAAGAACATCATCAGAAGGATTTGAGAGTAATTCCTATGGCTCGAATATAAGGGCTAGAGATAACCCTAGTCGTTTCATCTGTACTCTTGTGTAGAGAAGGAGACTATCCTTCATATGGATTAACCATCATGTAAGGTATAAGAGTAAGAGTAATGACAAGAATTACTGGCTTAGGCTGACAGGTAGAAGATTTCAGCACCTCTCGAAGAGATCTGGGTCTAAATCTTTCTATGGGTAGACCACTAGATTTACTAGAATCATCTGGATATGAATCATCTTTGTGTGGATGATACTATTGAGAAGGCATACAACGAGATTTAGACTTTTTCTTCTTCCTTCTTCTTTTGGCATACCATTCATCATCATCATTGCTGTCTGACTTAGGGTTGAGACAAACTTCACAGTCAGGTTCGCACATAGATGGGTCAACATCCCATACAAAGTGTCCACGATGATGGCTTACATAAACTGGATCTCCATTAGATTTGAAATAATAGATAAGAGGACTATATTTACCTTCCGTATGAGAAAATATAGGCTGGATCAGAAATATAGCCCCAGATGCAGAAGGATTTTCATTGGGCTTTGCATAGATAGACTTTACCGTTCCATCTTTTAAAGTCTTCAGAATCAGAGGAGTTGTTGTATGAAAAGAGTGTCAATGAAGCGTATGGAACACCTTCTAGTAATTGGTGATCCATTCAGTAGGCATCAACTTTTCAAGCTCCACAGCTAGTAATTGCTTCGGGATTTGGATGATAGTATCTGATCATTGGAATGATCAGCAACTATGTAAAGAGCATCCGAAGTAGAATTTGAAAAGTTGAGGTCCAAAGCATGATTCTGCAAACTATTGATCATCTAGCAATGTAAGGTAGCCATGATGGCTGTAGGATCTTTATTTGGTCCAGTGATCTGAATATGAACTTGTAGCCGTTCAGACAAAGTGGGATCATCCAACCTGATGTCGAAATCAGGTGTTATCGTCAGAATGACACTTCTATTGTTGAGAGTAGTCAGTAAGGTAACAATCAAAACATTTTGGTACCTTGTGTAGGCAGTGTCTAGAAGAGATATCTTAGCTGTAGTAGGTATTCCCTTTCTTCCATGAAGTGTGAGAATAAGACATATAGCTATAACATATAGATGTGTATGATTGTGTTCTCTCTATAGAGAGATCAGCTCCTTTGGGATCTTAAGCTTTGCATATTATTCTGTTATTATAGATTTAAGACCACACTGTTCCAATCTGGGACTCTGGATGATTGTTTTTACTTTTAGGGGAGATGTAGACAAAATAATACGTATACTTCTTGTCTAAAAACGATCACAAGAATAAATATTGTTCGGATGCAACAAAGGTAATGAAAACTCAAAAACACGATTTTCTACAAGGACATGGGTAATTTCTACTAGATTTTCTATACGATTTGACAAAACATGCTTAACACTAGAAGGTAAACTAGACATGGAAAAAGCAGAAGATAAATAAACAGGGTCATTTGGTAGTGTTTCCATAACTATGGGCTCTTTCCTTACTCACTCTTATCAAGAGACAATGTTACCATCGGCCAAGACACAAAAGATGACTTTAATACAACCAGGGACCCCGAAGGGCACATAGGGAAGTACAACAACTAACTAGCTAACACAATACCTTTGAGTAGACCCCTCAATTAATCAAAGTCAGACTATAGGTTACTACAGTTTCTGGTAGACTATTGCGGATCAACATGGGAACCTTGTAACTATCAGTAAGTTCCAAGTATGATGGCCGAGACACATAATCCTTCTCTCCACGGGCACATAACTCTCAACTTTCCTCTTAGGAACCTTACACTATTATAACTCTCTTCCCCTTTGAAACAATAGTCGCAACAATACCTTCACTCTTTTCTCGTTAAACTCTAATCTCTAGCGGAATTGTATCTTTAAAAAAGAAAGCAACTTTAAGTACAATCATCACACCTTTTCTAAAAGCTACTTTGAAAAAGCAAACAGTAAGATGATAAGAAGGAATCTTACATAGTGGTTTGTGGGCCACAAAGATTTTCTTTATCAAAAGACTCAAAAGTAAAATTCCTAAAAAGACAAGTCCCTTGGAGTCCAATGCATTAGTTGTCACATATTAGTTCATGCCATGATTGCAAATTGAATGGAGAGTCTGGATTGCTTGAATTGTTAGTATCATCTTGATATGTCTTTTGGCACTTACTGTGATTGAGATCACATATGTGAAGTTTATGTAGGAATTGATTTAACTAATCTTCATTAGGACTGTAACTATCATCATTAGGGTTTTGAGCATCCTGAAAGACTGAGTTAAGAGGTTGAGAAGTTCCTACAAGGTCTGAGACAGATTCTTCGGTGTCATATTGAGGACTATTGAGACCTAGTATATCAACATCTGGTGCTTTTGGTTCACCAGATTCACCCGGATAAGGTCCAATAGAAGAGGAAATGATTGGTGCATCAGGAAAATGATTTATCTCCTTGAGAAAATCTCGAAGAGATTGGAGAATGCTTTCTTGATATCGTGGCTAATATAATGAAGTATGATAAAAATGGACATAGTGTTCAGTGTAAAGGGCACTAGTATATGTTTCATGATAAGGATAAAGAAACAATGAGTAGACTGTCATCTAATAGAAGCTTTCCATAGACGATGTTGTGAAATAACCATAGAATATTGTTGCTTCCATTAGTTTAGTGGTTGAAACCACTCGAGAAATGTCCATAACAAAAACCTTTCATTGTTTATGTCACAGAGATGTTGGTAAAGCTGAAGAGAGGATAAGGTAACATCACAAGCATAGAGGGCATAAAGTACCCAAAGACACCATAATGTGTTTTTAGAAAAAGAGTCATGAAGGAAAGTCAAATTAAGGTAAGGTGCTTTGAGGTTGAACATTGTGAGACTATCAAGAGAGTTAGTTTCACTGAGAAAATGATGCAAATAATAAAACAAACTCATACGAGCAAATGAGGCAACCTTACAAACATTAGTAGGTATACTAGCAATGGGAGGAAAGTATTTCTTCCTAATGGCAAAGAGGTTTTGAAGAGCCATAAGATCTTGAAAATAAAAAAAAATTAAAAACAAAAAGGTTTGAGAAGAAGATACCTAACTGAAGAGAAAGAAGATATTTATAATGAGAAAAGGTAGGAAAAATATCAGGAGGCCAAGGTGGATTCTATTTGAGTAACTTAGATAAACATGAAGTGTAAGCTGCCATGTATAGTATGAATTCCTGGATGTAATTAACAATCCCGAGGAATTGTTGCATTGGTTTTACAATGAGATTTTTATCAAAAAAGTGTAACAGATCTTGTGTAATATGTAGACTAGGCTAGTAGAATCCATCCTTGAAATGCATACCCAAAAATTCAGTCTCCTTTGTACTAATGATGCTTTTAGATGATGAAAGCATAATGCCATATTTAGTGAGATCTAAGAATGGCTGAAGTAAAGTCTGATGTTCCTCATAGGTCTTTGAGAACAGAAGAATATCATCGATGTAGATGATTACACTGATGAGGATAGGCTCATAGATCTTGGTCATGGATCTTTAAAATAGTGATGGGGCAACTTTAAGCCCAAATGGCATAATAGTCCATTGGTATTGTGCATTGAGAATGCAGAATGAAGTTTTGTACTGGTCAATTGGGCGAATACCCAATTGCCAAAATCTTGCTTTAAGATCAAACTTTGAAAAGATAACAACTTTTCTTAAAAATAGTACCTGAGTACTGATCTTTGGAAGAGGAAACTTGTCATATTGTAGGAATGTATTCAAAGGCTTGTAATCAATCACCAATCTCTTTTTACCTCGTTTTTCCTCTGAACGTTTGTTCATATAGAATGGTTGGCAAGTCCAATCTAACTTTGTGGGCTTAATAAGTCCTTGCTTCAGAAGGATAGCACACTCATCTTGTGCGAGCTTAAGGTCATTACGGTTCACCCCTGGATGTGTGGCTTTCGTAGGATTAATATCCTCATTCTTTATGAAAGGTAGACTTATAAAAAAGTTAGCATTTTTTCAAAGAGGATATGGATGAGAAAGCTGTGCATGTGATTCAGGACAATAGTCTAATAATTTATCTCTCAGTGATGTATATAGTGTAAGAACTTGAGAAACTTCCAACCTGGAGTAACTTCAAATTTCTTTCTTTACTGTCGTCATCCTTAATGGGTTTACCCTTTTTTTGTAGTTGCCTTATGGATTTAGCTCCATCTTCTAAGAGATACATGTGCATACAAGTAAAAGGGCTAATACCTTTAATATCTGCCATCATCTATTCGATTGCCATTTAAAATTTTTTTAAAACCTCCACTAATTTTTCCTCACGTGTAAAGATTAGCTTACTTGAGATTATCACTAACAGTGTCTCCCTCTCTAGGGAACATATATTTTAATTGTTTTGGCAATGGTTGTAAATCCAATTTTGGTGCTTGTACAATTAAAGGGGTGAGCTAGTCACTAAGTGTGGGTATCCCTCTTGCAAAACTGTCCATGGATGCCATACACACCTACAAATAAAAATTAAGGATAACATCAGTGTCTTAATCCTTAAAAAGACTTTCCATTATAACTATCTTTAGCTTATCTTTCCTATTAATTTCAAACCAATTTTTTTTGCTAATAAATCTTAAAAAACAACTACAAAGATAGGAAATCATCATCAGGATATTTCATTGTATCATATATATTAAAATGAATATTATCCTTACCAAACTCCATTGTCAAAACACCTTTGCTGACATTAACTTTTGTTTTGGTTATTTTTAAAAACGGTACTCCTAACAAAATTGATGTTGTTTGGTCATCATTTTCCATATCCAAAACATAAAAGTCAGTGGAATAAATTAACTTATCATTAACATGGATAAGAACATCCTCTGCTACCCCCTTAAGATATGCATTGTACCTATCCGGTAATTGAATTACCAATCCTTTCTTTTCTGGTAGTTCTAAATTAAGTGATAAATAAAAATAATAAGGCATGAAAATAATGGATTCCCCTAAAACTAATATGGCATTTTCTACCTTAGAACCACCAATAGTGCATGGTATAGAAAACATACCCAAATCCTCTCTAGGAGGGTTTTACAAATGACACCAGAAACATTCCTTCCTAACCTTACTTTTTCAACCGCTTTTGATTTTTATTTTCTTGTCACCACATGTAGTTCATTCAAGAATTTAACATATCTATGAATATGCTTAATTACATCAAAAGGGGGAATATTTACCTCACAATTCTAAAATGTCTCATACAAGTCAACATCTCTTTCCAACTTCTAGCTATCCTTCAACACATCTAGAAAAAGACAAACTATAACTAAAAAAGTAGGTGACTCACCCTTAGGCATGGGCATGGTTTCGCTCATTTCAATATGTTATTTGCCTTCTGTATGTGAATTTCACGACGGTGGAGCTTTTATGGGTTGCTTCATTTGTTTTCTACTTTGCGATGTAATAACATTGGAACTCTCCTTAGGATTTAAATGGTAATTTATTTGAACCTTCAGATTCTAAGTGACTAACCGCAGTGGCTAACTAACCCATTTGATTTTCTAAATTCTGGATACTTGTTTTTGTCTCTTGTTGAAATTTGATAATATTGGTAGCTAATGTTTTATCAATATCTTCAAGAAATATACCTGAATCAGATATTTGGGCTTATTGTGGCTACTTTGGAGGATGAGGTTGCCTATATTATTGAAAATTAACTGCTGGTTAATTTACTGGAGCATTACCATATCAAAATTTTAGATGGTCTCTCCAACTGAGGTTGTACGTGCCTAAATGTTAGTTATATTGCCAATGAGGTTATAATGAAAAACCTCCTACTACACTTATTATTCTATAAAATCCTCTTGGAATGTTAGACAGATATCAATTATATGTCCTACTTTTGAACTTATTTCGTAATCCTTTTTCGCTTCCATTTTTCCAATAAACAATTGAAATATAAGTGTAGTAAGCTCATCCACACATTTTCAAGGGAAAAAATGTTTACCTTACTAACTCGTTGAGTTAAGTGGTTTATCATAGCACTAAACTATTAGGAATTGGATGCCATATTAGGGATCGATATGTGAGCCTCATTTGATGTTTTGTCAACAATTGTTCTTCTACTAGCAACTTCGATAGTACTCCTTTAAGTTAGTAGAAGTCCTTCGTAAAAATATTGAATAAGGAGATGTTTGTTAATTTGGTGATATAAAAAAATGTATGCATAGCTTTTTGAAACGCTCCCAAGACTCGTAAAAAGATTCTCTAGTGTGTTGTTGAATGCCACAAATTTCTTTTTGAATGCTAACTACCTTCAAAGCTAGAAATCCTTTTTCAAAAATTACTTCTTCACTTCATTCCACGAGGTTGTACTAGATAGTGGCAAGTAATATAACTAATTTTGGGAATTGTCTTTTAAACAAAATGGGAAAGCTCACAATTTGATTGATCTTTAGTAACACTAGCAGGCTTCATTCTTGTACATACAATATGGAACTCTTGAAGATGTTTATATAGATCCTCACCTACAATACTATAAAAGTTAGCGGCAAATGAATTAAACCAGAATTTAATTCAAAAGTAACATTTGCATTGAAAGTAAGAAAAGTTATGCAGTGAAGTCTTTAGTTCTAATTTGGACCAACAAGTTCTCGTAGTGCTCTATTGTTCACATGTTTTCTTTTGTTTCATCAATTGGAGTGTTGCACTGCTTTCAATTTATTGTTTCTTTCGTTATTTTTTTCAAATATTTTGGATCTTTAGATTATATTGTAAATTAGCTTACTTCAAAGATCTCGTAACAAACATACAAACTACGAATTCCCTAGAAAAGATGCCAAATTTTGGTGGAATTATCATATGCACCCTAAATTGAATTTTAAATTCTTGTAATAAAAACAATTGTAATATACGAAACTAAGAGTCGATCCCATAAGGAATTTTAGTTTGTTAACCGTTACAAAAGAAAATATTTAATAAAATAGGAGTTATGATAATATGAAATTTTATGTCAAAGAAAATAAAGGAAAGAATTACCGTTAAAATGAACCTTAGTTTATAGTTGCTTCCACCTTTGGAACTACAATTGATCATCGATACAAAATAATTATTTCATTAACCATATATTCAAAGTGGTATTAAATACTTGTCTTTTTTATGATTAGATAATTGAAACACATGTAATTCAATTAACCCTTACTGTTTAACAATCTTAAGTACAATCTAAAATTTAATTAAACAATATCTTTAAGAAAAAGAAAGATCATCAAACCAAGACAACACAATATTCTTGATTGCATTTAATTTAGTTGAATACTTTTTGTACAATTAATAATATTTTATGCAACAAACTAAAACTTATAGTTGTTACAAATGATTAAAGAATTGAATGTTTATGTATTAAAACTTTAATCTAGAAAATGATCATTTGAATCAATAAACTAATTGCGTATATTAGAAATTAATAAAAAATCATAAAACAAAAACACGAAAAAACAATCAAATAAATGAATAATTAAAACACTTCACATTAAGACTCAATTGCCTTATAATCTTCAAAGTTCCAAAAGGCTTCCACTTCCATAAGAAAAGAACTAGCCAATAATGGCCATAATTACTACTAACATCTAATGAAGAATAACTACTCTAATATCTAGTAAAGAGTGGAAAGAAGACTTTATGAAAATCTGAAATTTTTAGTTGGAAAATTTGATGCCTTGCTCCTTCACTTTAGCTCTATTTATAACCACGTTAATCCTACGTGGAAATAAATTTTTATGATTCATTAGATCCTACAAATTAAAACTTCATTGATTTCCTATAAGATTTGACCAAGATAAGATTCAAACAACCTTTAACACATTTTTCTAAGTTACAATTATCACTAAACGTACCCACGCCTATAATCATGCCAATTCATTTCACCAAAATTTTAACTTAGATTCCAATAATGTGATCCAAATCTATCAATTAAAATATTTTGTCAACCTAAATATTCTTTATTTTCCCTTGATTTTTGTCAATATTTCTCCTTCTTTTCAAACTTTCAAATTTGAATTAAGGGTCAAATCTTATCCAATTAAATAGCATTTTCCAAACCCTTTCCTACAAAAGCAAACAAAAATACTGATTTGAATACATTAAGATAAGATTATCTAGGATTTAAGTGCTAAAAATTAGGATAAAACTGTGACACATTAATATCTTCTATTTAGGATAGCATGATTAGTAATACCAAGATATATTATGAATTTTATGAAAATAGTTGATTAATTTAATAAAAGATTTATCACTTTAAAGTAATAAAAGAGAATAATTTACTATTCTTAATTAGTAACTAGGAATTCTCTAGGTATAATAAATATCAATTATAAATCAAAATAATTTGCAAGAACAAATATGATTATATTTTAAAAGAGTTTGGGCACTAGCTCTATATTATATATTCAATTGGAACACTAATGAATTGATGAGGAGTCATCAATGTCATTTGTTATATTCAGTCAACTTGGGAATCAAGAAACTATGATTAATCAAAGGTTGACATGTTCCATGCCTTGTGATTAATCTTGATATCGTGTTACAAAAGGACTGAATTTATAATCATGGTTACAGGTTAAATCGGAT
>JANIHZ010000208.1:53433860-53444843 GCA_027478365.1 Erythroxylum rufum | reverse complement strand
GGAGGGAGTTTGCTTTCATTGCAATGAACCTGGTCATTGGAAAAGGAACTGCAAACTCTATTTGGAAGAGCTGAAAGGAAAGAAGAATAGTGCGACTACTTCTTCAGGTATGTTTGTTATAGAAATCAATTTTACTCCTTCTGCATCTTGGGTATTAGATACTGGAGCTGCAACTCACATTTGTACTAATGTGCAGAGTCTAAGAAGGACTAGAAGATTGATGGCTGGTGAGATCAACCTGCGCGTGGGAAATGGAGCAAGAGTTGCTGCTTTATCCGTGGGGACTTATGATCTTATTTTGCCTACTGGACTCATTTTGGAACTTAAGAATTGTTATTATGTACCTACTATGAGTAGGAACATTATTTCTTTTGCTTGTTTAGAGAATGATGGATTTAAATTTTCTATTGAGAATAGAAGTATTTCCATTTATAAGAATGACGTTTTATATGGTATTGCACGTCAATTAAATGGCATCTATACTCTAGACACCGAGTCTCTAACAATAAAAGATTAAATTATTCATTATAATTGTGCATAAATATATTAATTCAAACCACTTTAATGTTTATACTATTTAAAAGGTTTTGATATGTTGCTAGATATCAATCTTAGTCAATGATTATAAATTATTTAATTAGAATAAATACAAATCTAAAATAATTTTAATTATGAATTGTAAAAAATTTTTATAATTATTGCTAGCGTACTATAAATCTAATAGGTCACATATACAGTTTTAAATTTTAATTTAAATTAAGTTGAACTTAAATATAAAATTTAATAAGTTTCCATAAACAAATATAAGATATTTAAATTAATTGAAGTTAAATTCTAATTATATGATTAGATCTAGATTTTAATTTATAAGTTAATTTTAATTTAAAGAATAAATTCATTCTTGCTTAAAAGGTAGTAAAAGAGCTAGTATTCTTTTTTCAAGCCATCTAAGTTAGAGTAAAGTTTCTTTGTTTTATGAATATTGTTAGAAGTTGAAAAATTGAATTATCTTATAGTTGACTTTTTATGAATTTTTTTTAACAAATATGAATAATGTTTTTCTTTAAAATTTTATTTTATAATTATTATTTCAAATTATTTTATTAAAAATTATTAATTATTTCACTAATTCTATAATACGTACGAATTTCTAGTTCGAGTCAAGTTCAGCCTTCCTCTTTATGGCTTAACCTAGTTTGAAGTCTAAATTCTTCGTAAAACTTTAAATAATGTACTTTTGTTAATGTACAAAATAGCATTATTTTGTCCAAAAATGTGTCTACTTTTTATTTTCTATTCTCCCACGATTGTTTTTCTCCTTCTTCAATTGTATACTTCTCGTCTCTATTTCTTCTAGCTCTCTCTTTGGTTTTGATTCTCATATTATCTCTTTATATTTTTCTTGTGTCTTGTTGCACGCCACAACTGCTCGTTGCTTGTACCATTATGTAATTTTTTTAAGAATCTAATTATGATGTAACCTCCGAGTCTCTAACATTTAAGGGATCTGGAGTTTTGGACGAGGGCTGGGCTTTGGGTTTCAAATATATGATTTTAGACGTGAGGAAGCACAATAAGAAATGATTTTGAAGCCATTATGATTTTCTTTTTGCGTTTGTTTCTGCATGTTTTTGTTCTCTAGGCCATTCTATGTCATCTTGCTTCTCTAATTTTGATTTATGGGCAAACTTGTAGCTGAATATTAAAAAAGGACAAAAGAAGGAATTTCCAGAAGGCCAGAGGTTTGATTAGATGTTCGAATTTTGAGTTTAGTTTCGGATTACTTTATGAAAAAAAAAAGGTTTTGGTTCTAGATAAGCTAGGTAAAATAGTTTGAACTCAACTCGACATAATCTGGTCTAATTTGAAATTCGGTATTGAGCAATATGAGCCAAATCTAATTGAGTTCCGAATCGAAATCCAGCTAAAGACCGATCTGAAGAATCTCAGAACCTAATTAAGAAGGTAGATAAATGTTGTAGCGTTTATTTTATATAAAAAGGGTAGAGAGCAGAAAAAAGAAGTGGACAGCCTTTGGTAGTTTGATAAATAAAGCTGCAGAGAGGAATCATTCTTTCCAAACCATTGTCAGAATCAAATTGCTGTTTCAGATAGACTGTTCCCCAAAGGCTGCTTTTTAACACATACCCATTTATATTCTCTTCCTGCCCACTACACAAATGAGAACGAAGCTTCATGAATATGTCACTCGGCGGCAAACCTACTACCACCGCCACTAGCTCCTTTTATAGTTCATGCGACTGTCTCTCGTGTGGTACACTCTAGACCTGAGAGAAGCGTTAATCTTAATGGCTCAATGAGGGAAAAGATAATGAGAAATTTTCCCTCATCAGAATTCAGATTAATTTGAGAGTTAAGTCTTTTCTTATGTTTCTTGAAAGAACATGATAGCCTTCTAGTGCCAACAGCCAACCTTAAAAAGTTTAGTTCCGGTGGTTTTGTGACTGTTCCCGATGAGAAACAAAGAGAACAATGGCTGGTTACATTGGAGATGACTTCAATCTTTAGCAATTTATTGTAATAATTAACTAAAGAAGCTTTTATTTGACATATAATACTTTATTTACTACTCGATCCTTGGTACTTGGTACATCCAACACACCTTAAAAAACACCCCATAAGTAATTAACTAGAGCAGAGAAAAAAGAAAAACATGATCCTACCAGCATAGCCATATACTACATCCCAATGTAAAAATCCTAGAAAATGAAAAAGATTGAAAGTTGAAACTAAAGAAATATAACGCAAAGCATATGCACCATCAGTTTTGAAAATCAGACCATGAAAAGGCCGGATTCCAGTTACCCAGTACACCTTCACCTCCATCCACAGGAGCGGACTCCAATACCGCTGAAGATGCTGAAGTCGATGAAGAAGCTGCATTGCCTAGAATTACAGGTGGGTTTTCAGCATAATAATTAGCTGAAAATGTGAGCCTTCGATACAGTTCTCGTAGGCCCGAGTCTTGAGCTTCATCAACTAAGAAACCATTTTGGTGGGGTTGAGCTTGGTTTTGACAGTTTTTCCCAAAAGGGTTGGAAAGGCCAAGAGAAGGGACTTGGCCGAGAGGATCCTGGTACAGAGTTCGAGAATTTGGCTCGCCTGTTGCGGCTGATGTTGGTTCAGTTATCAGGTGGGTGCCAATTATAACCCCTTCCTTTTTCACAGAAATAGAACTAGAGAGTGCACCAGGTTTAGGGTTGTGGTTTTGGTTGCCTCTAAGAAGGGCTAAAACGTGAGAATCTTGTGGCGCAGACCATATTATTGGGCTAAATGAAAGCTCATGAGCAAACTCATTTCCAAAACCTGATCTTCCAATCTCAGATGCCAAATTTTTCATCTTGCTAACACTCGGCTTGCCAACTGATGCAGAAACACTTGTGCTTCTGTTCTTTCTGCAGCCACCCCCGATAGGAACATTCCTAAGAGCACCACCTTTGGTCCAATAACGGCGACAAGTTCTGCAGAAATGGCGCGGCTGAGTGAGATTGTAGTTGTTGTAGTAGCAGAACTTGGTGTTTGTAGAATCACATCGTGGACATCTCAAGTTCTCTAAAGTTGAAGAAGTTGCAGCAGCAGTAGGTGTTGTGGTGCTTGTTGAAGAACAAGAAGAAGATGGAGAAGGTGTGCCCTCTAAAATGGTTGGAAATTTCTTCTCTCCTCCAATTAAACCAGCACCTCCAAAGAGCTCTTGAATCATCTTTACTACTTTGTGGATCTAGAAAACCCAAAAACAAGAAAAGCAATGGTGAACCTTTTCTTTGAGTTAGTGGGAAAGCTAAAGAGAGCAAGAAAGTAGATTTTGTTACATGTACAAGAATGTGTATGCAATCGATCAACGTAAGAGAAAGAGAGGATATGTAGGTGGAAACATGACTTGTCTATGTACGTTCAGATGAGCCAGGCTTTGTTGGGCGGTATGTTTCCGTGTGTAAAGGAATAGATGATAGAGGACGTGGAGCTTTAGTATAGACAACACTGTTAAAGCAGTCACCTTTAATCTAATCAGGGAAAAAACAATCGCTTTTGGATTTGGAAGTTTGTGGTGGGTAGTTTTCAGAGGCTAGTGAATGGAATTTTCTTCATAACGTAGTGATCTTCTTCTGTAATTCTCTAAACAAAATTCATATCCGGCAAGAGAAACTATGATTCTTCTAATTGTTTCAATTATTATAGTCAGAAAGAAAAGGGGTCAGTGGCTGCATATGAATGAGTAAAATTCTTTTTATCTTAATAAAAGAAAATCATTAATTAGAACAGTACCCTCCAATTCATATATCCTCTTTTTCTGGAGTGAGCCTTCATAAATTTCTTTCATCTTTTTTCTTACATGGGTTACTTGGGAGAAGAAAATTTTAGACCAAAAAAGAAAAAATTGATTAGACCAACACAGATAGATTGACGAGGAATCCACGACTAAGGCTTGGAAAAGACTAAAGGAAGACTGCAAAGAGGATTTGAACCTCAAGACATGCTCTAATTGGGATGCATGTACACTGTTTTACCTAACAGCCGAGAACATAAGACAAAGTCAAATCTCTCCTCGGACGTAACCCTTATAATGTCCTCTCCCAGTAAAGCTTCAGTTAAGGATTGTTAATTCCACAGTCAATGTCGGGCAATGTGAACTAGTCATCTACTATCCACTTGTGGTTGGAATGAAAATAACCATCTAGCGTGTGAATAGTAAAGAAGCAATTAAGAGTAGCTGAAAGAGATGGACCGAAGTATGGAGGAATTAGAGGGGTCTACATGTCTCAAGTATGTGGAATCATTTGTCAATCACCGTCCATCAACATGGAGATTATTGTTTTTGTATGGATTAAATCTTACCATTCGTATTTGAATTACATTCGTTAGATGTTAGTTTATAGTGATAATTGCAGACAATGATGACATGATTATAAACATTAAAATTGTACTAAGCATAAATTACAGTAACAATTATAATATTTTATAATTGTTAAATCTTGGAGTAACCAATAAAGTTCCTCTTTTGTAATTATAAGATCAGAGATTATTATGGTTAGAGGTTCAAGTCATGTAAATACTTTTTTGTAAAAATATAATAAGAATGTTGCATATATTTTAACACTTTCTTGGCTCTCACAAAATAGAAAGTCTTATGTAATGGCTGTGTATTATAATACAATTTTAAACTTTAAAGCTTTAGTATTGATCTATCAATCTTCTATTACTAGTTAAATTTCCTCTCCTAGTCTATATATATATCTCAATTTTCTCGAGATAAAACTAAGAATGTGATAGTAAATTGGTTAACTATTGTGCAACTTCCTACATTAAAAGAATACAACCGAACAAAATTTTGTAAGCTTATGTACCTTACATGCTAATACTAATATTTTGTTGTTGCGTGACCAATAAAAAGGCACAATTATCCTTTTTCAAACAATCAAACACAATGAAATGACCATGGTCTTAAAGATAACGAAATTAGTGGGATTCTTTCAGTTTTCAATGTCATGAACAGGAACATATGCTAATTATTGAATATCTTACCGTAGATTGCTCTCGGTGCTTGACCAAAGCACTTGGAATTTCTTAACTAAAAAAATAGAAATGAAGTAGTTGGCCTCTTGGACATGTTTTGTTAACTACGGCAGTAACGTTCCAGTCAATTTCATTTCACTAGGTATTGCGTATCCTTTTCTTTTCCAGCTACTCAAAATTGAAATCATTTAATAACCCCTTAAAATTATACTACTAAATTTGATTATTAGTTACTTTGAGAGTAGTTCTTATTTATCTTCAAATAATGCACATACAAAGTAAAGTAAACTGAAATGAATGAGTGTGCTTTTAATTTCCAAGTTCAGTAGTAAGGTGGTATTGGTCAGTTTGCATTGATCTATAAGTCTAAATTGATTAAACGTAGGTAGAATATGCCAAATTTAAGAAATTAAGAAAAATAAAAAATTCACCCCCAAATCTTTTTCAAGGGGATTCAAATAAGTTATTACTGAAGTAGACAAACCATAAGGCAAGTTAGAACTAGCGTTACAAAGAGCACAATGCCCGTCTGAGAGTTAGTTGACCATTTTTTGATTTGGAGCGGGCAATATAAAACAAAGCGACAAGAGATTCTCATCCTCAATTATTCAGGCAGTTCTGCCAGTCCAATCTAGTCTCCGTCCGTCTCTGTTGAGACTGAGAGACCTGTGTTCATTAGTTTCTCTCTCCCAAAGGCAGATCTATAAATTTATTTAATATGTTATTGAAACGAATTATAGATGACGCTTGAGCGGAAGTAGTAAACGAAGAAAAAAACTATAGTTAAGTGGTTTGGTCAATATGTACTTTAGGTTCGTGTACTGGGATAATTTTTTTTTATTATTGTGAAAAGGACAAGGAAAAATGTGATACTTTCTCAATTTCTAAAAAATTTAAAGAATATTTTATAATTTTACACCTCAAAATTTTCAATTTCTGCAATCACTTCCTACCATAAATTCCTTTAACCTTTAAGAGTTGCAAACTATATGAGTATTGACCAAATTCGAACTCTAATTGTACCTCTCTGTGGGTAATGAGGTTATCAATAGGTCAACTGTTTCTTCTAAAATATAAACCTTTTTTTAATCGACAAAATTAATTTTTTAATCTTGTAAAATCTTACACCTTTCACCGTGATAAAAAAGAAGCTCCAAATTGAAACTTCCTAATAATAAAACAATAGATAGTAAACACAATAATTCAACATTAAAAAAAATCTCCTTTTCAATGTGACTAAGAATAAAAAAACCTCGCTCACAACAAATTTTACTATCACCAAAATGATTACAATAGTTCAACTAGTTTTAATGTTCAATCATAAGATGATAACAAATCATACTTCACCCTTATAGATCACTAATACCTGATACATAAAATGGAAGATCAAATAGAGCTAATAATTTCAACTTATCTAGATTGCAAATACAACCAAATCTATGTATACTAGAGACCAACAAACGTCAATTCCATGTAGAGAATAAAGGTTGATGAGTGCATAACTCCCACACAAAATTTCAGCCTAATCGGAGAGCAAATACCCACTTGATCATCCAGTTGATTAAGACTGTGCAGATGGAGTTCTTATATATGAGTGATATGAACAAGTTACATAACTCTAACAGCCGATTAAACCGTATAAAATCAAGAGAAACATATCAGGTATCTTCACAAAAAAATTCAACTAAATTTGACTAGAAATAGCAGCTCAATGGTCTCTCTAATCAAAAGGTACGTATGCTAAATTTTGAAGAAAGAATTGTGTATGTATATCCCACAAAGAAAAACAATTGCCACTCCCACTTTTTCACTTAGTGTGTATCGGTAATCACTAATACTTTTAGGTTTTTTTAATTTCAAAATTAGATTTTATAAAATTTAGGTTATTCTCTAAATAGGAGTGAAATCTAAAAAAGTCAAATAAACTCCCTTAACGACTATATAGAGGGGTAATCAATCTATAGGTCTCAATTTTTTCCCTTGGTAATGCTTTCGTCAACATGTCAACATTAATATTATCCTTAGTCTGAACTTTCTCAAGACATAATAGCTTAGCATCCAACACTTCACATATCCCATTGTAACATATATCAATATGCTTAGACCTTGATTGGAAAAAGGAATTCTTACCAAGATGAATTACATTCTCATTATCTTATAATATAACATACTTTTCTTGATGAAAACCAAGTTCCTGGAGAAACCTTTTGACCTAAGTAACTCCTTATAAGCCTCAATAGCTACAATAAATTTTGTCTTAGTTGTTGACAGAGCAAAACAATTCTATAGTCTAAATTGTCATGATATAGCTCTCCATACAAAATTAATAAAATACCCAAAAGTAGACTTATGAGAATCAATATCTCTAACCATGTTAGCATCTGTAAATTCTAGTAAACCTTTTTAATATGTTTCCAAGAATCTCCTCTACTGATTGTTCCACTTCAACATTATTGGGTTCTACTTCCTCTATAGGAATATCAACATGAACAACAACATCTTGTTGATTATTATGGGCATCATTTGCATCCTATTCCTCTCTTGGTGTGTGAGGAACTATATCAAAATCACTTGGCATACAACTGCTATAAGGCACTGATTCCTCTTCTCTATTGAGGTCTATCATATTTTATCCTCCATAAACACAATGTCTCTACTTTTAACTATCCTTTTGTTAGTTGGATCATATAACCTATACCAATACTCATTTTGACCATAGCCAAGAAAAATGCATTGTCTAGTCTTTATGTCGAGCTTTTTCCTTTCATCTTTAGGAACATAAACAAAATCTTTGCAACCAAAAACATGCATACGAACATAAATTACATTTTTTCTAGAACAAATTTTATCTATTACCTTGAATTGCAAAGGAATACATAGTGTGATATTAATGAAATGTGATATAGTGCTCAAGCATCAACCCAGAAAACTTTGGTAACCCAGTTGTGAAAGCATACATATAACACTTTCAACCAATGTTTTATTCATCCTCTCAGCAAAACCATTGAATTAAGGTGCCTTTTGATATCTGATTCCTTTTTTTTACAATAGGCATTAAATGGTCCTAGGTACTCACTACCATTATCAATTTGTATGAATGTAAATTTATTTCTTGTTCCTCTCTCAACTGAGGCCTGAAACTACTTAAAAGTATATAAGACTTGATCTTTCAATCTCAAGGTGTAAACCTAAATTTTCTCGGAATGGTTATCTATAAAAGTCACAAAGTAATAAGCACCTCCAAGAGACATAGTTTTCATAGGACCACAAACATTAGAATACACTAATTCTAGTACCTTAGGTCTTCTACTTAATAGGAAGGACACTTTGTTCTACTTTTACGTTAGACAGTGATCATACTTTTTCAAGTGTGCTCCGTTTATACTAGATATCAAATTCCTTTTGGCTAAAACTGCAATTACCTTATCACTCATATGACATAGTTGTTTATGCCATAAATTGATTTATTACCTGATTCAGCTATATTGACAACATCTTTAACTATCTTGGCTAGAGTCAGTTAAAAAGTTGAATAATTCTTGCCTCTAGCCATAATTATGGATCTTTTAGAAAGCTTCCAATTTTATTTGCTATCAAATCCATTATCACAGAGCTTACCAATAAAAAGAAGACTGAGCTGAATATCCAAAATATGCTTGACATGCTTAAGAGTTGACTTAGACTCATTAGAAGTCACTAAACACACATCTCTAATGCCTACATATTTAGTCATACCTCTATTTCCTATTTTAACATTGCCAAAGTCACCATGTATGGAGGATGTAAATGCATCTCTTCTAGCTGTAACATGAATTAAAGCACCACTGTGTATCACCCAACCAGTATTATCATTTATAGAATTAATGGTATTAAGCTTTTAAACTAACAGGAGGTCTTTAGGAGTGACATTGACTCTTTTATCATTTGCACTTGGGTTCATTTTCTTTTCTTTCCCCTTATTCTCCTTGTTTCTTTCTTCCATTTGTAACAATATTTCTTGAAATGCTCTTTCTTCCCAAAGACATGACACTCAAAATCTTTGTACATTTTATTTGAATTGCTCTTACTATGATCTCTATTTTTAGTACATATATTTTTATTTTCCCTCCTAGATTCTATAATTAGAGTTTTGGGACATAAAGAAGAAACATGTGGTTTCCTTCTCATCTCCTCATTAAAAACGCCACCCTTAGCAAGATCCATAAACATTATTCCATCAGGTGCAATGTTAGTTAAGGAAAAAAGTCTCATAAGATGTAAGGTGCTAAGAAAACACAAACCTTGAGCTTCTTCATCAAATTAAATTTCCATGGAAGAGAGTTGACTGAGGATCCCTTAAAAGGTGATCAAATGGTGTACCATTGAATTTCCATCCTTTTATCTCAAGGTTAAGATCTGCTTTATCAAGAATAGTTTGTTACTCCTTGTCTTCCTTGTGTACAATTTCTCCAATTTGTTCCAAAATGCCTGAGCATATGTCTCCCCACTAATGTGTTTCAACATGTTATCATCTACCTATTGTCTAATGTATTCACAAAATTATCAATATAGCAAAGCCTATTCTTATTCTAATTTATTTTCATATTTCTCTATTGCAAGCACAGACAAATAATAATCCTTCATATAGAGTAGGTCCTCAATCTTACCCTTTTAGAGAGCATACTTATCTAAATTAATCATTATACTTTTGTTAACTTCCATTATACACAATGATAATTCACTAATAGAACAAGGCTCTGATACCATTTTGATAGAAAAGAAGCTCCAAATTGAAACTTTTTAAGGATAAAACAATAAATAGTAGACACAATAATTTAACATGAAAATATCTCCCCTTTAATGTGAATGAGAGTAAAAAACGATGGCCTAAAGCGAATTTAACTATCACTAAAATAATTAAAATAGTCCAACTAGTTTCAATGCTTAATCATAGCATGATAACAAATCATATTTCACCATAATAGATTGCTAGTACATGATAAACAAAATGAAAGAGCAAATAAAGCTAACAATTTCAACTTATCTAAGCTACGAATATAACCAAATCTATGTGTGCTAGAGACCATTAAATGTCAATTCCACCATAAGAAGTAAAGATTGTTAAGTTTAGAACTTCCAAGCAAAATTTCAGTCAAATCTATTATAAGTGATTGAGCTACTATTCATGATAATTCTAGACAAGTTATAAAACTCCAGTGGGCAATCATATTTTACTAATTTAAGATCAATATGTTAGGGATGTAGCACCCTCTTACTGCAGGGTATA
Organism: Erythroxylum rufum; assembly: GCA_027478365.1. Classification (NCBI taxonomy): domain Eukaryota; kingdom Viridiplantae; phylum Streptophyta; class Magnoliopsida; order Malpighiales; family Erythroxylaceae; genus Erythroxylum; species Erythroxylum rufum. Next base: position 53,434,045 of record JANIHZ010000208.1, on the reverse strand, counting down.
CACCGGGACGCCTGGAGATCATTCCGGCACATAACCTACGTTAAGGGCGAGCTACGCTCAACCACTACACTCACCTCACATGGCATGGTATTAAAATCACTTGTACAACATCATAAGAAAATCACAATATTTTTAAAACCAACTTTTCCTCATTTCATTTCTCAAAATCAAAAGTCTACATTGTA